>JAUOZQ010000063.1:0-527266 GCA_030710315.1 Anomotaenia brevis | reverse complement strand
AACAGTAACTATCCTCGTTGGAGATCAGTTCAGAGCCGGCAAAATGTTTGATCTGAAGTTATGCTAGTGATTAATTACCATGTAGATTCAGGAAACAAAGGTCTGTAAGTAGCGCACTATCAATTTCACGATTTACAACAACCACAAACTAAAATTTATTGTCGCCAAAAAATAGCAGTCTGACCGGAAAGCTGAAAAATCAACTACTCATGCAAAGCGTTCGCCTAACAAACTAAATATACGACAGCTAAGAAATTACTTTAGTTTAATGTAAACGTCACGATAAAATCAATTTTCTTTTAGAAATTTGACCTAATCGTGGATCATGAAAGCGACACTTGGATTTACAATACAGAAATGCCCTCAAAAGGTGGCACCAGAGAGATTATGGTTGGCACAGTCGCTGGTCGAGCCAGTCTAAATGCGTTTTCATCTAGAATGAAGCTAAAGGCACCATTTCCTGTAAAATTCTCACTTAAATCCATGTAAAACATGCACCCTGCCAAAACTTAGCGCAACTGCGGTAACCATTGAGTTTTATAGTATCCTTCCGGGGATAATCAAAAATGTTTGCATAAAGCCGATTTCCAGGATTTTGTGATAAGAGACGGGACGATGGAAACGAGCTGGCATTCGAGAGCAAGAAATTCATCATAAAATGGGAGGACAACTGTTTAGCCATGTGAATTGGTTTCAAGACACCGGTAAGCACAATAACCTAACAGTGAATCAATACAGAAGAGGGATCCAAAGGGGATGTTGTAAGAGGCGCTCGAGTCCTTTGGCCACCTCCAAGACATCTTCCCTACCCCCGGATTGGGAAAGAAACTCCTCATTCCGCTTCCGTAAGTCATCGTGCAGTTGCTGAAAAAGCCGGGAAATAACAAAGATCATGTTAACCTCTGAATATGCTGTTTGTTATATTAATCATCTGTAGCAATTTGCATACTCGAAAATTTGCATAGACCTAGCTCTACTCCAAATGATTGGCTGTTATAGATAGGCAGCACGAGACAAGTGCGCTACGTGCTGAGGTATTGTGAGGGCCCTGTCTTAGGATCAAAATACCAAATTCTTTATCCCCGGTTGTCTCATTCGCTCTTTTCTGTATCACGGAATAAGTAAAGGGAACCGAAATTCCACTACGGCTGGCTTTGGATACGCAGTATATAAGAAAGGAGCACAAAATGATCAACATGTCGGATTTTCACGATCAGGTTTTCGTTGGATACATAGAAATGGCACATTGGTCAACGCCATCGCTGTTCCAACAGCACGCAGCTAAGTGCTCCATGTTAAATTTACCCCAAACTTACAAAAGAACAACAGAATATTCAAACAAAAATTCGACCTACAATCAACTTAAACAGCAAAGTTCCAGGCTTATATTGGCTTATATTAATCCGCTTTAATTCGTCGTATAGACGATAAATGAAAGCCACTGATTTCTGTTGGATGGAAACATCTTTTTCATGAAATGCAGCCATGAGAACAGTCGCAAACTCCTCGATGGCCTAAAATTGAAAAATCGAACACATTTACCCTAAACATCGGGAGGTGACTGCTTACGGAATACTGCATAAGTTAAAAAAGGGTAATTTTAGGCACTAACTTCCACATTTACCTCAGTTTGAAAGATAATGGCCTTGCTCTCGCACGAGTGGGAGCAGTTCAGAAGCACAGTCCAAGCCTGGCACCTAACAGCGTCACTTTTACTGCTTACGAACTCAAAGATCTCTGAAAAGTGCTTTGCAACATTCGGAGAACAGTCATCCATTATGGCACAGTTACCAAGAAGTCGCAGCAACGCGACTGATTCGGCTTCCGTTATTAAAGACAAGTTAATGCCAAAAAACCTATCTATTTTGTCCTACTGATATTTGCCAAAATGAAGACATACAACCTTCAAGAATCCTCGTATATAGTCGTCGACGAAGAGGTTGGTAAACAGATTTAAAACGTGAACATTAACTTCTCGCAGAAATTCGCCATCGTCTCCGAGACTCAAGTGTGAAAAAAGGCTTTCTAATATCTTGGGTGAATCGAAGGAGGGCTTAAAGAATGTTAGACAACAAATAACTTACCATGTTAGCATTATTATTGCTAAGTTGAATCAATGTCGTCATGATCTTTAAAAATTTCGTAGCGTTCGCAGACGGCAATAAGGAAACTAATTTTTCGAGTTCTTCAGTTGATATATCTGGTTTGGTGCGTTCAAACTGTCGTGTAAACGAGAGATTGGTATATGCTTGTCGGTTGTCCCTACTGCCATCTTCGTTTGAACTCTTCTTCCTAGTTTTTTTCTTTTCAGGTGCAGTTTCAAATTGCCTTGAATCGTAACGGTGATAGACCAATAGCAGGCCAACAAGTGCAAAAGCAGATCCAAAGATCCGGAAAATAGTGCCAACTGATAGCATTTTAAGCGTTACCTAATACACAACGATCGCATTCATGTATAAAATTTTGCGAGTTGGAGATTAACAGACCAAACACCTCAACCTCGTACATTTAAATCTGCGCCTCGATTTAGTGCGACCTGTGTTTCTTATGTTGTCAGAATCTTAGAATCTTTCAGAGAGCACTCTTCATACTAATTATACGTATAAATGTATTTGATTTTAACAGTATATCATATTTAGTAACGTATGTCAAGAAATTTTGTCTGATTTGCAACTTAACGGGATTTCCCATTGCTTGCACAGTAATTTAAATGTTATAAATAAAATTTATATTAAAGAGTCGAAATCAGTTACTGGTGTGGTTTTGAAAAGAAGGCACAGCTAATATAGTTTTTATTAGTAAGAGAAAAGATCCTTGCAAACAGTAACTCTCTATTTTTTCTACAACTGATAAATGAGAGCTAATATACATGGAATGCAGGTTTAATGATGCACAGGTCTTCTGACCACTAACTCAGTTAAGGGAGTTGAAACATGTCTGAACTCCATGAGAAATCGAGTATTGTATTTATCGACCGTAGGAAAAGTGAGATAACATAAGTGATTAGGGAAAGGATTGAAGGAATTATAGCAAAAGCTTAATAATGCTTAAAGGCACACCTTAGCACCTTCTATCGATGCTAGGAATCCAGAATATTATTGACAGTCGGTACAGAATTTCAGAAATGGGTCAAAATAAACTAATGGATGTTAATATATTGCTGTTCATGAACAAACTGCAAAAATGTGAAGATGGCCCTGTGAACTAGGTCAGAAATGTTGTTGAATTTAAAATAGAACCCTTGCTTAATGATGAAGTACTGGGTTTTTTATTATGAAAACAATATGGTAAGTGTGATGACAGAAGCTGGGTCCACAATGGCTAGAGGAAAGTGCTCTTTGTAGTATGTGGCTGCTGACCTGTGCTAAATGTTTGGTTGACACACTGTGTCCGTAGTAATTTCCAACCGGAGTATCCAGAACCGTTACTATTCAGTAGTTTCATGTGCATTTATGAGTGAAACAAGAAAGGAAGACTAAATACATTCACCGGCCCCGTTATTTCCACTGTCTCGTTAGGCTTTACAGCTAATGTGTTAAATCTTCACGGATAATCATGGATATATATGATTTATTAACTATGTTTCCTTTTAATACGTTACAAGCGTTCATAAATTTGTCTAAATTTTATAATTTTATCCGAATTTGTCCAAAGGCTGTTTTACAGGAATTCTGAAGAAAATTCGATGGCAAATTATGGCTTTAGTACTGGCCTCGTTTTCTGGCTAGAAAACTGAAGCAGGTGTTGGCACTGAGTTTTAATAAGCCTTAAGGTTAAATAAGCAGTATTTGGATTATTCCCTTGGTCATTGCGTCCTTCGCTAAGCGATCAGACGGAAAACTTTCTTCCAGACTCTCATGCTCAATAGTTGTGGGATTGTTTTTTTAAAAATCAATTGATTAATTCTACAAATTTGACCCAGATGTGCTTCCATAAAATTGCAACCATAGCTGAGTTGTGCCTAGACTTGTCTGAATAAGGGAATATTTAAAGATTCTCAGAAAACGGAATATTTAATAGGTATGGTTAGCGTAGTGTATGTGGAGGTCTACAGCACGAGCAAGTGTACGGGTGGCAGTAGTTGATGAACCTTTCCGATGCCAAACCATGCAATCCATGCCAGCTACCTTCTAGAATTGAATTATGAGTTCTTGTATAGAATCAAAATTAATCTACTAGTCAAAGGGTTGGGGAATAATGCTTTCGATGAAAGAAAATATTTAGTATGAAAATGTGGGGAGAATCTTTTAAAAAACAGATGGAGAAATCTTAATGAAACCAACCTCGCAGTGTCTCGAATCATACACCATGGAAGATGCCTGATTTTTCGAAATCGTAGATAGATTTACGTAGTGCACTAATTATCCGTTTATTATTCCATATCAAGCTGTTTTGTTTCACTTGTTTCACCTTGTTCTTAAAATCACTGGGAAGTTACGAGCACCTGATGGTACAGATTAGATGATAACGACAATGCCATGGTTAGTAGTTCAGTATTCATGAGCGACAAAACGGACTATAATGAGTATAATCGAAGGAGGAAATGGTCCACCAATATATAAATTCAGATAGGACTTGAATTTATCTCAAGTTGGATTGATAACTAATTACAAGTTGGTAGCTGGACAGATGTCCCATCGTGTAGATTTGGCTACATTTAAGAGTGAAGTTTCATTTTTTAGTATTTGCAACACTGCAATGGATTTAAGTGTAACACGACACGATATTCGCCCTACTTCAAAGAAGTGCTTTTGCATAGTCGCAGAGGAAACAGGACATCGAAAGTTCTCAGTCTTAAGTAACTCCTCGTAGCACAACTTACTCAGGCTGCTAAATGGTAACTCACAGGAAGTAGAAGAAATACCACTAGATCTCTCTTTTTATCAACCAATGAACATTAAGCACAGTTTTATAACATGCATACGGTAAGAAATGGAATCGGTAATACTTATATAAATGTTACAAATTATATTTTGCTCATTTCCGCTATTTGCTTCTATCTAGAACTGGGTACATGCAGAATAATAAATCTTTAGTACTTGTCTACCGGAGTAATAGCTTAATTGGGTATTTAAATTGCCCCGGTAAGAACATGGATAGATGCTAATGTAAGCATTTCAGTCTCTACAATTTCACCAACTCTTTTTACACGTGCCCAGACAAGACAAGAAGTATACAGTATATCCGATTAAGTTCTGGATGAGCGTCATTATTGAATTACGTCTAAGCAGAAGTATAAACACAGTTTATTTGAAGGTATTTCATAAACCCAACAGGCGAGCCGTGATACGATCTAAGCCATAGCTGTCACTCACCTAGGCGTAGCAGGAGGGGAGGGGAATTCAGCTGCCCTCCCATTTCA
The DNA here is from genome assembly GCA_030710315.1 of Anomotaenia brevis. Classification (NCBI taxonomy): domain Eukaryota; kingdom Metazoa; phylum Platyhelminthes; class Cestoda; order Cyclophyllidea; family Dilepididae; genus Anomotaenia; species Anomotaenia brevis. Next base: position 521,904 of record JAUOZQ010000063.1, on the reverse strand, counting down.
TTTCTTCCTCCTCTTGTCCACTCCTTTTCTCCCATCCCCCTACCCCGTCTCCCTCTCCTCTCCCTCCCCCTCCTCCTCCTCCTCCTCCTCCTCCTCCAAAGAATCAATATCGCGTTTTAGCAATGCCAAGGACAGGCTCGCTTCACTCACCTTTACTGGCCCGAGTGTACACTTCTTTCGCCCGTATACCAGCCCTAATTGGCCCATTACATTAACCTCTCTTGATTGGTCTGGCCGGCAGATGGACGTGAATAATGAAGTGACTGAACGATTTTTTCTCCTTGCAAACCCATGCGCGTCGCAGTGTAAGATGCACACTTGCAGCATGTGGTTCCGCCTATTCAGGTGTCTGCAGAGGGACTCGACGAAGGAAGAGAAACGATACTTTGTCGTAACTGAGGACACGCAATGGCGAATATCCTACTTCTCCATGTCATGTGTTGTACTAATATTTATAAACCTAATTATTGGGATGGTTTCTTTATTCATTAGCATCAAAGCTCACCGCCTACTTAACCCAGCCCCATGTGAATTGCAGGATGTTAGTAAATCTACCTCCTGGGTTGTTTCTAAGACTCTGTATCTAAGAGCAAAACGCCTGGGAGTAATTGCTTTCGTGCTCAACTGCTTCGGCATTGTGCTCACAATGTGTGGAGTTATTCTGCTACTCATGTACTTTGGAACGGAGCCGGAACAACGGACGTCCATTCTGAATGTGATCGCCTCATTCACCCAGTGCAAATCGGCCTACCACCCGGCTTTGGCCAGGGCGAACGATCCTCAATGATAGTTGTGAAATAGCCTGCCACTTCTCCAAAGACTTCCGTAAAGGGTCACATCCGTATTATTACCTGTGGGTTCCTTTTTTTTCGTTTTTTATGCACATCTTCCTTTCAATTCGAGACAATGATTGCTTTATTTTCCATTTCTTTCTCGCTTCTGTAGAGCTACGTTGTAGGTTTGTACCTAACAATTAAATGCAAAAGTGATTAGCACTCAATTTTATGCTCTTTTTTCATAGCCAAATTCTCACCAAATTTTTAAGTTTTCGCCTTCATAAAAAATGTCTGAACTCTTCCAACTTCTTATTCGAATGGATTAAAAGAATGTGGTATTGCTGCTTTTACCAGTAAAATGATTCCGATAAATTCACTTAGATTTAGTTTAATCAATCGCAAATACCATCACTTAAAAAAGTCACCGAATGGCATTATAATCAATTTTAACTAATTTTGGGATTCATCATTCATCATATGTGACGCTTATTCGAAAAGCCTTTTGACCCAGTTACTATACACTATCATATAGAAAAGTGGTCCACACTTCATGGCCAATTAATTGCCGCTTAGAAATCGGTTTAAGAGAATTAGAAGCCACCTGGTTTGAAGTATCAAAGACCATGGTAGCCCAAGAAAGGAAAAATAAAGTGCATAAAAACAGCCACTGTTTAGTGAAATGTGATAAAGGATTCCAGACTTTTGGAGCAATAATTCCCTTATACATTTCAATCATACACCCAACACCTAGCTTTGAACATTAAATAAATAGCAAATGTGAAAGGGAAGTTGGTTTTAAAACCCTGGCGTCATTCACTTTGGGATTTGACAAAGTGAAAAGTAGAAATCGCATCCGAAACAGTAGTAAAACTATTTACAAATGTTGGATTTTTTGCGCCAGATACACTACATCTGCTTCTTGGGGAATTTTGCCAAACTTGATTAGACATGAGGTAGCGAAAGTGAAAGTACTCTGTTGAATGTTTCTCTGACGGAAACTAGGTCTGTGCATAGAAATGGATCCTATTTCTTTTTATCTTATTCGTCATTCTCAGTATGTTTTGTATGACAATTGTTGTTCGAAGTTATTTTTGAGTACCGTTAAAAATGCGTTGTTACTGTCAATATAACAATTATGAGTTTTATCACCACGAAACAATAAAATAAATGTCAATAATATTTGTGATATGTGCTCTATCAAGGTAATGACTTCATGATTTATGGAAACGAGAAATAACTCAGTCTTTTTCCAATAAATCAACCATGTTCTATTACTACATTCATGTTTACTATTAGATTATTTTTTCTTTATATCTCTTTCTATTGAGTGATTCTGTAGAATAATCTATGCCAGTAGATAATTCCAAGCAATTTTCCTCCATGGTTTGACATTTTCCTAACTCAGTCTTGATTTATCCGTAATCTAAACTTCAAAGGATTCGGAGTGTAAATCAGATTTTTATTTTTATTTCATAGACAACTACCAAGTGCATTTCCAAGGTAACAAATTTTCATTTAAGATGAGAAAAACTGCAGTTATGTAATAAAATTAAAAAAATAAGCTAAATCCCTAGATATACCGTTTTTGAAATTAGCTTACTTAAATTTGGATAATATTTTCGGATTGTTATTGTCACTACACAGTCAAAGGTTATTCAAATTCTTCAAAAAAATCGACTTCTTTTTAAAGAGTGCTATGATAGATAGAGGAAAGGAGTACTATCTGTACCATCAGCTGACATTTTCCATGAATCACAGTTCACTACGGTTCTGATGATAGTTGAGACACGCTCGGGATGTCAGTTTTCACTGCTTTACCAGGCACTAGGGCTTTGTAAAATCATGGCGCAGGTACCGGTGAGCCTGCGATCTATGCCAACTTTAATTTCAACATTTCAGGGTACAAGTTTAAAGAAATATGCTTGATTGCGATTTCCAATTTTAATTAGGACTAGTTGACCCAAAAACATCCAGTGCATATCCGTTCTTTAATTAACTTTCAAGATTTGCCTTTTAATTCATGTTTGATGTGAAAACTCAACAGTGACTTAACTCAGCAGCCAAACAAAATTTGGGATTCCGTTGAATAAATCCTTGGTGTGTCAAAAGCGAAGATTCAAAATTTAAATAAATCACTTCGTTATTATCTTTCAAGTACTTTTTCTCGTCAAGGGCTATTGCAGCTTTTGAAAAAAGTACGTTCAAATGATTAATCTCTAATCCGTTTTATTTTGATAACCAGTAAGTGGAAATTGAATTCTTCTGAATCCACTTAGAAGTACGTTGGATTTGTTAAATTATTCCCTTACAGGAGTAATTTAATGTTATCTCTTATGCTTCTACAGTCACCATCGATCTTGATAAGTTCAAAAATTCATTTAAATATATACATTTTAGCAGTAATTCAGCATCAAATATAATCTCTAGTGGACTGTAACTCGCTTCTTTATCTATCAAAATACGTTTATCTTGAGGTTCAAAGTTGGTCGAAAGTTGGAGTATCATAAACATTTTCGAAACTTCTACCAAAATGGGAGCAGAAGAGTGGTAGTCTCGACTAATAAAGAAGTAATCAAAGAGTCACTGGCAGCTGTTTTAGACATTTAATAACTACAAATATTTGGGAGAGAGCCGAAAGGACCCCGTCACAATTCTGGTTGAGCAAAAAAATGAAGTCATGTTTGCCTAATCCGCTAAGACGACTAGGGTGTTTGCCATTGGGAAATACTTTGATTAAATACTTTGGAAAGTTAAATGGCTTTTAGAGCCAACTAATTTTACTGGTTGATGAAAACAATGTCCTTACATTCCAATACAATTTTTTTCAGCACATTTTAACTTTAGTGATGATATTCATTCCGCTAAAAACATCGCGGTTTAATTTATGGCTAAATTTCCTTCGGAATTTGGAGAGAAAATCGCGATCAGTCTTGTTTCCTCAAACAATCAACAGAGTTGAAAAGTCCATTTATCTACATCAGGAGGATTTCACCTACTTCTTACTGCTGGAGTGTTCAGGAGAATTTAAACAAATATGGTTACTTCGTCTAATTTTATAAGGGATTTTTAATAGTAGGTTAACAAAATGGAGTTTTTAAGACAAATACATGCTTTCTCTTCGAAAATGTGATTTAAATAGGTAGAAGCATTAAGTTGATAAAATCAAGCGACCGTAGGTCATTAAGTGCATTCTAGATTTTCTGATATTGATATTTGTATCAAACAGATTTAGCTGTAGCATTATTGGGTTTCTGCAGCCATCGTTCATGCCACTGTAGCGACTATAATTTAGCGATGACGCGTTTTTCTATTGCGTAGCTAGTGGCAATCAGTAGTCACGATGCCGATTTAGTCCGATCGATAGACTGTTGATCAACAATTAAGTGATCAGCTGCGTCCTTTCGCTGTATCTTATACTATTTCAATATTCCTGTAAATCACCCACGACTGATCTTTACGGACCTGGACAATCGGCAGTCGTCGATCGCCTCAATTTTAAACCAATCTTCTCCATGCAACTGGGAAATAAATTGAGTAAAAACAGAGAAAGAATGGATAAGCTATCTACTCTACCAGGCCCAGTACCAAAGGAAGAGTGGGGATTTGTACTCTTCAGGGTGTCCTTGTGGCGTGTAGGTAGTGTCCCTGTGCTTGTGCCCCCGCGCGATTGCGTAGCTTGTGGTGTGAGCTTGGGAGAATGTCTAGCATTTCTAAAGTTCTATCTGCTTGCTGATTGAGAGAAGCTGAGTTTTTGGTGCTCGTAAACCAGCGATGAGGTTTGGACCCTTTTGAAGCCACGTCAGATCATTTTTATTAATTTAGTGTTTGACTAACTCGCACTTCGTTAACATAGATAAAGCTAGCCATGTAATTTCCCTACTATCCTATCTGATCGAAACGCTCATGCCTGATTTTTTTACATTGTCTCCTTTATCACTCTAAGGAATAGGTATTCCACTTCTGCTGATAAATCTCTGCTATTCTAACAGTTGTTCTAAAGTACTTCCAGAAGCCCTACCCGAGGCCAAAAGAACATCAATTTACAGGACAATTTTGACTTTCTGGTGCCAGTGAGTGAAGATTCGTTCGATAAATAAAAATCTGGATTTAAGATTAATCATTCATTTTGTGTGAGTTTCTGATCTAGCAATTTACGTTTCAGTTAATGAACCACTATCAATTAAATAACTATCCCTTTTATTTCCATTTTTCACTTAACTACACTTAGCCGTCCTAACTCTCAATATTCATCACTACAAAGCCAGTCAGGAAAAAAGCAACTATATTTAGCATGGCATACTAAGGAAGCAAGAATTTGTAAATGAGGAAAGGGGAGGGTGGATGGGATCTCATCTCGAAAATTCCGATACCCTTCACTTGACATATTGAAGCTATTATTAACTGCTTAGAAGTCATAATCTCAAGGGCCAATAACGAGTAGTCTAGTTATCTACCTATCGAATAGCATATGGTGAGTGAGTATAGCATCTTACCAGCCTTCATCGGTTGTTCCTTTCAATACAAAAGAGAAAATAGATACGTTACCTCGTAAAATGTAGCTTCTGTCTCATGAATGTGGGGAGAAAGAAACCCTTAGTAATGCAAGATACTAAAGACAAATAGCTCACTTCAATACAGCGGCAGTTTTAGAGGTTTCAGTGAAAACTTTTACCTGAATGATACAACGTCTAAGATGCCCTTACAATAAGTTGAAATACCACAAAGAATTTCAATACGAGGCTAGAGAAGAACAAATATCCTTAAGCAAAAGTACTTTGCCCACCTAAACTGTTTTGATTTATACATTTTTTCGAAGTGTTAGCCATGATTCTCATTCTTTTGACAAGGGTTACATAGGGATACTATGGCCTCTATTGGTTAATAAATATAAAGATGGATATCTTTTTGCAACTTAAGTCATTTTTGCTATGCTGTGGCTTCAATTTTATTAGGAATTTCCCATCTGCTCGTCCGACCCTGTTCTCTTATCCCTTGTCTCCTGTATGCACTTAATAATTAAACAAATTTATTACATTGATATAAAGAAAGGATGACTTAGAAACACGTGAGAGAAAGGATGAAAGTTTCAGTTAACAAAACGATTTTTTAAAGAAACAATTATTTGAATTGGACTGAGCAAAAAGTCGAAACTTCTCTTGGGTAATGTGTAGCCCCAAAAACATACGAATGACTAGGCCTCTGTAAGTGAGTACAACTTTAGGCCAAGTAAAAAAATGGTAATTCTTTTTTTATTTTCAATATTTTTCAGGGAGAGGCTAATGCATGAATGCTAGGAAATTGAAGATTGTCATAGCAAAAATCTTTTGCTGGCTTGAAACAATGGCAATGTTTAGTTAAGGGGTAAAGTATGCCTTCGAGAGAGCTTACCTCACCTCTGATACGCTTCATGCTACCCAAGTATTTAAAAGACATTCCCTGGGGTATTTTTTACCGAAAAGGGCAGTTTTCTTTTCTGATTGTCTTTGTTAGCATTTATCACATAGGAGGGACAGCATGAGGTTAAGCGCAGCACTAACAAGACAGTACGGCATAGTAAGCAATTTATCAGCTCAAAGCCGAAGTAAATTTCTTCAATTGAAAAAAAATATTAGCCGAGAATATATTTTGATTAATTCGTTTTATGCAATTAAAGAAGGCAAACTTCGTAATTAATAATATAAATCATGTACTCTAACCTGACAAGATTGCAAGAGAGAAAACAAAGTAGTTTTCCCGTTTTAACTACTATTCTGACACACTCAGATTGTCAAACATAGCTCCCATGTGAAAAAAAAACAATTAGGATTTTATTAACAAAATATTAGGAAGTGCGTTAAAAGCAGGATGTGTGGTGTCTTACAGAAGAACGATTTTTTAAGGATTCAGAGTAGAACTTAAGGGTTTGTAAACACGTAGCACTATAAAACAATCATTTTAACATTTATACTGTCACATAAATAGGGCATTTTCAAAAAGTCAATGCAAGCAGCTATACTTATATTTTTAGACATTTATATCAGTTAGTTTCATAACAATTGCAGACAAAAAATACTAGCATCAGCTGCGTTTGTTAGTTTTTTAATAAAATTTTGAAATGAACTCTAGTGCGTTTTCTTGTGTTTGAATTACCTCGAAATCCGCCATTGCTGCTTTTGCGAAAATTCTTGTCGCCATATTGGATACGACGGGATTTTGATGATTCTATATCCCCGTATACGTGTAAATCTCTTTTAATTAGTACGATTTCATGATTTTACATAAAATTTACTGTATTTAAGGGCACATGTCGCTCTAAGTTGGTCTCTATTGAGGCATATACGCCCCGAAGTTTCTCTAGGTTTTCAGTTTCTGTTTCAGAATGAGCAAAGTTTCATTTCGAGTACGTCAAATCGACTTCAACAAATCGATACCGATCTACAAATATGACTCAGAGTTACCCTTTGACATCAGTGAGGGAAGCTTCAATCGAGCGACGAACGCGGTTCCAAGTGGAATGGAACGAGAAGAAGAAAACGTAATACATTCTCATACTTTTGCGTATAATTTGAACGGATGCGCATTCGCTTACATTAAACCGTTAATAAAAGTTCTCTGCTGTGTCTTGAAGCACCTAGTCTTAAGCCGCGTCTGTTCCATAACTTTGTCACCTGTGGGCTGGAAGTGTTAGCTACACCAGGGCTCTGCTTGCGATTGTGGATCAAAATGTTAATGCTGCATGCTATTTCAGGAACATCACCTGATCGAAGTTCTTCAGGCACATCAGATGCAAAAGAGTGAACTCGTTTGCATCCCCGTCCCTGATATCATTGATAAATCGGAAGATTATACAAAGATGTACGCAAACAACTTTGAGCTTCCTAAGAACTTAGTTCGTCTGAGTAGTAAGTAGTACATCCCCAAGTCTTATGTGTTTAGTTGTCGATCTGGAGGATGAAGAAAAAGTTGACTACGACATGGATTCCGAGGACGAAGAGTGGCTGAAGCGAAGTGGTCTGGGCTTATCCCCAGAGGCATTTGAAAGTATGATTGACCGACTAGAGCGAGGCTGTGGACAAGATGTCCTAAGCCTGGATGAAGCTAGGTTGCTCCTCAACGAACACGATGCAACAGTCATTGTGGTCTATGAGTACTGGCTGCAGAAGCGGTTGAAGTTCCGGCGGCCGCTTTTAAACTTCATTCGACAGGACAAACGCGACGCGGGGAGCAACAACGATCCCTATGTAGCATTCAGACGTCGAACTGAAAGAATGCAGACCCGAAAAAACAGGAAGAATGAGGAGTACTCCTACGAAAAGATGCTCATACTAAAGCGGCAGTTCAGCACTCTTCGGTAAAGGGGTCTTTTTTTCTCATTGTTTTTTTAGCGAGGTGTTGTCGGACATTATACAAAGGGAGATGACCAAAGAGGCTCTCATTGAGGTGGAGCGTCAGGCATTTCAAGCGCGATTCAAGATGGGTGATTGGGATGGCAACATGGTCGGTGAAGCCGATGCAGTTGCTCAAAAGTACTCAGGCTCCGTTGAGTCGTCCGTTTCCGCGAATGCGGAAAAGGTACCCGTTTACTTGGCTTTATTTATTACTGATTTAGCGGATATCGTTATTAAGGCGTAAAATTAATGGATTGGTGTCCAAAGATGTGTCGACAGAGTCATCGGATAATTCTGACACCGAGGTCCGTCACGGTAATGCATTCGCGTTTGTACGACGTCCTGGATGTAAATACTTAAAACCAGGGTAAAGTATATCCTTCCGGTCGTTTGAACTTGATCTAATTTGTTCTTAACTTTACAGGTCTCTGAAAAGTGAATCGAAGACGAACTCACAAAGTGCATTTATCTTAACGCGGGTTAGGTTGCTGCAGCGACGACTAGTTCGTTCAAATGTACGGTACCTCCGTCGTCGCTACGGACGAAACGGTCGACCGCAAATTGATCAGACACTATCTTCTGGTCCCCTGGGTAGCTATCTTAAGCTGTTTGAAGCGTCAATGAAATCGGGTCCTGAATTGCTGACGGTTGAACTGCGTCGGTTTGCTCCATTAAGCATCAGTGGCAGTTCTCGCTTGCAACTCAGTCCGCTTTCCACAGCACGAAGTAGCATACCCAGTCTTTCCAACAGGAGCGAAGACATCCTTGAAAGCTTCCAAAACTTTCTCAAAGACTTGCCCAAGGACCGACTTGAGCATGGGCTGTCCATGCTAGCAGGTGGTCGCCGCACCAATGTCAGCGACTTACCTGTTAGCAGGGACGATCGCATTTACAAAGTACACGCCTTGTCCTGTAATGTACAAAGAGTTTCTGACAGTCCAGCACTCTTGAGCTCCATTCCTCCATCCGTTTCTGGGTCTTCCCTCATTCGGCGATCAGCCATCGGTTGCGTTGTGTCGTTGACGGAGAAGACGAAGGGTAGCATCCGAGACGCCGGTATTTGTGATCTTGGGTATTTACCACCCAGTTTGGGCGCCGGTGGTGATAATGCTACCACCGTTGCTCCTATGAAGGGAGGTCGCACGTGCTTGCTTCCACACCCAGGAAGCTTCACCACGGTGAGCATCCATTTAGTTCGTTTGCGCTTGCTGTGTTGCCCATCGTCAGTACGCCTTTAGCCCGTTCGCTAGGACTTCTAAGCCCCTTAGGAATGGCGTTTGAAATGCTGTCTCGATTAGCGCTAGAAAATTCATCTACAACAATGATATTAGTGATGCTTTCGCACCAGCGGATAAAAATTGGTTGGTGTTATGTAGCAATTTTAGGGGTGGGGTTCAAGTTAGCGGTTAAGGGGCTCGTTATATGATTGAGAGAACACAAGCCACCTGTGAGAAGTAGCATTGCTTTTAATGTGCGCATGCAAAGTTCTGTGGGAATACGGGGAGGCGGGTCATGCAGAAGTTGTGACGTGTTGTCAGCCCGGTTGGTCTAGACAGCATCGACACCCGTTAGAATTCTGCGAGAAAAAAGAAACCTGAATCGGTTACTTTTTCATGTCCCATGCACATTAATGTAAAAAATGGAACAAGTATCCGGCTGTTTTGTTATTGAAGGCAGCTTAAGGTGTTATGGGCGGTATAGTAATGCCATTTTTACGTTGTCCTGAAAGAACGGCAAGGCTTCGTTGGTGAGTGCGAATTCGCTCTCTGTGACGAAAAGGGCGCAGCTCCTGAACGGCAGCGCAACGACACTGAATGGGGAGGAAGGCGGTGGCTTCCAGTTACTACCTCAAGTCCGCCGAAGTCCTGGGACGCTGAAGAAGTCCGCCTCGCACGATGACGCAGCTGTCCCTGCTTCGGTGGACGAAAAAAGCATAATTCACCCGGTCGCATACAATGTCTAAACAAACGATCCCGCTGTTACAACACTTGTGTTCCCACCCTCTTTTCTACGTCTTTTTGTCCATCCTCTTGACACTCGAACACACTAGTCATTGCCGCTGCGCTTGTTTTACCCCACTGAATTTGTACAAAAACTCCCATACCAGCAACTCTGGTCCTCCATTGCTGTATCATACATGTATATATTAAAAAAACAAAAATCGGACTGACTCATTGGCTCTGTTCTTGAAGTGTGGAAAGTGACTTGGGCCATTATGTGGATTTCCCTGCGTCAAGTCAGGTATACCTTTATCTGTCCATGGCTGGAGCTACTTCAGTACAACCAAAGCGTGCACTAAGCGGTCCTGAGAATTGCCAAGTGCCGTTCATGCTACCACTAATTGGTGAAGCATGGGGCAGTGCGCCGTTAAAGTACATCGCGCACGAGCTATGCCTCACGTGTATGCAAAGAATTATAAGTCGACTTCATAAGGACACATAACTAACTAATCCGCGTACCAGGGTCTCATTTAAGCTATTTTTAAGCCAGCACAGCGACAGGCGTCACTTCCCCAGAACTGCAGCCGTATACACATTTACTCAAATCTCTTATGTGACTGGTGTTGACTAAAACAACCTCGGCAAGTGCCAGTACGAGCAGAGAAATGTGCGCTAGGGACACCAACGACACGATTTGAGAACCAGATATTACGAGTTTTCCTTATTCAACGAAAGCGATCGGTTAAATTGGTTGATAAATTCACAAACTACAATGGAGGAGGGTTGCCAATAGCATATAAAATCAATAGAATGCACAAGAGTTAGTAAGCGACTTTACGAATTACGTGTCTATAAGGGGTAATTACTAGCATAAAATTCGTTTACAAGCTTCTACGCCAAGTCCTCTACGCTCACACACACCTACACAACGATGAGATTTTATTGGTTACAGCCAAAATTTAGCTGGGAAAAAATATCAAAATAAGCAAGAGCCTCCAAAAATAGTGCTTTAACTAACGATCACAATTCCAACAAGAACTAAAATAACGTTGTATTAGTTAGACATTGTGCGTAAGGAAGAGCGATTGGGGCCTCAAAATTTGGGCAAATTGTGGGATAATTTACACCCGATTAGATTATCGCGAGAATAAGTGGTCAAACCAACAGAAAATCTAAGTTATTCTTAACTGCGAAATTCGTCACATACAGGTGGTTGAGATCTGTTTTGTGGGAAACGAAAGCAAATAAGACAAGGCTCTAATGAAATTAGAAGCGCGTGCTCTAACTAAATGGGGCAAATAATAACGAAGTTAGAGCACGTAAATCAAACCTACGCTAAATCAAGAAATCTTTAAAGGATGTATTCACATAATCACAACAATATAACAAGAATGTGGCCATATAATAATTGGCTTACCATTTAGCTTGATGGACTCCCATTGCCGATGTCAACAGCTTGAAGACAGGGCGAGAAGCATAACCATATTGTGATCTGAAACACTGATAAGAATGGTTTCAAATTGATTCCGGTTATCAAAACAAGGCCCAAGAGTTCAAAGTCGTTTTAGAATTGTGAAGTGGAAATAAATAAATAAATATACAAATTGAATACTTCGTGTTCCGAATAGGCAGATCAAAACAGGCTTAAAAGCCTCATTACACACTGTAGTTTGTGTATTAGATAGTCGAAGGAAGATACAACATAAAGGAACGGCTAAAGATCAACGAAATGGGAATAAACCATTACTTCAAAGTACGTAAGATATATATTCTCAAGAACTGTATAGGAAGCGGTATATGGCGTGTACATTACCTCGACGCAAAAGAAGTAATAACCTGATTACAATGAAGCGCGGATAATATTTTATAAACTTATTAAATAAGTTAGAGAATACCACATTTAAAAGGATATATTCGCTGTTTGGATACACGAGCTTACACCATACAAATCGTATTATGGTTTTCCTTCTACCGAAGCGTCCTCTTGGTGTCAATGGATACAATAGCCATTTAGGTCAATTGAATACAATCATCTCTAAGCCAATCAAAACCATGAAAAGAGCTGTTGATTTAGCTCGTTGTGGAAATGGATGTCGAAATTTATTCGAAGTGATTATACTATTTTATCTACTAAAGTCCTTCATTAGACGATAAATAAAATAAGTTTTTGTGAAAGTCCTTACCCATTGCCGTCTAATAAGCAATATCATTGATCATCCTAGTTATGAAACTAGGGGCCCATATAATGTAATTATTATGATACATATACAACTCCACCTAAAGTATCTTCAGTAAATATTACATCCGGTTATGTATACTTGCAACCCCGCCTACTTGAATAAGTGGTTTCCATTAGGAATTCGAGCTCATGTATCCCGCAATAAAATCTTAGAAGCTAATAGTGTTAGAGTGGAGTTTTTCATACGCAACATACCTTCGGAACTCAAACCGAATCCACATATAGTAATATAATGAGAAGGTTTTTTTACTAATTAAAGTATTGTAGCACATATTCCTCTAACCGCGTTAGTTTTCAACCCCCTTCCCCTATTTCACTTGATATTGATTCACTCTATAGATATTTGAGTTTTTAATTCACGTTCTCGCAATTTCATTTGAATTATACAACTGGCCGTAACAACTACACTGAGAACATTTAACTGTCCAAAGCCGTGTAGTAACTTTAAATCAATTTTTCTACAACACTCTTTCACAGTAGATTTAATGTCTTTTCACAAACAAATTTTAAGTTATTTCAATCATATACTGTTTATTCATTTATTCCAATAGATCAGTTTAAATAGTGCTCATGCATAAATTCTAGCCCCCTTCAGCTGTAGTGGTAGGAAGAAAACCACTGTATTACTGAATTAACGTTATCAAAATGGGCGGCAGTCGCAACACTTGAGAAAGAATCAAGGAACTGATAATGTATGTCAGCTAGCTTCGGTGATTACTTCAAATTAGGATTTAAAGAGTCAGTGAAAGTAAGTGGGAGAAAAAAGGCGAAATTGATGGAAATGGCCCATATTAACAGGTAAAGGGCCGTTGGGCTTAGCAATTATTGCAGATTAGTGGCCAATCAACGACTGATACAACTCCGTCACTTGCCACAATCGGGTCCCCAATCGCCAGTGCCTGGAGCAAGTAAAAAGTATATTTTAAGGAGGTAAAACATCGTAGCATAGCTAAGAAATTGCAGGAACTCACCCAGTGGTCAGGGTCAAGACCGTCGTAACCAATAAACGTATTGCCATCTAGGTTTCTTTTGATTTTCAGGTCGGTTCCGGAGACAGATTTGAGGCTTTGTACTGTTTCTGAGTCAACGTTTCCGTCTTTGCCAGTTATCAGTTGATGTGGTACAGTGTGCATCTCGAAGAGCTGAGATATAAGATTTAATATTACTCACATTTAACTCTCATAACATTTAAATTCTGACAACTCTTCCTACTTGAGATCACATAATAGCCCAAATACTTAGTTGTAGTTTGTTTCTGATCATGGCTCAATGCGTGTTTATACATCGATATAAACATTGTGCTTAAGTTTTTCACCATACTCGATCACGTTGGTGAGTATTTTTCTTTCTGAATCATACAAATGTAATTTCTTGCTGCAACATCGACTTGAATCTCATTTTTATTTCAGCAATTTACTATTATTTTATCGGTATACTGCTATATCCTTAATCATCCAAAGCTCGTATTGATTTTCAAGCCGTTTATTATGATTGTTCAAAAGAGGATAACTACGGCTATTTGCCTCTCTCGAGCCTATTCGACTCTCCCTGACTCCAATCTTACCCCAGAGATTTGGTGAGACCAATCGAAACACTATCCCAAGTCATACGCTGCAGTTTTTTTCTTCTAGACTATTATATGTAGCATGAGAGAATATCGTGGTACCTTTCTGAGTTGATCAGGTCCGTAGTTGTTTTCCTTATCTCTGGTACTCCAACCATGGTTCAGAGGTGCCAGGAAAGCCACATTTGGAGAATTCTGGTTGAGAACGCCACCGAAGCCAGCTTTCTGCATCTTCTCATAAGTTTGACTGAAAACAAAAAGCGTTCTTTAAAAGGTACCTAAAGCGCTAATGTCGGTTCTGTGATGTCACAGACCTAAGTTCTGGATTATCTCGAATAATATCCATCATTGTCTTGGAAGGTGGGAGATTCACTGAGATGACTGGGTAAATGACACCACCACTGAATGGGATAGGTTTCAGACCGGTAGTCTCAGCCTTTCCAAAGTGGAGCTAAACAACAGATATTCAGTGCGATTAGTAGGAGGAACACTTAGCTAAGCGTCTCCCATCCATCTCAACCTACTCTACTGCCATCTCGAGTACGAATGTACTGGTTGGTGTATGTAGGGTTGCGACCATCGGGAAAGGTGTATTTCGAGGTGTAGAGACACTCCTGTGGCACGCCAACACCGTTATCATGCCTCATCTTACAGTCACGGGAGGTGAGAACGTGGTTTTGGTACAGCGAGCAATCACCGCCAGAGGACTCTATTGTTAAAACAAAAAATCAGACGTCAGTGTGATGCTGAAGTAGTAAAGTGCAAACACCTAACTTACTGAGTAGAGCGTCTGCAGTTGGAAGGAGTACTACAGCATTCTCCTCGAGTTGGACGCGGATATTGCAGCCAGACATCTCGCGAGCTGACTGACTCAAATCCTTGTCTGGTCCATTAGCCAGGCAGTTAAGTGCACCACGAAAATCCATGGCTGGAAATCAGTGCATAGATCGGGTGTACGCGAGTATACTTAGTACTTGAGCCAACCCCCAGACTTACCTGCAGGACTTTTGAGGCCACCGTTGAGTTTGTGAACTACCCCATTACCGGCCATCATGTCCATTTTGTCAAAGGTAGTCTTTGAGCCGCAGGAGTCCTCCAGCACACGCGAGCCATCGGGCTGCTGATTTCCGCGGATGAAAGTGCTCGTTTTAGACGGCCCGATTAGACGGTTCTTATCATCAATCGACTGTCCACAGGTCAACCCGTCGTGCACGTGCTGTTTGACCAAATCTTCCACCGCCTACAAGTCACAGACTTCTTTTGCTAACTGTGACCTGCAATACGTATTCCTACATCTACAGACATCATGAGTATTCCTATTTGTTCCTTCATCTACCAGGGTAGTTGCGAGAGTGGACTTACCTGAGGGTTAGAGAGACCCTGTTTGGCAGCCTGCCAGGCACTGTTTGATGGAGCAAAGACAGTGTACCTCTCCTTGCTGTCGGGAGATCCAAGTTGACGTCTCAGATCAGCCGGGATGTCGTTGGTGAACGAGGAGAGATCTGGGTCAGCCTGCAGCCTGTCCATCACAGTCTTGTACTTGTTTGACGAATCAATTGGCTGATAAATGAAGCAGATTTGCTTATCATTTCTAAAATTTTTAGCACTATAAATAATTGCAGGTTGACTGAAGTTGCGTTTACAACAGTATTTGTCTATATTTAACAAAAAAAGGTTTCAAGAATAAAAGTGTTTTATTTCGATTTGGAATCGGTCAAAAATCATGTTCTTTAATAGTTCTGGGTATTACCTATACCGCTTTTTGTCTGAATAATTATCTTAGAAGTATTTATTTCCATCTCATTTAGAGCTCTTATTCCGACGGTATTAGCTCCCACTCTTTTTTCATTCTCATGTCCTCATCGCTAAATTCTTTTAGCTATTTTTGCATTGAAAAGGACCCCTATGGGTTCTCAGGTATAGAAACCCACAATGTTGATTTGGTCAATCCTCTAACTTGCTATTTTGAGCACTAACCAATAATATTGCTGGAATAATCTCACTCTCTGTGGTTGTAAAAGGACCCGTCTTTTTTGTCCTTAACACTGTATTATCAATAGTTCATATCCGGTTGAATAAAACTCACACCACTGGTAAAGTGAATAAGACCATTTGAAGTTTCGTAGTCTGGTTTCGTTAGAAGTTGGCACTCCACCATTGTGAGCTAAAATTTAGGGAAAACACCTGCAGTCATGCTGATTTGCGGCTCAAACTAGAAAGCAGTAAACTTAGAGCCTACACCATTTCCGTAAGTTGAGACTTTCAGGGGATAGCCACTTTTGGTCATGATATTGGAGCCACTCTTGAAGTCGTTCGAATACGAGCGACCTGGCACAATGAGATTCCGAATGTCCTGTTCGGGTCTGTAAACAAAAAATTCATTAAAACTCTATGCTTCTTTCGTTAAGTGTTTTCGGTCCACTGAATGCTCACATAGTCTGAAGAGAGCTGTCGTTTTGTGGTACAAAGACGGTGAAGTCCTCGTCATTTTTGTCCAACTGCGGCTCGATTTTGTGGAGAATATCGGCCGTCTCGGTCTTTCGCATATCATGCAAAGTTTGGATGATTGGAAGATATGTGGGGTCCTTCTCGACACACTCATTATTAGCGATTGGAGTTCTCTTATAACCAGGGCAGCAGTCGAATTTCACCGTCCTACAGGTAATTAAGATGCCACAAGGTCTTTCAGGATCTCTTTTCCCGATTTCAAGGGTAATTTAATTTAATGGTTTTTAGTAACATCTCAGCCTCTAGTGATTTCATAAATATACCTCCTTAAAAGTTGCTTATAGCAACTTAGTGATCGATACACTGTAGTGTTTACGCGTTGCGCTGATGTAAAGACAAGGACACGAACGAACCAATCACAGATCTCTTGGTCACTATTTGTGCCCTGTCACGATAATTAGTGTACACAACTTCGTACAACGGCGTGCAAGCAATGCATCCTCCGTAACGTGTTAGACCTTTCTTCTAATACAAGTTAATACGTTCATTCTCGGTCTTCTCTTACTTGGAAAGTATTTGGAAGTTCTTTAAAGTGATAATCACTTTAACACTAAGCGATCGATTTAACCTTGAGAAAAGATATCTAGCTACATACAATATAGGCACGAACTTATGTAGGGAGGACAATTTTTTATTCACCGTTTTTAATTGGATCTTTAAACCGAATTATCGGCAATTCAAACCACAAACAGACCGAATGCTAGATAAGTGTGAATATCGTGGACGCCAGAGCGCCTATAAATTTTCGTCCGAACTGCTTACGCAAACTAACATTTCGTCTCTAGAGTTTATGTAAACTACTTGTGTCTGCTACGGCGATTCCTGTGTCAGTATGAGGCGAAAGCGATCAGTTTTGTCAGCAATATTTCAAAATTTTAGCCAGTGTTGTTTTGCTCTGATTGACTTTGATCTTTCTCGCCTTGGGTTATTTGAAGTTTTATTTTAGAAGATGCAACCCGAGCATAAGGACGCAACTTAGTCTCCGACTGCAAAATCTTGTTTTCCGGTTAAGTTTAAGAGTTTGCATTAACCTCTTCAGTAGGTAAAATTGCCTCCTTGATCACCTTGAGCAAATAAAATGAAACACATATATGGGTAGAATTCACCCTTTTTTACTAATTGGTTCTTACTGATATCTAAGCCTCAGAAAACCTGTGTAGGGACAATCGATTTCTACCTTTTAATTTGCCGCCTCACAAAATACTGATCTTTTCGCTTTGAGGCAGAAAACTTAGCTGGATAACCAAAACTTTACAATTCATACTTCGCTATTCGTATTTGTTAAAAAGTTTTGGAGAAATTCAAGTTGTAAATTATGCACTGGTTGACAATTCGTTGTCAATAATCCACTAGAGTTATTGCAATAACTCAGACAACTGAAAGGATTTCGTGATACCAGCCATTGATCAACTTAGATTTAAAGTTTTAAATGGGCAAGAGTTTTCATGAATGAATGAGGTATCTTCAAGTTCAGGATTGCCAAGGTTCCTAGTTGAGGGGGCAGATCGATACGAGATAGGTTGTATCGCTTGTGTGCTGTGCTGTGTGGATGCTTGTTCAAGGACAGGACGCTAACGGCACGAACCAATAAAAAATGGCTTAGTGACAATTTGTGTCCTGTAGCGAGAATGAGTGCACGCGACGCCGTACGATGGCGTGCAGTTAACACCTCATTTGTACTGTGCTAGTTTTTTTAATACAAGTTTATACTTCCATCCTGGGTTTTCTCTTACCTGGAACGTATTTGGGAGTTCTTTAAAGTGATAACCACTTTAGTCACCAATAGTTATGGTAATAAGTAAATTGATGCTTTCGCTTAATTAAATTTCGTCTGAATGATTATCAGGTAAGGCCAATGATAAATCATCAAAAACATTTTCTTATTCTGCCTGATTAACTATGAAAAAATAAATTACATTTTCTTCATATTTACGATTGCTGAAGTTTCCTAACCTCCAAAATTAATCACGGAACGATAGAAGCCAGAAAGTGTCTGTCTGATTTCGCCAAAAAAAATTAAAAAACTGGGACACTTACTTATCGTTTTGATCCACGGGACCACATATCCACGCCATTGAACTTCTTCCACCGGGTTGTTTGACCTCCTTATAGGCGCAAAGGTTGGTCCCTTGGAAAATCTGACCATACTGCTGCGGTTTATAGTCCTCCGGTAACTGTGGCTCCATATACTCTGCTCGGGAAAAGCTCGAACATTGCAGAAGCAGCAATAGAAGAAGGGGAAAGCACCTTGAAAGCCTTAAAAACGGTGGTGGTATCCCAACCATGATCATTATCGACTTCCTGTGTCCGAATCTTGGCTCTGTAAGATGCTGCACGTTGACGTGGCTACGGCATTTATTTCGCTTTGCAGGCTATCAACGGAGCCGTAAACACTGCCTCCGATTCGTCCAACTACGACGCACGTTCCCCCCGTTGTAGCTGTGTGCTTTCACATACCTAGGGGATTATGGTGCTTACTTCTTCTGCTTATCTTCGGAATAATCTATGGTGCAAACGTGGCTTACATTAATATAGTTTAGCTGCTGACACTTATACCCAGCTCAAGAGACTCAGCTGGTCTACGAGTGTGCCATGGTTATCACTCTTCGAGCAAATTAAGATTTCATATTAGGAGAAAAGGATCGAATTCAGTGGAGACTTGAGCATTGAATGCGGTAGTCTCAAAACCGGTCTCTACTGCTACTTTTTGGTAAACGGATGCCTCTCCCTAAAAGTTAGAGAGGGACGACTTCTAATCAAAGATAAGTTACGCAAGAATTCCAGTTACATTCAAGACTACCGTTTATGTTAATAGAAATCTTGAGCAGCTCTCCTTGGATTCGCGCGGTGGGAATTTTAACACAGAAATCAAATTAATGAATCTCCAAGTATTGGGTTTCACTACTTAAGTTATTACTACTAGGGGGTCCGATGATCAGAGTACCATACTATATAGGCAATCGCTGAAGACTGACAAGGCAGCAAGCCTTACATGGAATTATAACGAAATCGGGAAAGAGAACAGTTGCCAGAACCTTGTTTATGCAGGAGTGTAGTCTCCTGATTTGTTAGATCTATCACGAAAGTGGCCTTGTCATTTCAAGTCGGTCACGAGGAGTTTTTATGTGGTCGAAACTATGAGTAGTACAGTCAAAAGCGAGGTGGGTGCCCAGATGCTTGGTGCCCACACTGGATTCAATGAAATGAATGTAAATCCCTAACATTTCCTCCAATTGAAGTTACCTTCCAAATTTTATCTTTAAAGGTGGAAGCTCAAAGGCCAATGGTGCAGTATTTTTGATGGGGAATAGCGGAAGTTGCTGATGAGCACTAGGAGCCGAGGTTGTCGATATTCGAATTGAAATTCAAACTGGAATGAGCCAGAATTCGTATGAAATCAATGCACTATTTTCGTTGTTTTTTCACCATTTCCACTGCACTTTTCTTGGTTTAGCTGGTCCTTTGCAAGAAAGACCGTAGGTGGTATGTACTTGGAGCTTATCATAAAATAGCTCAGTATTTATAGCTTTCACAAACCGAATTCAGATGCCGTAAAACGAACACTTTAATTCTGTTAGGGCTCCTGTACTTTAACATGCTTATAGAAGCTCTGTTTATGTTATATTTTATGACCAAAACTTTGGGATTACGACTTACTGGACACGGGTAAATGTTTATGTTAGATAATCACGCCTGGTGTGTCTAAATACACTCGACTGAAGGATGGCAGATCAAAAACGTGATTTTGGGAAACTGATCTAAATTAAAGTGGGACAACCTTGATTTGTGTGGGAGAGATTGGCTTCGCCACCTCTAGTGTGATTGTAGATGGGTATCAGTTACCTATAGTAGTCTCCATTCACTGGGACCGAAGGGCTCTACAATGAAGGGAATTGCACCGCAGCTTTGAGTGTGTTAGTTGCATTACCAATAAGACTGGTCGCCTAAGGTGAGCATCAATGTCGCATCTGGGCTGTGTATACGCTCACCCTGGTTATCTTCGGATGTTCTCCAATTGGAATAATAGGTAGAGGACCTCAAAAGATGCAAGATAAGCCATTTTACCAGGGCTCGATTTTTCATTCTACAACACCATTGAATATTATGAGGAGCTTTTCAGTTTAATCTTTAAATTGTTATATATTTAGTCAGTATTCTTCTGTTATTAAATTTAACTTTCAATGCTAATCTATCTTCGTTCCGTCGTGCTGGTTCGGGGTGATAAAGTAGTCCCGAATTCCAGTTAAGCGAACCCCTGCGAACTCTTAAAAATCACAGGAACCATAAATTTAAACAACCTACGATCTGACAAATAGATAAACAAATGCTCCCACAGTTTAGTTATAGTCGCACAGAGAGTAAAGAATACGTATCAGTCGGAAGAAGGACTCTTCAGTCAATGAGAGAGCTGCGTTATCCACGACTATGGAGCGCAGCCACCAATACGCGAAATCATCACAAAGAAGACCATGAATCTTAGCATTGCCTACTTGAAAGTCCTATTGCAGGTCTTAAAGTCACGTAAAACCTACAATATATCGCTTTCAGAAGAATTACTTATTTTGAATGAATGGGTTATTGGAATTTCTAACACACTACTACTTAATAGAGAGATCCGAAAATGGAGAAGGCCTCAGCAGTCACTTGCAAGTTTGTAAATGCTACATATGGCACATTGGAGCCTTTCGAATGGCATGAACGGTAGGAAATATCCTAGTAGTGTCGTTTCTTTTTATTTCCTTGCATCTTTCACTACCGGCTTATTGTATTACCCGATCCGCACTCTAATGATGTGAATTACAGTTTGATGATTCTAAGTGACCGTTAATTTGAACTGACATTGGAACCAACGATAAGTCCTATTGGTGAGCGTGCATGTCGAAAGCATCCAAAAAGCCCGCATTTTCGGCTGCCCGATTCCAATTGCTTGATTCTTTAATTGCTTACTTTGGCGCACGGCTACCCTATCTTCTTTCAACACGGACAAATTCTACCATGTACTTTGTCAACACAACAAAAAGGCTCACTGCTGTTGAGAACCACTCACCATTTTTGAATGACAAGATCGAATTTAAGTTCTGTTTTCGGATTTGGTATTAGCTCAGAATTGCAGATACGGAAACATGTAGACGGCTTATGCGGTCGACAAAAACGGAGGCTTTCTTATTCAAGAAGAGGATGCAATAAAGGGAGTTTGTCGACGCCAAGGCAACTAAAACCTTAGGTTATCAGATCCCTCTCCCATTATTTCGGTTCCCTTGCAAATTTAACTTTGCCAATTCCTTTCTCTCTTGACTCCAGTGGGTCAGGAACAGCCAGTTCTCCAGAGATACGAAGGAGCTCGCCATACTCCTCTACTCAAGATTGACCTCAAGGCCAAGTCTCCAAACGGCCGACTAACTGTCGATTTCGATTCCCCGTGGTTAGAAGTGAATTCGTTGCAATGTTTTAATGATGTGGAGTACTGGCGATGAATGAGCAAATGGAATGGTTCATTAGCTGGCCTCCTAACAGATGCAAACGGAAGCTCTAAATGTCCAGTAGACTAAACACCTGTCTGCGCAACGCCCAAACTGCTTTAAAGTAGCTCTTCTTGACAAGAAAACGAGGGCCGATTTAATAAATGACTCAATGCATTCAATGACTGTTAAAACAACACTTAAATAAGGGCAAGTGAACCCGTAATTTGGGGTAGGAGGTGGCGAGATTTCATCATCGTTAGCTCAGTTAGTCAGGGTCATTTATAGGAGAATTTTCAATAACTTTATTCAAATGGGGGACCAGTCGGGCGATGTGGGAGTCTTCAATTGCCTGCATGGGTGCAGAGACACCGCACTTGGTGGGAACCTACACAAGTTCACTCACGACTTCTTGTCAAACGTCAGAAAGACAGGAGAGATCAAATGTACAGGTAGGGGTCGAAGGAATACAATCTCCTTTCTTTTCCATCGTCTCAAGTTTGGGTGATCACTACTTTTGTTTCTTGAGAGTGCCCAGTGGTGCCTCGCTAGAAGACGAGCTCAACAGGGGCTTCCTAGTACTCCCATCGTCCGGACCAATGCCCTACAACCAAGAATGCGACAGGTTAGTTTCAACTACTTATATAAATGAAGTAGATTACCATTTACAAACCCACATTCTTCGAGGCGTCATTGTCATTGCCTTTGTGCATGTTTGGTGGCAGAGGGCGGGGAGCAAAGCCATTAGCCTTGGCTACTGCTTCGCCCCCGTCACCATTCATACTTCCACTTCTGCTGTGCGGTTTCGAAGAGGATTTGAGTGTCCCGCCAGTAGGAGCTTGGGATGCCGGAGGTTGAAATGGAGAGTCCTGTAGAAGCGGCGCAGCCAGTGTGGCCTCTGAACTACATAACGAGTCGCCCCTAGAAGCTGCTACTGATGTTGAGGCTTGTTGTGCCTCGGGCTTCTTCAGAGTTGGGAACTTCTGCAGTCCCCTCGGCTCAGCTATCACAAAAGCACTCGAAACTGCCGAGCCGGTCTGCTTGTCCCAATGTACACTTTCTAAACGTACAATATATGGGTTAGTTGGATTTCCAACCGATGGAAACCTGAGACACACAAACACTTCAGCAGGCTAACACAAAGATCGCATGCAAAGCAAGGCATCACCGAACAATACCGATTTCTTCTACTGGGTTTGGACACGACTCTCCAATGTCTGAAGAGATCAGGGGGGCGCAGACGGAGAGAGAGCGCCTATGCACCAGATCCTTGTTCTCCTGAGAGGCTCCATCAATCACCAATGAGTTCCTTTGCCTGCTTACTCGTTTAGGACTGCTGGACTGCGTTCCAGCCCTGCGATACAGCGAGGTCCGAGAATTCCCCACCCTGTTTTGAGTCGATGTGGCGGCTCTACTGGAAGGCTGAACAGGCGGCAGCAAGGACAAGGTGGATTCTGCCCAGTACGGCTGTGTGGCGACCGTGGGCGGGGATATGGGACGAGGTCTCACGCCCTGCAGTTGATGTAACGACGTCGCCCCTCGAATCGGAGCGGCGTTCGCGATGACCTGCAGAGGTACCAGCTGCCCATTGGGTGTCGGGCTGACCAATCGCACTCCGCCTCCGTTGTTCGGGGCACCAATCACACTGACTCGACGTCCTATTGGTTGGGCGGGTTCCAAGATGGAGGAGGGGGAGGTAGGTAAACACAACAGTCCATGCAGTGTTCATAACGCACCTCTTTTACAACACTCTGATCTACTCTACAGGCAGTTACATGCAAATGCGCAAAGAGTAGATTGGAAAAAATATCATACCTGTGACGGAGAGGTTGCTGCCACTATTCCCAGAGCTCTGTCGGTAGAATATGGGCGTGAGTCCTTCAGAAGACATTACTTGCTGTGGCTGGAAGACCTGTGAGCGCCTAGTGCAGGCCATCGACTGTGGATAAACGTAGAAGACGGGTTGCGGCATCGACTGCGGCTGTAGGGGACCTTGTCTGGGCCCTCCGCTCTGTACGGAGAACTGGTCCGAGCCGGAACCAAGCGAGATGCGGTCAGAAGTCATGGTGTTGGACGAGCCCGGACGCTGCTGCTGCTGTGGCTGCTGGTGGTTTTGTTGTACGTGATGCAGCTGGGTCACCAGGGGAGTGCCGTGGACAGAGGGCCCGAGATGCATGCTGGAGAGATGCTGCGGGGTCATGCGATGTGGCCCGGCGCACTCCACGAAGCTGCGGCGAGCCAGGGCTGTCGTCGCGGGCATGTAGCCTACCGTGGGCCCCGGAGACACTGTTCCGCTTGTTCCACCTGCTAGATTAGGTAGAATGAAAACAGTTTGGCTTTTAAGAGGGTTAAACGAAAGTTACGAGAAAACTCACGCTTTAAGTCAAAGGTGAGCAACTAGGTGTTGACGTCTGTAGTTTCCGGGGGTATACATCCAAGCATTAACCACAATGATTGGATGAATTTAGAAAAGTTCACGATTTCCTTCCAACACATTCTCCTCCCCTTCCTCTTCCAAAATACCCATGTCACGCCCTATTAATCATAAGATAAACACTAGAAAGAGACAGATCCCTGTTATCTGAAATTTTTAGTGACCTGTCATTGTACTGCATAGTTTGTACTCTTCGACATACACATTCCTCGTTAATCAGCTTGAAAAAAGTCCCATTAAAGTGCCTAAAGAGGGAGGCTGTTCTTGTAAATTTCACCCATGGCATTGCTGCGGTAGTGGCTGCTAATCCGACACTTAAGCATAGTTCCAGAAGTTTGGATCTCAACCAAGATATTTGACAGTTAAAACTCCCGAATTTCCCAAGATTGTACATAGAAAAACGAAGTGGATTAGAAAGTACCTTGGAGGGATGAGAAAGAGGCCTTTTAGCGCTATGAATTATTTTGCCGTTTTCAATGCCTAATACATCGCGTTTATCACCCAGGAAAGTCTGACTGTGAATAAATGGTTGGATTTTTCAAACAGCATTTAATCATGGTACAAATTATATTTCTCCGGTATCACTACAAGAGGTGCAAAAATTGTCCACTGCTCGCCTTTTAGGAGTACAAATAGCTGGAGGCTAACGATTTTGGGCATTGGAAGAATCAAATAATGTAGGCGTTTTCCCCTTATCTTGATCAAAAAAGCTACTACCACGATCGAAGAATCATCACTTCTTCAGGAAATAAAACTGAGAGGAAGAAAAGTTACCACCGAATAACACGCTGGAAATCTTCTCTGGCACTGAAGATAATTTTAAAAGTAACAAATGTATAGTTAATGTTTTATGCCTAAAGTTGAATCAATGTTTAGGGGTATTTAGGAACGAACCTTTCATGTACTTTGACTAACTTATTTCCGGTAATTAGTGATAATATATTATTATTATTATTATTTAAATCATACTATAGGACGTGAGAGTTCCTTCATATTCGAATTTCCGGTTCTCGTAATTTCGACCTACTAGAATCAACCAACGCTGTTATTAATGCCTCCTAGGCTGCTCGGAACCTTGCAAGGTATCTTACTCACCGAGATAAACAAATGGAATGGGTTCTCCATGGACAGCATTGCTTCCGACCACGCTGCTTGGTCTCATAGTGATCGGACGTCCGTTTTCATCGACAAAGTACGAAGACTGTCTGCGGAAATCCGGGGTGAAGACCTGTCTCCCCGGCCCGAGAATCACCGATCCACCCAGTCCGGTGCGGTTTGGCGAATACGTCACCGACCCATCTCCTCCTTCAGGCAGCATTCGCGCCGACTCAAGGAGTTTCACTTGCTGTTGACTGTTCTGCGACTGCAGTAGGCCGGCTGCCATCATCTTGTCGGGGAAGAATGAGGAGTTGGATTGACCGCCATTCCGTGCTCCGTAGAAACCATTGGAGACTGTGGAGCGACGGCGGAAACAGCAGGTGAGAACGACCACCGTGGCCACGGCCAAAAGGAAGACCAGCGCAAAGATGCCCGCGATCAGATAGCCGTGCATCGGTGTCAGTCCCAGTGCATTCGAGTCCGGCTTTATTGGTGTAAGGTTCTACGAAATGAATTTGAACACGCTGTTTTAGTGTTAGCAAACGACCGCTGCATGACCAAGTTTTCGTGAAATGTGTCAGGGGGACAGTTTAAAAGACGCAGTTGGACAGGGGGCAGGAGGCTTTTAACGACTTTGGCCTCTTTCACACACACGCACAAATGCCCTCACGCCGCCCACTGTGTGTACGCCTGCATCACCTAACCTTAACCACCCCCCACCCACAAAAATCGTGATCTGAACGCACATCGTCGTTGACCTGGTGGCAATCAGGCTAAGCTGTGGTTTTATTGGACTGAATTAAACATCAAAATTCGTTAGCCATCTAGCAAAACTAATGAAGGCATTGAAAACTACAAAATCATTGCAAATACTCGATTAAGCTACCCCAAATTAAAGGCAGAGTGTGTGAGAAACAGATCCGATCACGTAAGAAAGTGTTTGGCTACTAGTTTGTCATCGGTCTTGTTAAGCTATATCTGTTAATGCGAGCTAGTACTAGACAGCGACCGATTCTTTGCTGTGTAAACTTACGCGAATTTGGCAGTTTCTGCCTGTATAGCCAAGAGAGCAGTTGCATCGATAGGAGCCGGGGAGGTTGACGCAGAAACCCCTGCGACTGCCGTAGGGATTGCAGAGGGGGTCATCGGTGGCCTCCACGAAATCGAAGGCACCGCCATCTCCATTCTCAGCAGCCATGTAGGCGGTGGAGGCGAGGCGACACTCATCGATGTCTTGTTCGCAGCGACCGCCGCGCCAACCGAGCGGACAGAGGCACGTCGGACCGCCACCACTGTCAACGCAAGCTGCGCCTTGCAGGCAAACGGCAGAGGAGGGAGAGCGGAGGCGGGACGTTGCGAGCAGCGCTTCCGCCTGGGTGCACGAATTCGTGGCGTTCAAGGCGCTGGGTCCGCTAGGGGTTAGGCGCTGGTCGCAGTGCACACCGCTGAACCCCGGAGGGCAGATGCAACGGTATGAAGCTGATTTGTCACTCACGGATTCACAGCTGAAAGGACGGATGTCATGTGCAACTTTTTGAATGAATTCCATACATTTTAAAAGCCGAAAAATCACTAATCCAAAGGAGCTTCATTGCTAAATTAGTCCTTTTACTCTATTATCCTGTCGAGTTGAGTACTGTTCTACCAGCAGACGTTGTTTATAAGTCAACGTCGAGCCCTTCTGCCACGTTCCTAGAGATCATGCGTACTCAAGAGCCTCCGCGTGAGAAAAATGACCTCCGTTGCTAGGATTAAAGGGCTTCTTTCACAAGGTAACCCGTTGCTAATAGTCATTTATAGTCCCA
This sequence comes from Anomotaenia brevis, assembly GCA_030710315.1. Taxonomy (NCBI): domain Eukaryota; kingdom Metazoa; phylum Platyhelminthes; class Cestoda; order Cyclophyllidea; family Dilepididae; genus Anomotaenia; species Anomotaenia brevis. Next base: position 494,714 of record JAUOZQ010000063.1, on the reverse strand, counting down.
CTTTATTCAACCTTCATTAAACTACAAGACCAGGTTCTGGTTCAAGGCGCATCTTCACATTTTTTGTTCGTGTCCTTTATCAAGTTTTTTTGCTATCTCACTTCACTTACTTGTGCCTTAGAATGAAACCACTGTGAGTGAGAATGGAGGGATTATATGGTGTAGCATTTACCATTGACACTTACAAACATGTCACATTCAAGGCCTTTCCTACAAACCCAAATATCTGCATATAATGTGAGTAAATTTAGCAATTTTAAAGAATTTACAGCCTTTTTCTACGTAACACTACTAGATGTTGAATGAAAGTGTCTAGCCACCTAGACTTAAAAGCCAACAAGAGGAAAATTTAAGATTACAAAATGGGGAAAACTAGCTTCTCCTCATGACTGTCTGCTGATTTAAATTTCACGAAAAGCAACTCAGTTGCTGTCCGCATTTCGAGTAAATTGTAGGAAATAGAGCGCCAAATTCCTGAGATGGCAGGTGAAAAAATTTGACCCCCTCCCCTTTTTTCTCGAAGCGGTGAATTCCAACTCATTACTGACCAAAATCGGAAAACTTAATACACTTAACGCCCACGTCGGACTACTGCCAAATCACAAATTCCTGATTGTATTAAATGTAAATACGGGAAGACAACCAACCTTCCACCGTTGAAACAAGGTTGAAGAAGACAGATATTCGTGCCTTCTTCACACAGGGTGCCTTCGAAGCCCTCCTGACAGGAGCAGTTGAAGTCGGAGGGTCTCACCGCAGTGGGTCCCTTGTCGAGATAGGCAAAGGCGAGAGCCCTGCGTGAGACACACGAACCACCGTTCCTACACGGCGCGTAGGCGCACGAGCTGTCATAGGTAGCCTGGGCTGAGCACTGATACTGGAGGTTTCGAGTTCGAATCAGTTGAAGCACCGGCAGACCTATCACTTCGTGCTCGGTGTCCCCTGCAACCCCCACTAGCGGCTTCCTGTTCTTGAGGGCAGATAGCACGACTTGTTGTTGGCTCAGTCCAGGCTGGTAGGGGGGCTTCACCCGGTCAATGTACAAGTCCTTTATGCAGCCTAGATAAATGGAAATCACACACACATTACCTACTATGAATCTACTGCACATAAGGAAGAAGTCAAGGCACTTACCAATGAAACCGGAGCGCAAAATAGGAGGAGGATGAGAGAACGCAAACTGTGGCCACTTGGGATCTTGTGCTCCGTTGGGTTCTTTGGCCAGCCAACCGCGTGGGTAGAAGATCTCAGCAAGTGGCCGAAAGCCATGAACCAGTTCAGCACCTAGAAGAACCTCCTGTCTCTCCGCATCCCCAGGAGCCCAGTCAACGACACTGGAGTAGACGTGGACCCCATCGATGGTAAGTTCTGCCCACCAGTGCATGTCTGAAATGGAAATGGAATGCATTATGCCAGCCACCTTCCTTGTCTGTTTTTGTAACTTCCATCTCCTCACCAGTATAGTCTGTAGTACCGGCGAATAGAGCGAACCGGACACGATGCCACTGACCGTCGCTGATTTGCGGCTGGCCGGAAATGAGCCAGTCACTGGTCGGTATGCCGGAGGTGAAATTGACGACAGAGACAGCCAAGTTGCCGTTGTTGATGAGCCGAATGCGGAAGGCGCGCAGGGCACTCCAGTTGACAGAGAAGAGGGGTCCGCTATGTTGGCGAGTGCGGATGGAGAAGGCGATCTCCACTCGATGCTCGTTCGGATTTCCTATTTGCCAGTGGGCAAAGCTGCCACCGGTAAACTGTAGCGATCCCTTCTCTGAAATAAGTAAAAAAAGAAGGCGAAATTAGCCATTGTGTTGAAAAAGATAGGAAGGATATAGGGTACTATAGTAGTGGAAGTATAGATTAGAGATAAAGGCAGGAAGTCTTTTGCTGTTGATTCAAGTGGTGACACATCAAGATGTACTTTTGCTGCCACTGCTGCTGCTGCACAGAGATCATTCTGTCAAGTGATAAGGGGAGTGCACTTGAAGGCAAACACCTTGCTAAAGAGGTGGAGGAAGGGGAGAAAAAGCAATCGAGTAGTTGTGTGAACGGACCACTTTAAAGTTGAATGTAAATCAGACAACCGGGACATTAAAAGTGTGAATAAAACGATATATACTTGGATAAGGGGTGAGGAAAAGCTACTTAACATTAGGTCAACAGTCAACCAGAGAATAAAAATAGGAGTGCGCACGGAATCGCGAAGGGGATTTGGATTAGTGTCTACATTTCACATAAATATACCATAAATATCCCCCAGGCCTTGGAGAGTAGGCCACTGCCTAAGAATTGAAGTGACACACCTCTCTGGAGGAAGCACACCTCCGAGAAACATGAGTCTGGAGTTGGAGAAGAGGAAGAAGCCGACTCTGTGGGTATCTGAGGTCTAGCAAGACGATCGCAGTTGGGGCCGGTCCAGGGTAGAGGACAGAGGCAGATGTGGACCGTGGCTGGTGTGAGCGGAGAGGGCACGCAGATGCGCGGGGCGGGGCACGTGGCGGCGGAGCAAGCGTCGCGCGCCCTCTCGCAACCTCCACCGCCGCTGGCGGAGCAGCGACAGCGCACGACCAGCGAGAAGCGCGGACTCTGCCGATTCGCTCCGTGTACCTGCAACACGCTCGAGCCAACGCCAGACGGTGGCTCGAGCACCACATCGGTCACGCAGCTGCCTGACTCGCATTTCTGTTCATTCCAGAATGGCATGAGGGAGCATATACAGTGCCCTGATATCACAATGTGGGAGTTGTATGTTGGTAAATTTTAATTTCACTTATCACCACCTGTTCCATATGAGATTCCTCAGCATGGGTGCACTACACAATCCCTTAGATTGACCCTTCCTCAACAAACTACAACCCTAGACCAGTGTGGCCATTCCCGATAAAAATTATCAAAAGTTAGTTGTGGATTTTGTAATAGTCCAGCAGTCTTCCATTCTACTGAATAAACTCTAGTTGGGAATATCTAGTTTTCTGAATGAAATCTCTATGCTTTATAGAAGTGCCAACTTAAATAGATAAAATGTGAATTTTCATCTTTAATAACACTTTGCGGTCGAAATCTTGGACTAAAAGTGTGAATTTGATGAATAGCATCAGAGAATTAATTATCAATCTCTCTCTCTCTCTCTCTATTATATATATATATATATATATAGGTGCTACTATTGACACAATTGGTATAATAATGACTGAAAGACTTGATGGACTCGTGCGCATAAGCTGCTTGATACCAGGAAATGATAAAGTGCGTCTATCAAGAAGACGGTAGCTTTTCGCCGACTCTTCCCCACCAACTACAGCCAAAAAGACCGGGCATTGCGCGTGTCACTTTCTCATCAATGCCGCAGATGGCGCAAGAACCTAGACATCACGCCATTGAATGGCGCATCACCTCGTTCATTGACAATTTGACGATCATAATGATAGAAGTCAGTATTCAATAAAGTCCTCTAGATATATCTCAGCCCACGCATCACGTTTGAGACCCAAGTTTATGCGGCTTTCAGGCAATTTCCCCTCAATGACGGACCTTTTGAGCGCAGAGGTTGTTGTAGGCGTGAATTTGCCGACCAACAGTCTTGGAGATATTCGACTGCAGAGCGTGTATGCGTTGAACCAGATGGTTGGAATCGATGTAGTGCCTGTCTCGGGGATCATAGACGGCTATGAGGAGGTCCGAGCCGCTCCCACTGGTGGATGCAGTGGACGCAGTCAATCGTTTTTGCCTGCGTAGTACTGGAGCTGCTGCCTGGACGGAGATGATGTAGACATTGTCTGAGAGGCTCGAACTGTCCCCAGTTCCACCCGAAAAGGGTCTCAAAAGACCTTGAGCCAGTTCTCGTTGAATTGCGTTGTCAAGGTGCAGTAGAAACAACTCGTTCGGGGACAGATCGGCGACGTGTAGCACACAAGCGGACTCTAGCATCTCTTCAGTCACGGTTAGTACCTGAAATGCCATCACCTCAGAGTAAATAGATTGTACTACCTATCATCGTGAATACAATGCTTCGATTTAAAGTTACTTTCATTGGTGTTTAAATTAACGTTAGGAAAGATAATAAGTAATAGAGTGAATATGATTTTAAAATACCAAACCCACCTTCAAGTAAACTGTGTTGTTCGAGCTCAATGAGCCGTTGGTGACTTTTACGCGAAGCCGGTAGTCCCCTGAGTTGAGTTGGGCAACTGGGGAGAGTCGTGGAAGAGTTGGTTTAAGCCAGTTAAGTGACAGGTCCTTCGCGGCACCCGCAGAAGATGATCCCATGTATTCCATAGCTCCAAAAGTAGTCGACTTCACGTAGATACTCCCATCGTACTGATCGATAACAAACTGACTTGACGAGGGTTCAGGAAGCATTTCGAAGAGCAATTGATCGTAGACAGTGCGGTCTCGAACCGAGACCTGCAAGAGGGCCATATCTTGCGGTTTCGGCAGTTTCGTTGACGTCGCAGGCGAATCGATATCAAATCGATTTTTGGCGGAGGAGAGAACACTCCCACCAGAACTGTCGCGGAAGACGACCAGAGTCGTGTTGGAACTCACGATCTCCGGTGGAAGGTTGGATTGTAGTGAGACGTGGACTGATATCGTCACCGAGGAGTGGAGAGCCGTCATTCCGCTATCGTGTGCTCTGACAACCAGACTCTTGCTTCCCAGCTAAAACAAGCGAATTGTCTAGTTAATCTCTAATAATTAGCGACCTTCATGAGTTAATGTCGATTACACAGAAGGCGAATTCCAATACAAATGAATGCGTACAAGCTTCGTAATCATGGAGTTAGAGTTGTTAGCAACAAATTTATAGACTTTGAAGATGCCTTATAACTCAAGAAATCAATCAAGCCCACTTACAAAAGAAAGATTCCACCCCACGTTTTTACTACATCTCCGGAAATTACAAATTTATTCGACGATCTCCCTCAAATTCTGACCAAATTGATGATTGGCCCGTCTTCGGCTCAGTAGAATGCAATGTTAAAAATAATAATCTCAAGGTCTAAACAACAACCCATTCCTGGGTATCTCAAGGCATTTATTCACCGGCTCAACAATTGAATACAGCTTAGACGTCAGATATATATATATCCAACTAAGGTCCAAATGGAGCACCCAGTACGGTTGCCAATAGTGCTTTGGGACATAAATATTTGCATTTCATCGCTAGTGTGCATTCGCACACGGTGAAGACAATCGTAAATCCGGGATTCGAATTCCTGTTGGGATCCTGCTCACGCCAACCGATTTCGAGCATTGTCTGAAGAGGTTTTTTATGACCAATGCATAATGCGATTGTTAAGGCGCTCTTTGGTTTATCCCAGGGTGTCTACTTAACAAGCTGGAAACGAATTGGTAAGTCTACCAATCTTGCTGTGACGCATGCCCGTTTTCCCATTTTGTGAGGTAAAAGCAAATCAGTAAACTACCAAATGGCTTGTCGTCTGCTCAACAAAAATGTCAACACCAGTAAAATCGCATTTTCTTATCATTTCTGAAGCAATCCTCTGAGATCTATCTGACATCATAGAATTCTATAATCTACCGAGACATGAGACACGCCTAGTTGCTCGCAAAACGATGGACTGAGTAAAGACTAACAGGCAGTGTGGGAGCGGCATAGAGCGAACAGAAGCCCGTTTGATTGGTTTCCAGACCCTGGAAAAAGACCGGGTCTGAAGGGAGGGCAAGTGCGAGGTCACTCATGTTTTCTGTTGCTGTGGGGAGCGACTGGACGGAGAAGAGGGGCGTAGACGTGTCCCAGGCTGCCGAAGGGGACGCCACGAAGCCGGTCAGCTTGCACTTGAATGGCCCCGCGTTCGGCATTGAGTCCAAATCGCGAACTGCTACGTGACCCAACAGGACTTCCTCGTCCTTGGAACGCGATATGTTCTCCAGGTTCTATGGAGAACAAATTTCACAGGATAGTATTTGGTTTTTGCCATTAAAGTTCAAATCTATAGTCAATGACATGGGAAAATGAAAATTATGGATGACTCTAATGCTCCACCTTAATCAATAGGAGAATAGATTGCATCGTGATGCTTTAGAAACAATCTGGAGGCACGAACTGAACAAGAACTACAATGGAGCCTTCGAGGCTGTAGCTACAAGAAGTTGGCAACACAACAACAGACGATCTAATTGTGCTCTCAAACCACCCGATTTTCCCAAAAATCTACAGAAATCGGTATTGCAGAAACTTGACATCGGAATTCGAGCCCTGTCATGAGAAAAGAATGAATCACTCCTTAACACAAAGCTTGCAGCACAAAACTTCAACTTCTTACAAGTGCTCTGAGCCAATGTTTGACAGATCGACTATGATGTACGGGGCATTGCTTTTAATATTTCAAAAGCCCAGTTATTTGGTGGACAGAATTAGAGGATAACCTTAGGAGATGCTTCCCCAGAAAAGTGGCAAAATCAGCTTGCATCCTTGATAGGCGGTAACATCGGTTATTTTGAGTAAAACTTTTTGATTGTAATGTAATATCCTTGTCCATGTAATCCGTTTTAAACCTATTAAACTTGTATTGACTGACGACCTTTCTTTTTCCTGATGAAGCTGTCAAATCCGTCGCAAACACAAGGTACGTAGACACAAGACTAGTCCCTTGGGTAGGAGATAAAACTAGAGGGTGTCTTAGCCACTTTCTAACTGTCAATCGCCAACTCTGGGGTCTATCATGGAATGTGCTAAAACCCCTCAAACTAAATATACCGATAAACGTATGCCTCCTGACGTCAGGTGTCCGTGCCGTGTCTTTGTCAACTGACTTACGTACCTGAAATTGTGGAACATCTCCAAACTTCAGCTGATCCTAAACCACACAAGCGCATCCCTTTTAGAATGGGGTGATTTTTTTCCCGCGCATTCAAAATTCATCAGTGCCCAGTTTGGGGGCAAAAGTGATGGGGACTGACAGTGTACTGATGTCGACAAGCAAAATAATTCAATTTGGTTTTGAGCTGACAACAAGACAGTTGGAATCAAACCGAAACTTTGCATATGGACACACACATTTTAACTGCTTAATTAAGAGTACAACAACTTACACCTAGGAGGTTCGTCGACACAATGTTCCCGTTTCGATCAACCTGGAAGAAGAAAGTAAATAAGGGAAAATAAATCATTAAACCGAATTGTTGGCTCTGTAATGAGATTCTGCAATCGCTTGATACCAAAGCTCATGTCCCGGTGGAAATTTTAAATAACTTCTAGTTGCATTATTTGTAGTTCAAAATGGATTTTACTTAACCAAAGCATATTGCTTTTGAAAGTAACGAAATCCCTATAGACGATTTATTCAAACGATTAGTACTTCTTTAATAGTTTAACCATTTATAAGGGACTACGACCTTTTGAAGTCGAAAACGCTAACATTAATAGTTTAAGTAGAACGTCTACGAATTAAAATACAAGCTTAATTGTTAAGGTAGACTTCGAAAAAAGTGGCCGTTACGATTTCGGTTCATTACCGAAGTCGTCATGCGATTTTAGTGGAACTGTCCAAAATGACCTTTGAGTCTTGCGAACTCCGCCTTGTCTTGAACCACCAACATCGAACGAGGCTATTCAGGCTATGACCTTGTTGGGACCTCCCTGGATGACGCACAGGCAGTGCCACGTTAACAGAGATGCGCCAAACATGTGGACTCGTCGTCACCGTCGTCCAACTAGCGCACACATCAAACATACAGGTCCAAAAGAGGCTAAAACAACAGTCTCCAGAATGTTCCTATCCAATTATCATTTTGATTAGAGATCAGAGCTACAACAACGTAGTAATACAAAAAGAAAAACACTTAATGACACGCATGCATTCACTTAAGCACTCTAACCTATGCCACTCCTGTCTATCTCTTCAAATGGTTCTTCCGTCGTTTGTACAAAGCACTAACAGTAAGGGATAGATCCGCTGCAAACCGATAACCGCTTCCTTTAATCTAGGAGATGTAACAGCCACTCAGACCAATCAAATTCATAGGTGTAGATTCAGAAGTTAGTTAAGCACCCAGTAATGTTCTGGGTTGAAAGAAGGGGGATCCTACCTGGACATAGAACTCGTAGTTTGGTCGTTCGAACTGGGGCTGGCAGTCGTTGGTGTCGCGGATCGCAACGCTGACCTTGGTGACAGCGGAGCGCGAAGGTTCGCCGTGGTCGGCGACGCAGATTTCGAAGATGAAGAGTGCTGCCTCCTCTCTGTCTGGGCTGAAGAGGAGACTTAGCTCCCCACGGGCCTCCCCCACTTCGAACAGACGGCCGACCGGGGACGTAGACGAGGCGCCAGCAACGCCGGTCTGGATGCTCGAACCCAAAACAACCTCGGGCAATCGAGTGGGGTCACAGAGCGTGAAGGAGAGGCGACCGTTGTCACCGGAATCGAGGTCTCCTGCCGATATCTGGAAGGGAAAGGGAAAAATTGACAGAATATGAGTGTCGCTCTATGGAGGAGGAGTAGTGAAGAAGGACTCAAAGAGAGTCTCTGCTGAATAAACTGGGAGGACACACCGAACAATGTGTGAGCTCTCCTACGATTTCTGTAGGACGAACTAATCGACTATCCTGCACGTTCTCCCAATGGAAAGTTTTGTGTGCTGTTGTCCCATCACTTCCCTCTTATTCCCAAGTCCAGAAGACTCCACAATGAGGGCAAATATTATCATACTTCAATCAGACTCTGAGATATGTTTTCCCCAAATAGGAGCGTTCACTTTGATCTGGCTTTATAAAGATGTCAAGCAAATTTAGGAAATATTAACAATTTAAATAAGTCCGATAAATTTCAAATCAGAACACCAGGTATTTTTTAATAAAACATTAGGTTTTCCGACAAAACTAAGTATGTAACTGCTAACGAAAACCTTATTGTATTTTATTACTATTCTTTAGGCCAGGATTATATTACAAGTTTTTGAAATCGAAATTTATTCATAAAATGATTATTTGAACCATCGCAAATAAAATAGCTTTAGCACTACCCTGGTGCCTATAACAAGGATTCCAATCAGTTTTGGTTTTCGTTTTCGATAAGAAATTTCAAAATGCCATTGGAATAAAAGTGGAAGTTAAGTCTTTAGAGGAAATTATAATTATATTGATATACATTTTTAAGCGATATTTTGCGTAGGGTAAAGCGATTTTCTGGACGAGAGTGTATATTTTAATGAGGCATCATTTTAGCATTAAGACGGCAGAAATAAAAAAAGATCGCTGCCAAAAATTTCAGAAATGATCACTTTTCAAACTAACCCAAAAGCGTAAATACTTACTTATTTCAAGGGTCCATTAAATTGTTCAAAAGAACTCACAAATTAATCAAACAGTTTAATTTTTGGACCCAGAAACGACCACCAGGGAATCTCAAGTTGCCGAAAAAACAACGCTATTGAGCACAAATGACAACTAAAGAATACAAACGGAGTTATTAAAATTTTAACTGCAGTAAAAATTAAATTTGACAAGACTTCAACATGGAGCAAGCCCACTTTTTTCAAAGGGCAACATTCATTTTGTTTACCTAAATCAAGTTAAAACCAGAAATGAATCAGATGACGTATTTTGGTTCCTATAAATTTCAAATTACTTCACTTAGCGTCTACTTAGGATTAACCCTTATTCGATAGATGGGGGTTACCTACTTTATGCTGAAATACAATGTTGTTCCTACATCCCTGACAATGCGAAGACTCATTTGAGAGAGAGAGTTCGGGCGAGGGTATTTCATTGAAATTTATTGAACACAGTCCTTTTTATCTAGATCCAGATGTTTTCTGGCTATCGCAGTCCTCGAAAATGGTCAACTTATGGCAGTTCAAAGGTAATTATTCATAAGACTTAGACTATATCGCAGATATACTACTAGATTTGAAGGAATAGAATCATATTTTTTTGTAATTGAACGTGAAGTTGAATTATGACACGTTCTGCTCAAAATAGCCATAACCGTAACCCACCCGTCCAATTTGCGTTCCGATTGGGCTATTTTCGTAGACCTCAAAGGTGAAGACACCGATAGCAGGTTCTGCCGTCGAAGCGGTGTCAGCGCATTCGCCAACACCACCGCCATTGGAAGGCACATCCTGACCGATGAAGTACGGCGGGTTGTCGTTGATGTCGATTACGTTGACAGTGGCAACCGTGGTTGTACTCAGAGGTACTGCACCGCCGTCTCTCGCTTCGATGGTCAAAAAGTACCGCGGAGTGCGCTCGTAGTCCAGTACATTTTTCAGGTACAGCTCACCTTCAACGACAGAGACATTAAATGTTTGGAGGGAATCTCCCATGTAGATGCAATATTGAAAGGCTTCTTAGTCACAATCAATCGAGAGCTTCAATAACTTGCTATCAAATGACATGAATTCCCACTGTTTATTTACAGTAAATTCGATGGTTTTCCTTCTCTACAGAGGTTTTGTGAAGATAATATCACCCATGCACCCATCTTACCCACGTAGGCAACAACGTTTTCATAAATTAAAATAAGACATCTGACAATATCTATCACCCATAGACTTTGGCTGAGCTTAGTCGAAGTCATACAAGCTCTGGTCAATTAATTATAGATTGTTTGGCAGCAATCATCCTTTGCATTGCTTTTTCTAAGACGTTTGCTCCCCGAGTCTAAAAGATCTAAGATTTCCTGACAGACCAGGATTTTGGAAATATAAATTATGCATGGTCTTTAGGAAGTATCTATGAAGTATCAACGAAAAAGATGAATTATAGTCACCAAATTGGCCGAGAAATGTGGTAAATTAGCAACCAAATGCAGAAATTAGATTTCTAATCAAACACCACATAATGTATCATTGATTTGATGAATTTTAGTAACAACAAAAATGATTTCCCTCTACATGCACGTTTAGAATGGAGAACTTGACAGATTTTGGAGCTCCCATTGCGAGGTTAATCATGGGATACGCAGGAGCGGACTTAAACAGAGTAATGCATTTCAATTTAAAAGCCGAAAAGTGAATATTCGTTGAATGAAAGTGGGGTAGAAAGAGAGATTGTGGGGGAAATGATGGAATGAAATCTTTGGAACAAAAAAGGCAAAAACAAGTCATGCTAATGGTCTGCATGGATGCATGCAAATCAAATTCAGGGATAAATTACATTAAACACCTCAAAAATGACGAACTAAAATGGTTTTTATCGCAAAAGAATGCCTATAAATGACGCTGATGCCAAAATGTTTCGAGGACCGCACGAACAATTGAGAGATGCACTTCCTCAAAGTTAAAGTTGTGGAAATACCAAGTAAACATAATTGTGTCCTATAGGATTTAAACTATTTTAAACTTAAATACAAAAAATAAGGAGGAAAACGAGTGCCGAGTTTACAAGTACTTTATTCAGTCTATTTATTAAAGTCGGCCAAAATACTTAATCACTTGTTACCACATAAATACCCCTTCATATTGGATAATTTGGGTTCCCTAGGGCGCTTGAGAAGAAGTGTAACATTACCGGAAGGTGGGAACAGATAATGGGACATACCAGTGGTGGCGTTGATAGCGAATTCAGGTGCATTAGATTCAAGAAGACGATAGCGGATGACAGCGTTGTCACCCTCATCAAGAGAGATGGCATTCAGCTGCATGACAACCGTACCCACGGTGCTGTTCTCAGAGACACTTGCAGTCGGTCGGGGCTCGGTGAATTGCGGAGGACTGTCGTTAATGTCCACAAGAAGCACTTCCACACTTGCGGTAGCTGAATGCACTGTTCCACCACCACTGGTGGAAATCGATTTCCCAGCCGCCCCGTCTGTCACAAGCACAACAAAACGATGAAGTGCGAGACTCTCTCGGTCCAGAGGTTGAACTACTCGAAGAATTCCCGAGTGTCGGTTCACTGAGAAGGAGCTATTCCGGGGGGAAGCTATGCCGTACTCGAGTCCATTCACATCAACTAAAACGAACCAAAACCAGCCAATCAGCGACCACCCTTTTGATCCGTCACCCAAACTCGCGCAAATGCGCTCGTCGGATTGGTCAAATGTCACATCTTACCTGAATCGGCGTCCATAGCATGAACTTTCCCGATCAGACTGCCCACGGGAGCGTTCTCGGGAACGGGGGTGATTTTTATTGGCTGCTTGAAGACCGGTGGATTGTCATTGACGTCAAGGACTCGAACCTGAAGGTTGTAGAAGCAGGCGTGAGTAGCACGATCTTTTACTTCGACCCGGAAAGAGTAGGACTTTTTCGTTTCGTAATCTAGTTCCCAAGCCAGAGAAATTTCCCCGGTTTCTGGATCCACTTTGAAGGCATCAGCTTCGTTCTGGTTTTCAACGAGATGATACGTCAGAGCTGAGTTCTCGGGAAGAGTATCAGCATCCGTAGCGTTGAGTTGAAAGATTACGAACCCATTCGGTGCTGATTCAAGCACCTCAGCAGTTCGGTCAGGCTAAATGCAAGAATGGGAAGTGAGAACATTGGAAAATTAAAGCTAATAAAAGGGAAACTCACGACGTGACAGATCGGTGAATTGTCGTTGAGATCCATAACTCTGACTCGCAGTGTAAAAGGCAGAACGGTTTCATGGAGACCGTCAAACGCATTGACTTTCAGTTCATGAATCGACTTCGACTCAGCGTCCAGAGGTTCACGAACGAAGACGTGACCGTCAGGAGAAACGGTGAATTCCTTCGAGGTTTCCCCAACTTGGTAGAAGCGGCGAAGAGTTAGGTCGGAGCTGATGTCTTTGTCAGTAACTTCAAATTTGAAAATGGCAGCGGAAGTGAGACCTTCAGTGACGTTAACTTCAGCAGAAGGAGTGTCAAAATCCACAAATTTGCCTTCGAGTTTCCATTCTGGTGGATTGTCGTTCAAGTCGAGAATGTCGACTGCTAAATAAGCTACAGATGCATGTCGGGCTGAATCAGTGGCGGTAACCTACAGAGCCAAAACGATTGTCATACACTGTTCAATTCATAGTAGCGATTCGGAAACAAGCACTTACAGCAAGTTCATAAGATTCTGTTGTCTCTCGGTCGATGGATCCTGTTACAAAAACCCAACCATCAGAGCCAATACTGAATGGAAGTATGGAGGTGTCTGAAACGAAGCCTGCTTTTCGGCGGATGGAATATGAAACAAGATTCTTGTCGATCAAGTCACAATCGGTGGCGAGCATCTGGAAAATTCGACTGCCTGGAGGGATGTTTTCCGGTATGCTGACGCGAGAGCTAAAAGAAGAACGGTATATTACTGTTCATATTTAAGTCGTGTTTTTATTGCGAAATTTGGCACATACTCGGGGTTTGTTTGGAAAGTTGGAATGCAATCGTTTACATCCTCAACTTGAATAGTCACTCTTGTGAAAGCAACGAGGGGTGTTGGGACACCATCACCAGCTGCCTGGATGCGATACTGTACTATGAGGTCATGTGATGCCTGACCTTCGAAGTCAAGATCGGAGGTCAAATGAACTGAGGCAGTGGCTGCATCGATTGTGAAGAACTTCAGGGAAGAAGCAGCACCAATGAGGGACCAAACGCCGCCTCTGTCAGCTGCTTCGGAGCTCACTTGACAACCAGAGACTGGTTCACCCAAGTCGTGGCCGACCTGAAAAAGTGAAACATTGAGAGAGTACTTTCAAAAAATAAACGCACTTTCTTACGATGTCTCATTAATATGGAGGTTAAAATAACCCCAAACTAGGGGTGAAATTCGACAAACCACATCAAAATCCCTTTGTTTATTTTCGACTTGACCAAAGATTTCATTGAGCTGGGGTAACTCCCAACCTTAGGCTAATCAGGAAGACAAAACGATGCGCTACGTCAGCAGTCTTACTGAAACGCGATTTGCTGTTAGCTCTATACATCCGGGTCCGAACTTTCCAAGTGAATGGCAATATACAAGTAGGGGTTTGTTCTACCCAATTAAAAATAGGTAGACACGAACCTCAGGGACAGGTAGAGAGCTGCATGAAATGTTTGGCATCCAGGAGGGTTCTTGAGGAGCGAGATGAACTGTGACTCCGACGGGTTCCGAGCAGAGGGGTCGACTCTCCTCGGGTTGATCACAAGCTTCTACGAAGAAGCCGAAGTCTTCCCGTGAAGGTGGCAGCGGCCTTGTAAGCAGGAGTTCACCCGTCTGCGCATTCACGGTGAAGGGAAGAGCATCCATAGGAGTGTTTTTCCATGAAGACGATGGGGACAGTAAACGGAAGACGACATGAGAGTTACCACCAGTGTCATCGGCATCGTGAGCTTGGATCCGTACAGGAAGCCCTAAACCTTCCGGTTGAACCCGATTGGTTGATGAGAAGGTCACCCAGGCGTCTTTTGTGTACAGACTCGGAGTCAGGGTTACCTAGATGAACAGTAAGCCGTTACGGGAATTCGACCACCGTATTCTTTTCCCGGGCTTCAGTCTCGAAAGCGACGTACGTTGGGCCAATAATTTGTACCAGGGACGATGCTATAAATCTAAGAGGTCTTATCTACCTTGGCATGCGAGTACTCTACCAGAAAGAAGGACGCACACATTTATCAAGAGCAATATACACTGAAATCAGCTTCCGTAACAACTGGTCCACTATTCTAATAATATTCGCTGCCACATTTTGGTACATTGAGGAGTACTGAATAGGAAAAGAAGTTAGAAGGAAAAGATAGCTTTTCCTTCCCCACCCCCCACCCTAAAAACGAAAGAGTAGCAGAGAACCAACTGGCAATGGAAGTGTTACCTCCGGAATTCGAAAACAACCTGTAGTAATATCCGGACAGGGCCACCAAACGATGCCTGATAAAAAGCGTGGCATTAAGAGAGAAGAGCTACATTGCGTGTCTTTGCATACACAAGCGAAAAAAGGAGGTGGGGTAATTGTGGTTACGCGTAGGTGGGAGGGGTGGCATGAAGGGGAACGTAAATGCCAAACCGAACCGCTGCTAAATGTCATTATGCGCCACTGGAGACCACCACACCCCACTAGCTAGCTACACCCACACACCAAAAGGTTAAGAAGCCCATTTTGTCACTTTTTACGACTATTCTCGCGGCCCGGCTCGCACTGACCGGCGATCACCTCATTATCTCTTCCCGATCAACAATATATCAGCGCCTCTGCTATGCGCACAAAACAAACGCCGAAGAACAAGCGAGATAGACGTTATAGTCCTACCCAGGTGTTTAATAGCCTCCCATTTTCGGTAAAGCCTGCATAAAAGACGGGTACAAGGAAATCGAATCTTGCAAGATATCCTTGACAGATGCTGGCGAACGGAGCTTTTCAATCAATCTGCAGCACACTCGGTTTGGCAGTGCGCAGGTCTGATAAACTCAGGTGCAGAAGCGATTATGTATCAACTGCTGCAGTCTGGGAAGTTGCACTTTAGTGTACCATCGCGTTACAACTGTAGATGCCTGATAAAGTGTTGCTAATATCCCATTACTGTCGTAGACATCTTAAGCCTTGAAGCTTGTGACCTCACAGAAGCCCTACACAATAACACAGGTGGATACTACTTATGTTACCGGCTGTGACCATCAATCACGAGGAAACGCGCCATAGGTAATACGGACTTGTTCCGAGCCTTTCATTGAATTTTTCGCATGCAAGACGATCAACAATGCAACTCAAGAGAAGCAGACATCTCGTAGTTATCCGATCACATTCCTGCCTGGGATTCTGGGAAAGACAGTGTTAAGCTGGCAACTTCTTCTCCACCCACACAATACTTGCTTTAGATCCCGTAAGAACCACTTTCTAGTGTACTCGACAGACGTTGGGATGGTTTCTACTGCTACCTACTCATTTTACACATGGGAACGAACTGTTTCGGCTTAAGCCTGAGTAATCGACCCCACCGAATTTAGCAGCCACTGAAAATTCCAAATCCTGTTAGGGAGATTTCATCAGTCATTTGACGATAGCAAATGTGCCTATCAGGCCAGGAGGTTTGCCGTGTCAAACGGGACGTCAAATCAAGCACTTTTGATGGTTAGGTCAGCAATACGGATGTGCTGCGCATTTCTAAGAATAAGTCAGAAAACGAAAGCTTTTTCCTAAACTCCTCCTCACCCTACGAAGGCTTGTAACTCCCATCTAGCTAAGACGCTATCACAGATTTTGAAGTGCTATACAACTGTTGAATTAAAAATCACCCTTTTCCCCACTATGAGCTGCTGATTCACCTGTTTTTGCGTACGAACGTTTGCGATTTGAGCAAACCAAATTCTGGCACGGATGCCTTAAAATACGCACGCGAATTTCGCGATGAAATAAACGAGCACTTTCTCAGACTGCGAAATCATAGAAGGTTGGGAAAAATTGAGGCATACTAACTTCCCAGTCACAGGGGAAATAACAAAGGCGTTGAAGACTGGATAATTCATGACCTACGCACTCAAAAATGCTCTGACTGTAGCGAGGAAGTGAAGACTAAGTGAGATGGTTTTCCGATGTTTTTTGTCTCTTCTCATTTCGATTTAGGGAGATTTGTTAATGCATGAGTAGAGGTGCGCTCCTGCCAAAACGGGGGGCTAGGAAATGGACAAACCAGTGGCTGCTGGCCTGAGTCATGACAAGCACCGACAGCACAGAGGGTGGGAGCAACAGTTGGTCACTTGCTCACAACCAAAGAACGTCCTCAACGACGCCTTACTAAAAGGTTTCGTCTTGCTAAGGGCTTTACGTAAGAGAGCTAACCCAAGATGACTTAGAGCAGTTCGCTGGCAAATTTTCATAACCCAAACTAACGAGAGTCTTCTGTTAATTTATTTACACCTTAAGAAAATAAGAGATGAATGAATGCACAAAGCGTTTTACAGAATAATAATTGGTTTTCTGATATGTTAGGGACATTCACGCACACCAAGCTTCCTTTAACGGTTTCAGCCCTTCTTCATTCCTTTATGTGAAGATAACTGAAAGAATGGATTCATCACCGAAGAATAATACTAGAATCATGATCATTCGAGTCAGCCACCGAAATAAGGAGCCTAGAGACGCTGGTCAATGCCCCTCCCGAAAACAAACTGGTGGCATGAACAGGAGAATTGGTAGGGGACTTTGAAGCTACAGTGAAAAGAAAAAGCTAACAATATGATGCTCAGTCTTCACCATGAAGCTTGCACTCAATGAGGACCTTAGCTACGATCCGTACAAGCGTCGCAGAAGTCAACTTCCTTGCTTGTCCTTCCTGGACTCGCCAGATCTTAACCAGCCGATGGATTAACATAAACTATGGGCTTAGTCTCGAGAGGTACTAATCGCTACCATGCGACTAATACAACGATAGCCCTATTAATCATTGGTAGAATTAATTCGTTTTTGGGACTCTTCTGAGGGAAGGTATAAAATCAGCTTACTTCAGGTTGCGCTGCAATATACGCGAATAGTGGAGTCTATTTAGAGTTCGTGTCTATTGATTTGCTTTTAAATCTAATAGGATTTCAGGTTACCAATAGTTATTCCGTCTTTCTGCGACTGTCGAATTCATCATAAACACCATGCATGAGAAGCTCACTTCGTAGCTAGTTTGTTCAATGACCGGTGCGTTGTCGTTGACATCAGTAACGTTGATCTCGAGGCGCATGAATGCGGACAAACCACCGGCATCTGTGGCCATGACCGTGAAAGAGTAGTAGTCAGCTTGCTCGCGGTCCAGGGGGCCAGTCAAGGTCAACTCGCCTTGAAAAAGGAAGAACATGCATCAGTACCGGACCGATATGGGAACTTGAAGAGAAATTCGGCCTAGTAAAGTGGTTCGAATCAGTAGAATAGAAGCGAAGTTGGTTAATTATAACCCTCTGCCTTTTACCATGTCTATCAAGCCAGACTGCTTGGTTGTGGTGACTATCCTCTTTCTTCGTCATGTCTGAGCGACTTGAAGGAGCTCTAAGTTTTAGCAGTAGCCAGATGCTTATCATGTGCCCAAACCGTATCGTATTTTTCTCACATTAGAGACGCTGAAGATACTGTTGGGAGACTCATCGTTAGCTAGCTTCGTTATCACGGCAACTAGAATTGTCGGCTGATGAAGAACTTCTCCAAACTATGGCACTTCCTGAAGTACCGTAGCTTTCTTTCAGCAGATATGTCCAACTTTTTCCTACTGCAAACCCCAAGGAATACTTTGTCGATACTCTTAGATGGAATAGAGGCTCAACTCCCCCTATTTACGTCTACCAAGATCTACAAAAACATCTACGAGCAGACAGAATTCTACAAAAATCGATAAAAGTGTCCAAAGCATGAGCCTCTTCAATAAATCGTATCCTCCATCTCACGCAAATAAAACGATAAATAAACTATTTTCCCCAGCGAATATAAATTATTCACTCCACGTGATTCACTCCCAGCATGATTGCAATAGTTCTATTTAATCTAGTTACTAGTAAACTAGAAAATAATGGCAGACCTCCAGTCGAATGTAAAAAGAAAACACAAAAATCCAGTATTAACGCATTCACGATTAGTCACCCAAATGACTAACAACTGACTTCTAGAGGAAAGCGATGGGGGAAATTTTCATTAAAATAACTTATCCCCGAGGATTGAGAAAAGCCTAGAGATGACAATGGTTATGACTGCAAATAAACTACTAGCTCGGTTTTTGCAACAGACATTGAATGAACACTTTGACAGCAAAAAATGTACAAGAAGCTATTCCTGCTGAGCACACGTCAACCAGAGGATAAGATTTTCAATTTTAATTGAATGCCACGAGACGGTGAGCTAATTGGGTGAATGCAATGTTACAGCAATGAATTTGGTAGCTAATTAAGCCGTGAAACACATAGAACACTTTTTGTCTCCTGATTAAACGACAACACTATTGACGTTGGGTGCTTTCGACCAGTAGATTTCATCCTCATATATCAAGATTCCTTTCGTTGATGGCCGCATAATGATTCAACATAAACGGCTTCCATTTAACACAAGTTTTCCAGCATTGACATTAAGTGAATTAGTTTTGGTAGGTCAATTAGGACAAACGCTACTTGTAGTTTCCGAAATGTAGGGCCGAACTATCCGCTAAAGAATCGAGACAGTTTGGCTGTCGAAAGATTTTATCACATTTTTGAATGGATAGATATTTCGCTTTTAATGAATTCATTTTTCTGTAATTTTTTTCGTTGAAATAACCGAAAACCATAAGTAAACAAAATTTCAGTCGACCCAATTTTAAGTACTTTCAACCGGAAATTAAAACGAAAATTAAAATGCCGGAAACAAGAAAAAAGTGCACTTTCCATTCGCCCGGTGTACAGCATAAAGATCTCCCAAAATTGGCAAAATGTGGTACCATTCAGTCAGCGGTTACGATAGACTGACGTGCATAGCACTAGGATTTAATTGTAGGGTTCTTAGAATTCGGGACGAAATTAAGGCTACAGTAGGATATGGTCCAATCGTGACCATTCCTCCAGGTGGGGGAGGGGGGGGGGGTGAGGCCTACTGAAGGGATGACATAAACATACCACAGGTCGATGTAGTTAACGCCCCACTACTGATTTCATTCACATGCCTTCCCTTTACGTAACTCAACTTAAGCTTCAAGTAGCACCTTTCCGAGTTGGCAATTTCGTAGGGCACAGCGGACAACCAAAGAACGTGCACCTCATCGCTTTGCCCGGGATCTGAGTGGCATTGGTCGATATGTCGAGTCAGTCAACCTTTCTGATGGTAAGGTATTAGGCATGACTCCGCAGGATAAACAGAAGGCTTTAGTTCGGACTTTGGGTTACCATTCTCACCAAGCGCAACTCCCATATGCCACACACGTCAACATTGCTGGTCAAGGCAGGCAACGGAGCGCGCACGCGAACCAAGCAACTGGGGTCTTAGCCCCTGCATATTAACTAACATTCACGCACGACATGGACTGGAGATCCAAGCCCCCCTGATACTTTTCGAGCCAAATACTTCTGTTACATCCACCAGGAACTGTTGTATCTAGTCTCTACAACATACTTGACGATCGTTCCGAGTCAAAAAAACAAGTGAGGTCAAATTATTAAGAATGAAGTTTCATTAGTAAAACTTTAGAATTCAGAAAGTATCAAGTGCCACCTACTAATGCTAATATTTGATTTTTGAACTTCAAATTTTGATCGTAGCGAAAAAAATGGATTAATAGTATTATTTAAAGATGCCCGCCTTGGTGAATACAAGAATCCCACCTTTGACATTTGAATGTAAACGCTTGATGACATTTCAGCAGTAGAAGGGCACATTCATACACTAGAAAATTTTCAATCTGCATAAATAATCTCAGGCTCTAGCTTTTATAATAAATGATTGGAATATCACCGCCCTGCGACCAATTTGTGCGAACCACATAATCTCACTTTAGTCTGGTAATGTGCACCTACCTCCCCACACATTAGTGCACATAATCCCAAGAAATGTCCTACTAATAACCTGTCATAGGGTCGAGAGCGAAGGGTGGAGAGTTTTGTTCGAGGCTAGGAAGCAGAAGACGGTAGGTGAGGCGGCCGAAGCGACCAGGGTCAGCGTCGGAGGCAGCGAGCAGTGCTAGACGGGAACCCACTCGCGCGTCCTCCGCCACGTGCACCGCCACCGCATCCGACTCGGCGAGGAAGCTCGGTGCGAATCGGTTCCCTCCAGCCACACTCACTTCAATCCAGCAGGCGGCTGTGTGCAGTCCATCCGAGACCTCAACCTGAAACGCAAGCAAGCATTCAGCCACCAACTTCCGAGCCGATCCAGATCGCGCAAATGGACAAATCGATAAGGTCAATGTTCGCGTTCTCACAACCGCTGCAATGGCCCTCTTTCCTATAACCTAACAGCTCATCTACTATCTCCTTGCCCCAATAGTTTCTCTTCTGCTTATATATAGCCCAAAAACAAAGTCCAAATTAAGTAGTAAGAAAACCAAGGAATGTTTCCTGTCTGCGAAATATATAAATACCGAGCTAATTAGCAAAAGCTTATATTGCCCGTATCCATAGAAATCCTATTGCTCTTTTCAGCCCAGGGTTTCTTATGCCTTAGAAAAGCATGTTATTCTACCATTCAGGCATTTAAATATAAGCGAAAAGCGAAAAACCCTCTGAGGAACAAAGCAGACTGAGCATTCAGTGTCTGGATTCCTATGCTCATCACTTCGCCTCCTAATAGTGAATCATTTCAGAGGAATCGGTGGGGATGTCGCATAATTCTGACCTCAAACGAGAGTTCACTGACACCACCGTTCTCATGGACGAGCAGGGCTGTATCGAGTTTGGCTTCCGCTTCAGTGGTGAGTGGTGGACGCCAATGCACGGCTCCTGTGGTAGTGTTGATGCGAAAGACGTCGACACTCGAATCCAGCAAGCGGTAAGTGAGTGTATCGTTGACATCCGGATCAGATGCACTAAGTCGCAAGACAAAGGCATCAGTGGGGGTATCGATTGCCACTGTCACTTCGCGATGACACACCACGTCGTTCTCTGGCCCCCTCTCAACTCCTGGTTCGGCATCGAAACGCGGTGGGTTGTCGTTGGCGTCCATAACAGACAGCTGGAATGGAAGGAGGTTTTGCGGTATTTATCGATATTATTAGAATCAGTAAGTAATTTGTTTTTCCACCGTCACCTTCTGAGATTCTCGGAAGAAAGCTTGCTACTTGTTGACACAACATTCATAGACGGCATGTGTACTTCTCACTAAGAAAAAAACATTTAATGTCCACATAGAAGTATTTAGAATTTCATTCCCAAATAAGTGGCTCTGAATGAGAAGGAATGGAAGAAGCTTAAATGGAATTAGTTTTGGTGATAAAAGAAATTAAACGAAAGAAACAACACTCTGCAACCCAAGATCGGAATTAGCGCAATTCTAACATTAAAGCAATTTTAATCGCAATAGTGACTTCGACGCCCACTAGGCTTGTGACTAAAATAGAAATTTTAGAGCTTTTGATTGCAGAAAGCAATTAGCAACTTATATATAGCTGATTTGATGAAGACACTAAATTTAAATTGTACGGCATCGTTCAGTACTAAAGTGGCGCAATATACCTTCTGAAAAGTTTTACTCTAACTTAAATGAATGACTATACTACGTTTTGCACTGTCGTTGCACGCACAGTGCACATAAAACTCTGGAGGGAACCTGTGATCCACAAAATCGCCATAAACTCAACTATAGCTTTGGCTCTGGGTGACAATAATTATTGTCGGAGTTAAGTCAACTGATAAGGCGGAAGCACGCCGTCTTTCAGCACTTAATTCTTGGAATGTTGCACCCAGTGTCTTGCTGTCTTCCCTTAGTCATTAGTCATGCTGACAGCTGGCAGGGTGGTTTGAAAAGGCCCACGCACGACTATCCTACTACTAGTTCCCTCTGCGGTTAAAGGAGCAAGAGGAAACGCAAAAGCATCAGTCATAGCTTAGGATCCAGCAGCTTAAGGGATTAACAGACGCGCACTTGTTCGTTCGTTCCTTTCAGCATCCATGAGAGCGCTTACTCCCCGCATTGTAACTGCGAGTGAATTACTAGAGTCCCAGGTGCGGAATTTTTTCATAAAACGGGGACTTGTTCCTGAAATTTGTAGCAGTATTCACTGGATAAGTTGTTCCCTCAGCTAAAGGAGGCTGCAACCTCTCATGAAGTCGAGACTAATGAAAACTAGAGTTTCTTGCCAAGAAGCTGTTAAAAAAGACAACTAAGATGTTCCAAACTAAATAAGACTCAGAAATGTGGATGAGTGAGTCAACAAAAAACATGACAAGCACTCATCTTCACACTCAAGCGTTTAGACACATTACCCACCAATCACTAAAACTCCTGCGAACTCGTTGATACCATGTTGCTTATTAATTATTCAAGCTGGCAGCTTTATGGGTAGGGAGAAAAGTGACTGATAGGTGTTTCTACAAAATTTGAGAAGCTTTTAAGAAGTAAGAGAATAGCATTATAGATACTAACCTCCACAAGAGATCTTCCAGTAAGAGGGGGAGAACCACCGTCGACAGCCACAATCCAGAAGTTGAGCGATGGCTGTTTCTCAAAGTCGAGTTTCTGTGTGAGTTGGATAACGCCGCTGACTGGGTTAATTTTCAGTCCGGGAACGAAATTATACTGCTCAATTACGTTCGCATCGTTGGCCAGGGATTGGAGATAGTAGCGTAGCTAAAAATAAATGAAACTAGAGGCAATCTGCCAATTCGATCAGGCAACGAGTTCTTATAGTCATAAACACAATTTTAGCAGAAGGGCCTTTAACTGAGTAGATTTTATCTATTTAATTGCAAATGAAATGATGAGGTGCAACATTAGTTTGGTTTTTATCATCAGGAGCATAAAAAAGATAGGCCCCATTCAACTATAGTCTCTGTGATGAATATAATGCAACAAGAGAGCATTTAGGTTTCAAAAATCTTGTACAATGCGCAGACATGAGAGTTGAAAATACCAAAGAGCTCAAGAACATTTCCTCTTTTTACAAAATAAGAACTAGCAAAAAAACAACAGATATCATTTCGCTAGGGCAACTATCACCGTCTACGAGCCTAAAAGGGTTACACTGACAAGGCGTGAGTTCTAGTTTGACTGAAAACACCTCTATTCCATATGCATATCAGAAAATTCCCCTTTCTCACATTCATAAAGACACAAATCACTCAAAAAACAGACGCTACCATTGCTATCCTCTGCCAAAAGATCAGTCATAGCGAGACAGTGAAAAGGAAAGGCAACATTTCTACCCTCCCCCTCCAGGGACTTCTGTTTGTAGGGCGTTTTGATAGCCTTGAAAAGAGCTCTAATGCTGCTACGATGTTAGTCTTGGCAGAGCGAAACCGGGTGATTTCAGCGAGGAGAAAAGAGCGAGAGGAAGAAAGGAAGCAACAGCAACAGAAACAAGGCGCACCAATGAGGGACCGACTTTCTCGGGCAGGGTGGGGGAGGGAGCCTGATTTTCCAAGCCCCTAGGGGTCGGGACAACCGGTGAGTTGCCATCTTAATTAAAAACAACCTGATGGTTTGCCGTCGCCTGCAAGAGCTTAATCATTGCCCGTCCCGAATCCCCACTACTCATACCTCCGTTTTTCCTCGAAAAAATGAACCCCGTAGTTGCTCAAGAAATTAATGAGAATGAGAGCTCAAAATGGAATCTGTTGCAATTATAGGAGCATCTGCTATTTTCTAGGGTTGTAGTAATGTCTGTGGCGGTAACCAATCCATCGAGCGAATGTTTTTCTAGCCACTTAGGTTTTTGTGACCAGCATTAAAACTTAAAAGGCTAAAAAGGCCCTGTAATATGCAGACATCGCAGTAATCTTCCATTATTTTCTCTTAAATGTTCTGATAAAAATTCTTTGGGGGGAGTTTTTGATGAAATTCTACATTTGTTTTTAAAGTCATTCTTTTTAATCCAAAAAGACGAACTACTTAAAAGCATCAAGCCGATTTATTGGCTGTATTAGGTTTTAACCTAGCAAAAGTGTGTGCCAACTCCGCAAATGTATGGCAATTACCTTGAGCATAATAGGTCAGTCCTTAATGAGGCGCTTCCACCCTTTCAACCTTGACGTAATTGGGAAAAGAGATAGGCAAATGCATTACTCCATTGGACAAGCAATTTCCTATATTACCAACAACAATTCTGCCCGCTGATCCAAGAATACAGCTCCAGTTGATACGAAGGATGACTCATTAACCAGTTTATACGAGTTTCCGAAAGATAGAATATCAGTGTGGGATTAGATGAAATCTTCAAAAACTGAATTCATGCATTCACAGTGATTTATTGATTCACTCCTAGAATTATTTATTAACATTCAAAGAGCACAGCCATTTAGAATGAACTTTATTTGTCCCTAAGAAGTAGACCCGGCAAGAGATTGCAATGGACCAACGCGCAAAAGATAAGATCGCTTTGTTTGTTGCCACCTTTGACCGCCTCTCTAGGAGGCTTTCATTTGGAAATTGAGTCTCCGGAGAGAGGAAGGGGTAATAAATAAAGAGGAAGAATAATTCGTGCTTGAAAGGCACAGCTTGGGAGCCGACACACCTGTGCAACCGACTGGAAATCAGGCAATTACCATTCCACGCCTAGGTACATGCCTGTTAACTCACCGGCAATAAACGGATCGTTACATGTCTTTGGCCAAACAGTCTTCGACACGAAAAAACTCATCAGATTAAACTGTCTTGGCTGCAAGCCGCTTATATCTAGAATGAACTAAGGGCTTTAATTGTAAGTGGTAACGAAATTTCGTTTACCAAGGCCAGATCTAGTCACTTAATCCGAGAACAATCGCAGGAGTTCTCTACTCATTTTCTGAAAGTACCCTAGGCTCATTGAAGTCGTCATTATTCGTTAACCGAGGGAACAAGAACGTGGTCTCTCTAACTTAAAACCGTGTTAACTGATTGTATGCAAAATAGGCTCACCTGGCCGTTCACACCAGAATCCAGATCGTTAGCCAAATGCGTGGGATCGAGAGATACTATTGAATTGATTTCAGCGGCTTCGGAGATTACTGCTTTGTAAAATGGCGTTGCAAAAGCTGGACGTTCATCGTTAACATCCTAAAAAAATATTCACAAAAACACATGCTTAGATGCATCGATGTATAGATGAATAGTAGGTTGTAAGATGTCCGATTTACGTTAATCCACAAAAGGTCTCGTAAAACGATCACATTGTGGGTTATCAATTCGAAGAAGGAAAGGCTTGGTGTGAAACAAGCAGGGTTTCGCTCTCGTTCTCCCTTTACTTTTGGGCAGAAGCGAAACGAGTTCAACCATTTTGTGTGGCATTTTGAAAACGCAGAAAACTTGGCCTTTGATACGCTCCCCACCATCGATGCTGTGGGGATGGCACTGGCCAACTATAAAATAACCTCCCCCAAACCCCTCACGATTACTCATTCCACTTGGCACATATTAGCTGTGTAGTAGGGAGAAAAAATAGAACCGTCGGTGGTGAAATGATAATTAGACCTCTAATAAAGGAAACAAACAACGTTCTGCTAGCACTACTGCTGAGGTCCTTCCTTCTTCCTTGGAACTAAAAGAGCAAAAGGAGAAAAAAAATTCGAAAACCGGCGAAAGCATAAGGGACTTAGAAGGTCTGATGTTCGTGAATAACCCCACAGCCATTTAATACAACAAAAATGACCTTAAGTATGAAAATGCTTAAAAAAGGAGCGGTCAGGTGGTTAGGTCATGTTATAAACTCCAAAAAATGGCTGAGTTTGCTTAAAAAGATACCAATCTATTTAATAACAACAATACTTGTGAAAGTCCAGGGGACTCACTGTGACATTGATGTAGACATTAACATGTGCCGTGTTGCCGGTAGTCGTGTCGAGAGCCTCGACAAGCAGATTGTAGTAGTTGGTTTTCTCGTAGTCCAGTGGCGCTCCGATCCGAATTACACCTGCATTTCATGAAGCCGAAAATAGTTACAAAGTTAACGGATCCTTATGCGGTAAAGACGAGAGATGCATTAAGCATGCAAGTTAAGTGACAATGTGGGTTTGACGACGAGGAAAAGTGAAAATCACGAGTTGACGACATCGGGAGAAAAAACAGCACTCACATGGCCCGACTTTGGCATATGCTGGATACGCACCGAGAGGTTAACAAGCACGAACTTTTAGTTAATAAAATCCCACCCGGGTAGTTTTTAAGCACTTGTAAATTCCAACTCTTCGACCTTGGCTGACCTAGTGTCGACATGCGTCATGTTATGGCACTTTTTCAGCAAGTTCACTACTAGAAACTTGTAATCTTGCCTAAACTAGGCCGCGTTAACAGTCATCGTAGAGCGAAAACACACCAGTTTCATAGTCCAAAGAGAAAGGACTCTCCCGTATGCTAGACTCGGTGAAGTCAGGACCCAACGACACGATACTGTAGAGCAGAGTGGTGCCCGAAGCACTGATGGCCATGACGGAAGTGACGGACTCCCCCAGCGGCGCGTTTTCGGGCACCGCGGCGGCGTAGTACGTCGAGGTGAAGCGGGGTCCCTGGCGGGCTGCCAACTGCACCGCCACCGCCTCCGAGTCAGCGTACAGACCGCCGCCGTCGGTGGCTCGCACCCGCGCAATCAAACGCCGTCCAGACCAGTCTGCTGGCACAGCGCGAATGAGCGAGAGACGACCAGACATCGGATCAATCGACAGCAGAGGCGGCTCCGAGTGAGGCTGGGTGGTCTGAATCTGGTAGGAGACGTTCCCGTTTCGACCCGCGTCGGAATCCTTCGCCTCAATCTAGAAGAAAACATCGTTATTCGATAGTATGATTGGTGATCTACCCGTAAGAGCTTCCTATCGACTTAGGCAACTTTCGCCTTCATGTTGTCTACCAAAACCCAAGGATAGACATATTAGAGACAAATAGATTCGTAACACTGTCAAAAAAGATGTTTAGAATAGCGGTTCTATTGAAGACAGTGCCCAAGTGCTAGTTACTAAATAAATAAGTCAATTATATAGCTCAGACAGAAAAAAAATAAAACTAGCTCGTTAAAGCAAGACGATCCGTTTGAGCCTAGCATTGTCTGTATTTTTACATACAACACACAGTGGATGCCTTTTACGATAAATGACTATAAATCCAAGTGGAACTAACATTTACCAATTGCTGTGAGACACCGCCAAGGGGTTGATGACGGCATACAACAAACCTATGTTTGTTTTGAACTACATGTTCAAAAGTTAGAAGAAGGATAATTCTGCATAGGACAGGCGATTAACTGGAGGAGGAAGGAGCACGTTTGTGATGACAAACTGGACAAAAACTGAGGAATAAAAAAGAGGTAGAGCGGGGGAGGGAGAAGAACGTTGACGATGTTTTCCGCCTATCATACCGTCGAAAGGCGCACGATGACTAAACTGGGGTGAGGCGGGTGCGCCCGACAGGTTTTTGTGGATGTTGTTTCACTAAAAAAGGCAAGTTAATTTTTGGGACAGGTTTTAATTGCTGTACACCGCCGCCAAACGCAAACTGGGCGGTCGTGCGCAGAAAAGGCAAACTCTTTCACTTCCACCCTCAGTAAAAAGCTGCACATTGCACCTACTCATGCAGAACTGCTTTTTCAGAGGCCTAAAAAGCCAACTGCGGTGTTTAATGCCTGCAGTGTTAAATATGTGTATAAAGGTGAAAATTTTAATGCTATACAGCAATGGCATGTGATATACCTTGAAATAGTTGGACTGACAAGCCTGATGTAGCTGGGAAAGAATGTGAGAGGGTGGCTTGGTCGCCAAGTCAGCGAGTTTCGAGTCCTCAGCTAACTGAGTTGGCTCCTTCACACAGAAGGTTGCGTGGTAGGGCATCCCATCGAAGACTGGGACGTGGTCGTTGATATCTTCGAGGTGAACGTTGACGTTCGCCTCACCGTAGCGCTGCTGGCTTAGCCCCAACGAAGTTAAAACCCAATCTCGAACTACCACCTTTAGCTGAAGCACTGGTGTTACTTCTCTATCCAGTTCGGGACTGGCCGATGCATCTCCAGTGGCATAGACGGCTCCGGTGTACCGATCGATTGAAAACGCTCGTAGAGAGACATTCGCCAACTCAAAACTAGAAGAGGGTAGAAACAAGAGAAACACCGAAGCAGATGAGTCAGAAGGCGGCTGTTTAGGCACGATGGGTTATGGTGATAAAGGGGAGTAATAACGGCTAGATGCAACCAGACAGACGTAGGGGTGGAGATAAACCTACGTGAAAACCTCATTGGGCAGAGCCTTTCGCACATGCAGCTGCCCAAGCAATTTGGGTCCGGCGGGATCAGCAAAGTGTTCAATCAACGAGACGTTGAGTCCACCGGCTGGGTCGATCTGGAGTCGTTTCTTGGCCGGATCTGGAGAGTGAATGAATACGGAGACATTGTGCGCTGCACCGCGGGGAGAACGACCGTCCTTAGCCTCGATTTGAAGGAGAAACTGGCGCTGATTGAGTGACGTCGCTGCGGCTAATTGAGAGGAGACGCGCAAGACACCGGTTGAGGAGTCGATGGCGAAAAATCCACCACTGTCGCTTTCACCGATCGCGTACGTCACCTGAATCGAAAATTTCAAGTTCATTCAGAGCTAGTTGCCAGCAATTAATTAGCACTATTGACAAACTACTTTGTTGAAATTTTGTATCTTAAAATCTGGAGACTTATCATGAATGATAAGATAACATACAGAATCATTGAAGTCAGGATCCACTGCAGTAAATCGAGCAATTTCAGCACCCGTGTAGGTTGGTAGGAAGACGCTTGCAACGAGAGGGTTTTCAGACTGCAGGAAGTACGGTGGAGCATTCGCGGAGGCTCCGTCTAATCGTACCCTTACACGGAGTAAAGCGCCTGCAGTTCGGGCTAGAGGACTTCCATTATCGGAGACCTCAATAGTGAGAAGAGATTCTCGTTCCTCGACTATCATTTTTGATTCCAAACTGCTCCTTGGTAGACGGACTAAAACTCCAGTGGAGGGATCAACTTCGTACAAGGTGGAGTAGTGTTCTGCACCAGGTCCAACGAAACGGAAGCTCAGGTCTCCTGAAGGTCCTTCGTCGAGATCTATTGGACGAATTCGCAGAGGTTTTCTGCTGAATGCGTCAAAAACAGGCGTCTTTTTCACCTCTCCCTCGAGATTCAATACACCTTCAATGAACAGAGAATCTAGCCGAGGATCATTGTCGTTGACATCGATCACATGCACCTAAAAAACGAACCCATCAATCTTAGTCGCAAAAATCTTATTAGTATTACTAAAAACGACAATCTTATTTTTGACTGCAATATGAGCAAACTCTAGTAATTAGAGAATTGCTATAAAAAGCACCCAGTGAAGGTTTAGCGGTCAGGCTTCTGGAGACAAAAATTTAAACCAGACATTCTTTGAGCGAGGACAAAAAAGATGACGAGTTACAACCGGCGCTGACCAGAACATGACCTGAGCTTTAACCTTGGGTCTCAAACACATTCTACGGTCAAAGGTCAGTACGGTTACAGACTGGACCTAAATGCAGCTCAGTTTCACATGTTCTAGTGTACGTGAGCAGCGAGATCTCCTATATCGGCACACCCCGTTTATGCATATGTGTGGGCGAATAGCGGATCCGGAGCGAATGAACCTGAAAAACGAATTGCCAAGTGTCTGTGTTTCACTTGCTCTTTTACCCTACGGTGGGTCTGGATAACGGAGTCCCCCCATAGGCTTTGCAATGAAAGTCTACCACTCATTCCACCATTAAATCACTATTTGGCAGTACCGGGAAACTTACTTCAATTTCAGTAGCGTCAGGGAGTTTAGCCGGCAGACCATCCATTCCCGACACCTGTACTCGTAGTCTGTAGAGGTCCTGGGTCTCGCGATCTAGTGAGGTCAAAGATGCCAGGAGGCCCGATGACGCAGACACAGCAAATTTGTCATTGTGATTTAGTAGTTCAAACTTCACGGGTGCTGCTGGTCGAGAGACAAGAAAGTCTCGCAGTGCTCCGACCACGAATCCCGGGGGTGAGTTCTCCAGGACTTTGGAGATGAACGTCGGTCGCTGGAAGCGAGGCAGCGGTGTGGGAAGGGCTCCAGGTCCTGGATTGAGCAGAACCGTCACGGTCGTGTAATTGACCTTCCCACCACGATCTGTCGCAGCTACGTTCAATTTAAAGACTGGCGGCCAATGCACTTGAGAGGGCTTTTGCGTGGACGATAGTGGTTTGCTCAAACGCAGCTCTCCCAATTCTGAATCGATGGAGAATAGTTCTGCATCGCCGACTAAGAAGAAGATTTATGTGTTTGTAATTCGTCAGAGGAGTAAGTAGGGAAGCCAGATACCAACCTGGAGTGATGGAATAGGTGATACTTGATTCAATTTCCCCAAGGGAATCAAGGTCGTAGGCGGAGATCCTCCCGACAGTGGCACCCACTGGTGTATCAACAGTGGCCACAAAGGGCTGCAGCGGAAGGAAGATTGGAGGAAACTCATTCACACCCACTACTTCTACCACGAGGGTGATGTAACTTTTTCGAGCGTCCGCGTCATCAGGATAGAATATGCCCACGACAAGACTATGCTCCCGTTGGGATTCGTAGTCCAGAGGTTGGGTTATCGTCAATTCGCCTGGAAAGTGATTTTAAATAACTTCTTTTAAGTATTAGTCACGCTGGTGTGTACTCATCTAAATAGAATTAAGTAAGTGCAGATCCTGCTCTTAAAGGTCTGCTGTAACCGCTTTGGAATGTCAGGAAGGGCTGATTCATGTTACGGTTGGAGACTTAATCTCTGAGTGACCGCATAGCTGAGATGGTATAAGATTTATCTTTCTAACTCTTGATAATTTTTCAGCAGCAGTGTTGCCTGCATTCAGAATAGCCAACGGATAGATAGAAATATCTGCTTAAAAAGTGCTATTTGATGGTTGAGGATGACAACTCTGCGTAGAAGTTATTGCTCCAGCATCAGGGTTTTTTGGTCTTTTACTTGGAGTTTGTGGCACGAATTCCGTTTCCCTAAAACTGCAGAACCGAGATCGATTTACTTAGAGAGGAGAGGAAAATTTTGGGCCTAGTAAAATAAATTATACACGAGAGAAGATCCTCCTGCTCGGTGTGTGTACGGGGATGCGCCACTTTTGACAAGTACTAATTCATTAAAAGAGGACATTATAAAGGGAATAAAGATGGAAGATACACAACCCGTTAATTTTAAATCTAGCAATACTAGAGTAATCCAACAGATAAATTAAGGTGATCCATTGGAAGAATGTCGACCTTTTCCTGCTTTAACAGGACGGGGGTGGTGGTGGTCAGCTAGAGAGACAGAAAACGGCAGCAGAAAAAAAGGTGGCTGATCATGTTTACAATATAAGTCGACAAGTAAGTACGGTTCTAGCACAATTCCAACCCATTATGCTGTTTAGGAAGACAATTTAAATGTCCCCTTATCATCAAATAACTTTTGTGTTGGATGAAAGTGTAACTCGACTGCAAAATAGGTAGCGAAACCCTAAGTACCTTGGCACTAATAAGAATGCATTTGTTTTTGGAGGAGAATTGCCCGTCGAAATATGTGGGTGTGTGGGTTGGCAGGAAAAGTGTTTACACAAATGATTAATCATTGATGCTGACCTTTATGGGCAAAGGTGTTAGGTAATGTCGCTACAATGTAATGATTAATGACCTTATTTCTCCGTTGTGCAGCGAACAAAACACTCCAACTGGGAAAAGGTTATAGAAATATGGTTTTGACAGGATTTAGGAGGGCGCACAGGCACGATTAGTCTTCCAGTGGCACACATAAAGGTGTTGGTGCACACACTGGCTCGATCACAGGCTATCAATTACCCAATGCAATAGGAAAGGCTTTTAGCACTACTAAGTAACTCTCCTTTACTCAACTACAATCAATAAAAAGCCGTTTT
Organism: Anomotaenia brevis; assembly: GCA_030710315.1. Classification (NCBI taxonomy): domain Eukaryota; kingdom Metazoa; phylum Platyhelminthes; class Cestoda; order Cyclophyllidea; family Dilepididae; genus Anomotaenia; species Anomotaenia brevis. Next base: position 462,375 of record JAUOZQ010000063.1, on the reverse strand, counting down.
AATAAGACGATGCTTTTATCACAGAATGTTCCAAAACACTCGGTGTTCGATGAATCTAAAACGTTTCTCGCTACCTTGGGTATTTTGGCCATTTAATACGTGGTCGTAATAAATGCTACATTTGGTAGATTTTTGCAAGATTTGTGAAAGGCGTTATGAGCATTACGAATCCTTTACAAGGTTAAAGACTTCATCGTGACGACAACAGGAATGGATGACTGGAACCTCCCAACTGCTTTACAACGACGAAGCAGATTTCCTCCTCGGGAATCTGTAGAAAGGAGTGTTGAAAGACCCAGATATCGGAGTACCAAAAAAACCTAGTTAGTCGGTGACAAAATAAGGCAGTTTTTGAAGGCCCTTCAACCAAGAAATCCAGCTTCCGGGAGGCCGGATTGAGACTGTAATAGACGCTTATCGTGTATCTTCCGGATCTATTAAATGTCTTTTAAATCTGTTTAATTGTGTGGGTTCCAGCCACCTTTTTCCTGTCACATTTATCCCGAACGCCCCGTATAAGCAAATATAGATCAAATGGTTACATAAAAAACTATCCCTCCCTTCAGATGGCAATACCTTGGAACCATCACCATCATCCTCTATCTACCTTGGGCTTTTTCGTGTGGTCCCTTTCAATCGTACGTGGTCACCAAAGGAAAATCGGCATCCAATCCTAGTCTTTTGGCAAAATTTGCAATAAATTGCAGCGTCCATAGGTATCAGACAGCTTAAGTAGACGCCTGTCTTGAAACAGCGAGTTTGTGGCGACGTTTTACGATCCTTGCAAACACTGTATGGGACAAATCAGTGCGGAGCACGCATGATCTGGTGTGCAATTTACCGCAGTTACGACAACTGTCTCAATTACTCACGCACACAAAGATGCAAAAATCACCATTAGACAGCAGCGTAAACTGACTCTAGATTTACTCTTACTAGGGACCACCCAGCCCGAAACCAAACGATACCCTTCATAGCTACCACTTAAGCTAACAGCCCCAGCCATTAGCCATAACCACTGGCGTCGCATAGGCCAATATATATCCACCGCTTGACCTCACTATCCCCCAAGCACGCTCGACAGGTAAAATCGAGGTCAGATTGAAGTTTCAAAACAACCTATGCACCACAGACAGCTTCGTGTCTATCTTGAATGTAAAAAGCGACGAGCTTGTGTTGTAACAGACGTGCGACAACTCACCAGTCTCCTTAGCGAGACTAAAGTGCGCCAGACTGGCGGTGTTTCCGGCTGCGACAATGGCGAAGTGGCCCACGGGAGGACTTGTCTGATCTGCCAGGGAGCAAACTAAGTCGCCGACAAGAGCGGATTCCAAGACAGCTAGGCGCACTTCGACACCACTTGCTCCCGTCTCACTGGCTTCCTCATTTCCCTTTCGAAAGTCCGTAACGCTCAGTTTCACGCGTTTGCCAGCCGTGATGGAAGATGCATTAAAGAAGGGTGGATCTCGCTCGAGTGCCTCGATTTTGATGCTCGTCTGTAAGACAGAACAATCAGGCAATAATAGTTTGGCTGTATGCTCAGAAGCTTTTAACCGCTTATAATCAACGGATACAATTGCCTATTAAATTACCAGGCTCTGAGGTGACATCGCTATCAACAGAACTAGTATACTGAAGTTGGCTTAAAGTTTTTTCAATTAACATGATGAAAATTTCGTAAAGCCTTAAACGGTTACTGTGTCCAGTTGGCATAAAACACTGTTTTTAATGCAGAAAAGCATCAGGTTTAGAAATGATGGATCCCTATGCAAAGCATCACTTTTAAAATGAAGCAAGAGGCCGATGCAAGGATACTGTAATTCTATTGGTCAGAACAGACCAAAAAACTTAAAACAGCGCATGAATCGCGGATAATGACAGGGGCAAAGGGGAATGAGCAGAGAAGGGCTTTTATGTGGATCGCAGGCGGGAGGGAGGAAGGGAGGGATGTCGGCAGCGTAGTGCGCCACCGCGATGAAATTGATGCTTCAATTTCGTGGCAGCGCAGCAGCGACATCACAATTTCTAGTCACCCGTGGCGCAGTTGGGAGCAAGCAGAGAGCAAGAGATATAAATCTCGATGCCGTAAAAAGGCGACTGAGGATGAGAGATGAAGAGGTGGGGAGGTGAGGAGGGGTGTGCAACCACACACAGGACTCGCGCGTGAGCCAGAGCTGGAATTATGCAACCAAGCAACTGCTCCGGATGGGGAGGAGGAGGGACGGGAGGAGAACTCCTGCGAGAACGGCCACGTATGAGTAACGTTTGCGGGAGATGGGGAGATAGGGAACACATTAGTACGAATCCCCACTACAATAAACACAGGCGAGATTACTCGGGAAGTGGAAGGAGAGAAAAGCAAGGAAAGCGCCAAACATAAAGTTCGAATTTCCGACCCCAATTCGATGCGGCTTTGAATAGATTCTTTTCCAACGGACGTCCGGTTTTGATACAGCTTCAGAAATAGGCACGTTTACGATATGTAGGAACGTTTGTGGTAGGTAAATATTAATTAGCACGACTTCAATATACATAAAAATACCTGACTGTTAAGACATTAAATGAATAGTGTTGTATTAGGCTTTCGCAGATTGTGGAGTGTTACTTTGAGTGCCAAAGTAAATGCGATGCGACTAACTTTACGCCCTACGAACCAATAACAGACTGACCTTCCCGAAAGGCATTATCAAAATTTACGTACACAAATAAGGGATCAAAGCCCCACCTGTGTCCTCAATGGTTATTAATGGGTTATTTCGGTCACCACGACGTCATCATCGCCACCACCGATGCCTGTGGTTTTTATTGTTCCGAAAACCCTTTAGCTACACAACACCCAGTAGATCATCACCTTGATATGTATCCATAAAGACACCCTCGACACTTCCAAACAGCATCAGCGGCGGGCCACATCCTGTGAGGCGTTAACACAGATACGACCGCAGCGAAACTTTGCCATAGGCCAACGAAAACAGACATTTATTCCCGCACCTCACTTGCAAAAGCGTTATTTCTCGATTCGCCATTTAGTCCTATGTTGCTCGCTTGCGCATCGTTCATACCCACAGTCTTCACGATTTAGAGATACTGTGGCTCATAAGCATCCTCGCAAAGGTAGAACAAAATCGGTTAAATTTACCGACAGTGATTGGTTTGAGAGCCCGAGAAGAGTAGTGAAGTTTGATATAGCACGGAGAGGATAAGAGAGATGACTACAGGTTATTATTATTATAAACTGTATAGGATCTCATAGAAAGGCGGACTAAGGAACGAAGACGCTTTATCTAAAAAGCTGATAACCACATAGTGAATGACACTTTTAAACTGTAATACTGAATACAACCATTAAGGTTTCCTGATGCCTCCTCCTGAGAAAAAGATGTTTTTAACCCAATAATCATCCCCATACCGAACAAAACACGTCTTTCAAAGGCGATGGCTAGATTATAGGTGTGGTTCTAGCTTGCACATAGATATTCATACACCAGGCGTTTTTACAAAGCCAAATTTTATGCAAAAATCCTACAATTCAAATTGTTTAAAAGTTAGGTCAGAAAGCAGGTATGCCATTTTACCCATCCTAAATGCCACATGAATTTGACCTCTTCTCATGAAATTGACGGCATGTTGAAAAAGGCAGAGAGTAAGTAGGAGATCGGGGGAGTTATTCCTACCTGTCATCTGTCAGTGGGATATTCAAACTCTAGTAGACTTCAGTACACAGGCCAACAACCCCAAGCCAATTTTGACCGCGGAATGTCCCGAAATTGGGTTAAGCCAGGTAGCCTCTTCCCTGACCCCGTCACTTTTCCGACCACGAATGAACAAAAAGCCCTGCCAAGAACTTATGTGAATAGCAAATGCGCGAACAAACAAATAACAACAATTACATCACATGAAATCAATGTGGGCAAAAAGATTAGAGTTACTTTTTAAGTTATCCTATCCAAGAGGAAAAACAGGAGCAAAGTAGCCTGAGAATAGAAACCACGTGTTTGGAAACCAACAAATTTCCTACTTGAATCTTAGGCAACGGAAATATGATTCGCATTAAAGCACCTAATCCTAAATCAAGAATCAGAGATTCGATTTCGCCGAGTAAACGCAAGTGAAAGGAGAAAAGGAGAAAACTGACGTGACTTTAAGAGAGGAAATGTAGGTTTCAGAGGGGTGTAGAATAATATACTTAAGATAAAATAAGGGAACCACTGTTGAGGTGAATGGAAGATTAAGACAAAAACTAATGGTACTAAAATCACGGATTTGGAAATTTTGGTGCAAATGTCCCCTAGCTATACAGCGTGGCCTCCTGCATTCAGAAGAGCACTCAAAGAAAAAATCAGGGTTTGCAAAGTGAATACGAAGAGGCAGATGTGAGCATGCACAGGAAAAACTTGGTCTACTGCCTCCCCCCTCCCGAAGCCTCATTCTGGCGCACAACAGTGCCAGACCTGCACGCGAATCTGGGGCAGGGAGAATGAGAGTGAAACCGATTTTGCTGTAATGGCAAGTCAGCTTCGGCGCCGATCGCTAGTCGAATGGGTACCGCTGCACGACACAACGAGTCTTTGGTATTACCGCGCCAATTCCCGACCTGCTAAGTGACTCACTTCATAACGTTGGGAGATTTCCTTGAGAAACTATTGCGTGATCCATAAAATTAAGCGGAGACGTGGTGATGCCGCAGTGTAAATATGCATCTACGTGGCGATCCTGGAGACTTATGGCTGCTGGTGGCTTACAAAGCACTCCAAAATTACCAAACTATCGTCTAAATAAACGCAGAATGGTAACGCACTTCATCGGACTGGCAGTGCGATCAATTAGGTTCACTTGCTTACTAACGTCCTGTGTCTAATTATGAGACATGGATGAATTACACTTGGAGTGCCCTGAATCGCCAAAAAGGTTCTCACAGATGGGGAACAGAATCGAAAATACTTAGATGCTGACTGAGTCAAATGGAGTATATAAACACTATGATTTGAGGGAAGGTATGAACTTGAAACTCATCAAAAACTACGATAGCGAAAGTGCTAGGCATAAATCTAAAAGCTCATCTAAACAAGCCCACACTCAGTTAAGAGCATCCAGTGATTAATATAATGTGTAGGTTGTCCATAACTAGTAGCTTGAGGTAATTTAGAACATTTTCTCATTCCATGATGTTAAAAAATCACAAGAAACTGAGTGGAATTAACGAGAACATACGTTTTAAGCCAGGTCTTTTGCGAATTCGGTTTGGGCGACAGCCTATGTGAGCGCTGAAGTGTCGCAAACTTCCCGATGCCGGTTTCAAGCCAAGAAACTTAGCAACAATCTAATTCTTTTCAAGGAAAATTTACGACAGAGGAGCGAGGAGCATATTTGAGAAGAGGAATTGTCAAAGCAGCAACGAAATACGACCCGAGGAATGCAGAATACTCATCTTTCAGTGCAGAAGTATGAAGATGAAAACAGACAACCGCTTAATTGATGTTAGGGAGAGTATAAAATGCCGTTATTGGGGTCGATGTTAACAGTTTTAGAATAGTAAAAATAGGCGCTTCGCCATTAGTATAAGAATATTCGTGCTAACTACAAAAATTCAGAATAAAACCATGGAAGGGAGATTAATTAATTTGTATAATCGAATAGTAATTGTCAAAAACACTGCTGAGACTGAGACGATGTAGATCGGACCAGGATTTCGAGAGCTTCATGTGAGCATTAATCTGGTTATATAACTAATTGCACAGACGCATCTCTGTCCGCTGATACCTTTCATTAGGAATGATGCCAAGAGCACAAGACGCGCAGAGACACCTAGAGTGCACTACTCATGCGTCTAGTATATACAGCGAGAGGTTTTATTCTCTTTTCTCAAGACGCGCCTATCACAGAACGTCACGTCGGGAGACACGGTGGGTTGAGATATTACTCAGACCTTGCTTGACACGGAGTGACACAGTTCGGGGAATCTTACTGAAACCACAAATACGGCAAGGCCTCCTCATCAGTTGTGTTCTTCAACTACCAAATGCGAGTCGTGGGCGCGGTCTCGTGAGTTGCTTGACTGAGAAAAGCCTTATTAAATATTCACATGTACGCAAGGACCACACAATAATTAGGGCATAATAAACCCATCAAGAAATTATAAGGGCGTAGTTTATTAAAAGCGTTCGTAAGAGTTTGTTTAACAATTTTCCGCTTTAAATGCTCATGGTGGCATGGCCGACATATTGGGGGCTTTACAACTTGATCAGTAATCGGTTTTTTCAGATGTGCAAAAGCCGTTCCCAATCTAGTTACCGATTTGCCTCCATACTCTGCCAATGAACGCTCCAGTTCGAACATCTCTCTCTTTCTCTGGTAGTGAAACCGTGTTATTCCGGGTACTCAGACCGCTACGTGTCCAATTGAGCATGACGCTCTTAAATATAAAAAATACTACTCACTTTTTTTGATGTTTTCAGGCTTCCAAAGGCCACTTTGACTTCCAAATCACGCTGAGAATCGTCATAAGTTGAGTTGAGCCATTCACGGAGAAATACGACAGCCTTTTGGCCCGAAAGTGGTGTGATGTCAAATGGGGTTGGGTGTTTCGAATCTAAGACGACAATTAAAAATTAAGGCTTTACATATTCCATCATGGAATCAGTAAGAAGTGGGTTGGTACGTCGTGGCTGACGTTTCATCGACCATAAATGAGCGATATTTTCGAGACTTTGAAGTGATGCCGTATGCCTCTCCAAACGCATTGTCAGGTGATATGCTGGACATGAATTGTATGAGTCATCGCTTATGACGCACGCCGGATATGGAAGACAGATAAGGCCCCAGGTGACAAATGTCACAAAACGTCCATCCCATGATGGACATATCGCACACACATTAAACTAAATTCAATATTTTACCGAAATGGCTCCTGTGCCAATGGAAGAGACGCTAAAGTTCCAAAAATCATTCATCTAGAATTACCCGTGAAAACACTATGAAGGTTTGGGAATTCACAACAAATCATAACCTACACAAAAACCATAAAGCTAGGCGCCAGGACGGAAGATTTAAGTGGATTAATTGCTGGCCTAATAGAAAATGACTAACAGGTATAAGGCCTCGGAGGCAACTATAAACGCCCTGGAGATTATTAGTGACTAGGGTGCCAATGCCACCCAAGTTTATCGGTGGGAGTTTACAGACACTAAGGTCATCGTCCGAGGCAGGGCCATAGTGGTCTGCTAATGACCCAGAGGTCAAAGAGCACTGGGGTTTCGGCCGGACCAACCGATAAACATATGGTGTGTACTCGTTCCACAACCTCCACACACGATCTTGTCCAAATCAAAGGTAACATTAGATGTTTTTCCTCCCCCTTTTGGGATGGAATTAAACTGAGGTATCTTTTTCATCCGAAAAAGTCAGCACGATGGGGAAATGAGGGAGGCGCGGGATTGTTTTAAAACATGTCTCATTGAATCGAAAAAGCACAAATGGATTCATCCGAAAATGCGAAGCAAGAGGTAACGATGACATTCGCAAATCAAAGTGCAGACTTACCTGCCAGACTGAAAGTCCAGTTGACATTGGAGAAAACAAGTTCCACGTGGTAGAGGACTGTGCCCGGTGGCAGGCGCCGATTCACAGTCAACTTTTCCGGTGGAGTTGAATCGAACTTCAGGCTTCCTTCTGTGAGAATTTCTGACTGCTTGATCGGTGGTAAGACGTTGATATGAACTCCTATCGGTTGTGCCGTGAAGCGTGGAGGGATCCCATGATCCCTAGCGGTTACCTGGAGGTTAAACATACAAAAGAAATAATAGTCAGCCCTTTCATCTACAGCGACAGTAAATCGTCACTAAGAAGTCAGAATCGTAATAGCAACACCGGTCAATCTCTACGTCTGTGTGGAGCCGCCTCTTTTGATGTGGCGCAGTCTACCTGTTAGCAATATTCTTTCGCCACAAGCAAAAATCAGTCCTTCCGTAGACAACTGCTCATCTTTTTATCGTTGTCTCATCAAGAACAGTGGCGAGAAACACTCCATGATTTTTCCGCCCAACACCAAGGAAAAGATGTAAACGTCAAAAAAGACACAACAATGGCGGGTAAAGAAGCAAGTGTAAGGGAAAGAAAGCGCGAGAATATGGGAAAATGTAAACGTACGCCTACAGTTGTGTATTTATAGACACACCCACCCATATGACGTGCTCCGATGCTGCTGCAGCGGTAAGTGGAGTGCCAGTTAAGCAGACTTCGCCGGTAACTGACTTGATAGAGAAGAAGGAGTCGGATTGAGCCAATTCGTAGGTTACGCTCCCATTGGCACCTCGGTCAAGATCTACCGCGAAAACGCGCCCCATGCATGTGGAGGCACCGACTTCAGCATCACCTAAACGAAGGAGAACATGGAGATCTAAAATGGGAAGTGGCGTAGGTCATAACCACTCACCTGTGGGGTAGATTCCCAGAATTAACGAAAAACAGCAATTTAACAAAGTAATTTCGACAAGCACGGGTGATGCCCTTTTTATCACAAAAGTTTTCATTTAAGATCAGAACTCGGCATTCCCAAAGATCTACTTTAAGCGGTTAATACTTAGGGAGCGTCCAGCCGGTCTCTTAGACCTGTAAATATTCACTAGATACGATGAAGTATATTTCCTTTGTACTCACAGAAGCAGAGATTCAAGTTTGACTACAGGTGAAGCGTTTAATCCTTATCTGCAGGAGTACAGCTGTGTGGTTACCTTTTTAAACAAGGATAACGAAGAAGGTGTATGCAAGAGAGAACTTCCACGCCTCTTGCCCCCCCCCTCCCCGGTTAAACTTTTCGCTAACCACCAAAACCACTTGATGATGTGGGGGATTTCTGAGACACTTTGCACCAAGAGATGAATGCAACAGATGAATGTCGCAAAATACATGAAATGAAAGTAAGTCTTTATTAGAGCAGTCCAATAGCAAGGATGAAAGGAGTCGAACTTAAAGCGGATTTGAGTTTCGAAAACTGTCCGGTCGATTCTACGGTTTTCCAAAGCTTAGTGAGAAAAACGTATTTTAAGCTAGACTTTGGAGTGTGGTCCTTTTATGGATTAAATGCACAAAAAGTTCTCTCAGCCCCAAGAAGTTCATTCATTACAGCGGGTAGTCCGAAATCGATTTAGGTCGCTTTTCCTCTCCTCCTCCCTTCACACGCAGGGGAAGGGGACGACAGCCAAACTGGTCATTTCAATTTAATTAATGAGTCAGTGAGTACAAGCCATGTCAGTTGAAGAAAAGCCACAAAAACGTGGTCAAATAAGTCTTACGAGTCTAGTCGCAAAGAGCCAAGTAATCTTTTTGAAATGAATGCTAGCAGTCAGAAATAAACTAAAACTTTAGCGGAATATAAATATTAAAGCAAGAATCTACTAAAACCGCGAGTGGATTTTCTGCATTCGTACTTGGCGGCCAGTTAACAAGCAGGTGATATTAAAGGAATGCCATTAACAATCGTTACAATGTTTAATGCGAGCAAAATCGAGTACATTATTGCCACGTCTAGACTAAATGTATCAATGAAAAACCTTCTCATAAAGAGGGCGCTCAAAGTAAATTTTACTAGACTATTATTAGATGGCTTTCCTGAATTGTTTAAGGCACTAATGCACAATAAGCCTAATTTAGTAGTTCTAACCATAATTAACTCATTTACATGGTGGCAAAGGGAATGGATGATGACTGAAACCCCCACCTGAATCCTCATCCACCAAAATAGAGACCACGGTCGCTGTGCACTGCTCCCTATTGAGCACTGTGAACACTACAATCCGGTTGCATGAACGAGACTGTGGTAGTTAGAAGTTAGTAACATTGCAGCAGGCGATCGGATTGCACTCGCATGGCAGACTTTATTGAAAATCTGCAAAAAAGTGTTGAAGGGACTTGGGCAGAAGTTAGATGTCTACGAGGAATCGACGACCACTTTAGTTGGGACCTGGATGATAACGGGGATACCCGCCAATAACGGCAGGACACATGTACGGCAGCAGCAGGATTGAGCTTCCAGTCACACCTCAGAGAAAGGTCAAACATGGTTATACGTCCATTTTTACGGCTGCCCCAACCTCTATTTTTGATCTCCACAGAGCCGATGGAATATTAAGTAAGGCTGGGCGTTGTAGTCGAGAAATAAACTAATCACCTTGCTTTCAGTACCACTAACCCCCAGAAAGAAACTTCCATATTGACTTGACCGGGATAGAGGCTGCTAAATAGGGACATTTTGAGTAAATCTCTTTCACGACAGTAGTGTAATTGCCTGGTACATTTAAATTCTTTTGAATCTAATAAACTTTGCAGTTACAGCTGCCTTTTTTTCTAACTGCAAATTCTTCACTAACTCCATGCGGCTAAAAACAACATAAGAGAGTCCACGATCTAGTGAGAGCTTGGTGGAGGACTCTAAGCCTTAATTGCATTTCCTACTCGTCTGCTAAGGGTCTTCTAATTTTGCCGTCTTCATTGCATCGTCGTGAAATGACGCAAATCACTCGAAATGGTGGCATACTGGGCTCGAAGTAATTCGCACTTGTAGAGGTCAGAGTAATGCGTACAAAACTGGACTCTGAGTGAAAATTTGCTTGCTGTCTTTTTTCTCTCTCACCACGTTCTTTCCTCTTTCTCAGGCTCAAAACGCAACGTAGCCGAGATTCGAGACAGTCGTCTTCGGACAGGGACGCGTACACACACCGCCCAACAGCACACACAGAGGAGCAACCGAGTAGCAAAACAAATCTGGTGAAGTGGTCACAGAAGCGCGAACAGCCGCACGTGCAAATTATCGTTCCTAGCCAGATAGCAGGCCTATTGACTTCAAAGTAGGATTATCTAGAACAGGAACTATTGCGTTAGAAACTTAGAGTTTCCTCTACTTTAAAAGCATTGATTTCCTTGATAAACACACTGGATTTTCCCGTATCTGTGGGATGCAAATCAAAAGATGTTGCGGATAATAAAAGAGAGTTGATGTCATAAAGAGATCCGCTACTCTCGCTACGACTTGCAATAAAATCTAATTAAAGTAGATGACAAAAGCAGATAGCTTGTCCAGTGATATGCAGCTAGAGTGAGTTGAATCATCCCAACATCAAACAGAGCTTTTAGTGGTTCAGTTGGTTATTGAAAGAAAGGAATATCTCAGATTGTGATGCTTTGGGAGACAGTTCTAGCAACTACAGTGCACAGAAAAACAGACCAGATCTACCATAAAAGAAGGGGAAGGATAGTAAACTACACCGGATCTTGAAGGATGGGAGTAAATATGACTCAACTACCCCTCCACCTGAAGGAGTTGAGAAGTGAAAAGTAGGTTCAGGGGCCGATTAAATGCTCCCCACCGGAGGGTGACCTCAGTGCTCTTGGGGGTCAACACGCGCATTAAACTACTGCTCACCGGGAATGAGATGATGAACGAAGCGATAGCATTCGGCCTCCTCTGCGCCACAGTCAGGCCTTGTGAAGAGAAATTGAGGCGTGTTGTCGTTGAGATCGTCAATCAAGGCGGTCGCATGAACCTCCGTTACCTGTTTCGGTTCTCCGCTATCCATGAGAGCAATCTGCAAAGCCAAATCCTTTAGATAAATTAGTTTAAGGGGAAAATGCCAAACATTTAGGACCACTTTCATTTGAAAATTATAGGGCGTGGTGCAGGTATTATCAACGAAGCCGGTTTTATTACCTTTGGGGCGGTAAAGAGATTCCCAAGGGAAAACACCCTTTCCTGTGCGAAAGCGACGCTCAATTTTGGTGATCAAAATATAGCCATTTGAGATGGGCTATTCGTTAAAAATGAACTGTGGTTATAAAGTTTGCTCTCTGTTGAGGTCAACAGACAGCAAACTACAAACGCGCTGACTTTGAACTTGAAAAGACTTAAAATAGAGATATTTTCAATCAAAAAGACACGATGGGGGGTCTAAATTAAGGGCTCCTTACTACAGCAAAAGTATACCCAAACCCAAACGAAATTTGAACTTTACTATGTTCAAGGATTGAAACCACCAGTTACAGAATTAGACTTTAATTAGTGCTCTGATTAGAAGAGAGTATAAAATATTAATGGCCGGGGTGTTTTAAAGTCCACATCCATCAGTGCTTCTAATTAAGATTCTAACCTCATTATAACAATGATTAATAACAAAAGGGAACCAAATCGGTTCCTTGAAAATGAGGTGATGATAAATGAAACGATTTGCTAGGACCGTTTCCCGAATTGCCCAGTCAATAGAACTGCGTTTGGAACATAAATAAGTAAGCTAATTCTATTCACGTGCCAGTAGCGGAGAAGACACGTGGGTTAGACCTGAACTGGGAGTCAACTTCAGAGGAGAGGGGAGATCGAACTGAGGTCATCTGGCGTGGTGCATATGTTGCATTAGGTGAAATCATGTAAGCGTGACGTGACGGTTGGGGCAGATGGCTAGAGCGCAGCACACTCAGATGTAATTAGTGGGGAGGGAGCAGTTGGCTAGCGAACTTACCACCAAGTGCACTCGGTCCGTGGGCAGACCCTGGGCGTCTAGGAAGGAGGATTCACGGTCGATTTCGTGTGCCGCCGAGGTAGCGATTTGGCCTGTTAAGACAGCAAACTTAACAGTGGATCAACGATTAACCACCATGCCACCTGAGTCAACTACGAGGGGACGAGTCTTAATCAACATCTGGACTACTTAAGTTCAAATTTTTACATTTCATGATCGAGATACAAGAGCGAACGCAGTATATGACACGTTTAATAGGAGCTAACAGGTCTCGGAGAACCATTGTAAGATAGGCAGAAATGCCTTGACTTAAGAAGCAGTGCTGTTTCTCAAGAGAGTCTATTCGGTTTGGGTCTATAGGTTTGTCTTATTGCAATCAAAGCCTGAGAGAGACTGGGTTGATCAAAACATGTGTAAAAGTGGCCCTTCGAATAGCATGAATCCAACAAACAAGAAATGCTACGAGGAAGGAGGAGGATGGGGCGGGCGAGAAGTCACGCAGGTTTCAAGGATGAGGGCGTAGTTCTCGTGGACTCACAAAGAAAAAGGATGGATTCCCTACAACAATCCTGCCGCCACACACGGAGGAGTGATGGCTGGATTACTCTAACTGCCCCACAACAACTCACTGTTTAAGCCTCAAGCTCCATTCGAAATCTTTAGTTGAAATATAGCCTAAAACTGAATGCATTAAAGACAGCCGTCTCGTGTTCGAGGAAAAGTAACAGCTTGGTAAAGGACTTACGACTTGAAGATAGAAGCAGTACAGCTGATAATCCGCAATAACTAATTTTACTTTAAAATACGTTAGTAGTCGAAGAAGAAATTCATTCTCCTTGGACCAAAGAAGAACAGAACAGAATTTATATTCGTCAATATGTACAGGTGTTTGCATAATTAATACCCACCAATTCACTAAACTAATAACCCACACACTGGGCCTTTTTGGCTTTAATAATGGGTCTGGGAAACTTAAAGTTCTTCACATAAGTCAATGAGAAACTAAACCATTGTAATAAACAAACAAGTGTCGTCGGGTAAATGAACCCGCCGTCCGTGTGCAAATTCTTGGCAGTGCAGACAACCACATGCCAAGTCTAGACCACACCTTTCGGCTCGTCGTAACACGCTTCCTTCAGTTTCAGAAGTCGAATGGCACGTTCTATTGTCCGCCACTAACATGCACTTAATACGAACAGACAAGGGGCCTCGACATGTAGAGTATATCATCGTGGGTCAGTTTCGGACTCTGAATTAGCTAGAAGCCAGTTCTGGCAGATTTAACCGTACTAAATCTAGGTCTGTCTGCACACTTGTCAAGAGAATGCATAGATAACCGTGAGAACGAACCTGTAGAGGGGTTGATAATGAAGTACCCATCAGGGTCACCCCTCACAATGGCATGGTGAAGTTGATGACCCGTGGCATCCCCATCCTTGCCAGTTATCGTGGCAACTATTGACTGAGGCGGAGTACCCTCGGTGACACGAAAGTGGAACTCTGGTGCAGCTGGCATCGGTCGATTATCGTTTTCATCCTCTATCTGAAATATAAAATTGGTTTATTTAAAGCATCCGGGAGTAAAGGTAGTTTTGCGAGACTTGTAAATCGAGGCAGCGATACCTCCTACCTCAAATAACACGCATTCCTCTCTCTGTTCCAAAAGTAATTAGAGAATGCACTACCCCACCCTTAAGAAAAGCTGTCGATATGAAGCATACGAATGCGGCAAAATGTCTGTCGAAGGCTCATGATTTAGTGTCCCATTAAAAGATGGTAGCGGCACAAAGTGACTGGAATTGAGAACGGTGCGTATGTTAGGGCAGTTTGTGGTAGGTTTAGGGTGAAATGTAACAAGACGTCCTCGGACAATGATGAAATTGACTAAGTGGGAGTACAATGAGACTCTCAGGTATGGGAAGTAACAGACGAAGCGATTTACGACGAAGAACGGAGTGGAGTGTATTTTGTACGTTGCAATTGTAACAACGCACAACCGGTAAGATGAAATGAGTCGAAACCACTTCAGTGTGCACAACTGGAGAGGAGGTTTAAGCTAAGAGCTGGGAACAGCAGTAAAAAACGCTGAGTAGATAATGAAGCAGAACACCATCAGTCTAATTAGTTAGCCATAAATATCGCTAGCAAAAATATAGAACAACTGAGCTCTAACCAATAGCTAGGCTTAAATCAACTAGAAGGACAGCTAAGTCGCTAGAGTTTGTAACTCCCTTTAATCTATCTCCAAAATTAGGATGGAGTTAACGGGGTATTTGGAGCAGTTTGCATACCAAATACAACTGAGGTTTTAAGTGGCAAAAAAAGGCATGTCAGAGTAATTCGATGAGGACAAGTCTATTTGTTCCAAGCATGAGTCATGTGTTGACTTAATAGACCACAAATTGGACGGGCCAGCAGACACACAGAGGAGGATGTCTAGATGGCTCCTGTTACACACCACTTTCCGATAAGTGAAACTCGAATCCCTGCGGCTGTGCCCATAGGCCCCAACACAGCTGCAACGAGTCAGTCCTCATTGCTGTTTTTGCTACTGGCAGCAGTAGTGGAAAAAAGGGTAAACGCCCCCCTCTCTCTGTCCACCTACCCGAATAAAAACCTCGGCCATGGCGTATCTGGGAGGGATTCCGTCAGTGGCAATTGCTTCGGCACTTGATGAGTGGTCCTCTTCGGCGTAGATTTGCAACCAGTAGCCTCCGGAAAATGGAGCTCCCTCCATATCCAATTCTCTTGTTGATACAATAGTACCTGGAACCAGGTTAGATTTAAATGATTAAATTGCCATCAAGAAAGCTAGAAAGCTTGCTACTGACAGCTTACCCTCAGAAGTGACGGTAAAGGTCCCCAGTCCCGAACCACCGACAGTTCTATAGATGATGGGTAGACCTTCAGGATCTGTGGCGCCGATCTGGAGGGGTTTACCACCAACGATTTCCACTACTTGGCTTCCTATAGGAGAGCCCTCTCGAATTCTACCTTGGTAGAGCCCATAGGGTGCATCGAACCTTGGGGGATAGGCGTTCACACTGAGTCCCAGGACGGTAACTTTGAACTGCGTGCTTGTCTGTCTCGGATCGTGGGCTCCCAAGTCTCTGACCCACGCGGTTAGAGAGTAGAAGGCTCCGGCTTTAAGACCCTCACAATCTGCAGAGATACGTACCACTCCCGTGGCAAGGTCGCAATCAAAACAGGCTTTCTCTGCCTCTGAGCCGAATAGACTGTACTGCAGAACGGCATTGTTACCATCGTCGGCATCTTTCGCGAGCAGTGTAGTCACATAGGCTCCATTAGGGATGTCAGCGGGTACAACGAGGTCGTCATAGCTAGCTAAGAACTCTGGACTATTATCGTTGATATCAAGGACGTTGACTCTAACGTAGGTGGTTGTGGTACGCTCCAGAGCCCACGCTGGAGTTGCCTTCAGAGCTAAAGCCCGAAGTTCTGACGACGAGCCAAGCACTGGAGGACTCAGCATGTTGGTAGCTTTTACTGTCAACAGGTAGGAATCGAGTAACTCTCGATCTAGCTTCTTTTTCAGACTTAGTCGCCCGGTCCGATGGTGAATCTAAAAAACCGAGGTGAGTGGCAATGAAGAACATATGTCAAGGAAGTGGAAGTGGGGGAGAGGTTCAAAAGAGAACTCACCTTGAAATAATCCTTGTAGTTGCCAAGAGAGAAGCGAAGCTTACTTTCCGTATCATCAACCATCGCAACAACCTGGCCAATAACTGAGCCTTCGGCCTCATTTTCGGAGACGGAGAAGGTGTGGGTCCCGGCCTTGGCTTCATTGATGACGAAACGTGGCGGGGAGTCGAGTAAGTCTTCAACGAGGACATTGAGGGAGCTCAAGGCACAGGGTCCGATTGAGTCCTGAAGCACACAGACGCGAATCGAGACCAAATAAGAAGAAAAACTCTCTCGGTCGATGGGCGCAGCGACTTCGAGAACCATCTCATTGTCAACAGACACGTCCGATAAAGATCCACCACGAAGACGAAAGGCTTGGTAGGGCGGAGACACAGTGTCATTCGTAGACAGGACAGTTTCCTGGGCCTCAATGCCGTAAATAAGTTGGGGGATGCGAACACCTTTCGGAGGTTCGAGGAACTTTGCTGCGAAGTAGAGTATCGGCGTGCCAATAGGCAAGTTTTCGGGAATCTTTAGAACAGAAGGGATATTGAGAGTTGGTGTGATCACCTCATCGTGTTTTTTAAAGAAACTATCGATGCTTGTTAAACCAGTCAACAAGTACTCGTAGTCTGTTCTCTTCTGCTTCTGTTCCTGCATTCTTTCGTAAATACCCGAGGGCTGACAGGACTTGGAGTACACACTGCCGTAGCCGACTTTTTCGAGATTAATCCTCAGTTCGAAGGGCTCCTCTGATGTACGCTTTCCATCGGTAGCTTCGAGATAGACGCTTACTGTGGTGTCGGGGAGCCCAACGTTCGAGCAGATGAGCACAAGGCGTCCAGTATCTGGGTCGATTTTGAAACACGGGCGTGATACAGTAGTAGAAGCCACGTTGATTCGCACCGCACTCCCACCATCTCTGTCCAGATCCTCGGCGAAGAAACGCCCCAGCTCGAGGCCAGAAGGGGCCATGGTCTGAATTTGTCCATGATGTGTCACCGCAAGCTGAGCATCACAGAACTTTTCCACGAATACTGGACTGAATTCATTAACATCAAGAATGTGAATGATATAAATGACCACTACACTGCGTGGAAAAGGCCGACCTGAGTCGGCGACTTTCACCTTCACATGGAACTCAGCAGGCATTGTCTCAGCATCTAGAGGTGTCTTGAGAAGAAGGGAGCCCGATTTTGAGGTGGAAAAGTTGAAAGGAAGCTTCTCTTCATCATAGAGAGTAAAAAAGAGCCGAGTAGAGGAAAAGTCGGGATCATAGGCTTCGATTTGCAGAACTTCGCTACCGACAGGCAGGCTCTCCGGGACGGATTTTTCAGCTCCACTGTTTGAAATGACTGGATCCAGCTCGTTGTAGTCAATAATGTCTACAATGAGCTTGGAATCAGCCATGCTACTCAACAGGATATTATTACGATCGACAACAGTGAACGGTATCTCGATTCGACTAAATCCCAAAGTTTCCAGGTCGATTGGCTTGGTTACAACAACAGCTCCAGTCTCCGTAATGCTAATAGGCAGGTTCTCATCCTTTTCTGATGATCTAAATAGGAAGCTGGAGTTGTGAACATAGAAGTCGAGATGAGGATTGATTATGTAGACAGTGGAGTTGACTAGAGCCACTTCGCTAACAGAGATGCGAATTTTCTGAGGTAGTTTGATTTGAAACGAAGGTCGTGGCAAAAGTAACACGTCCAAAAAATGTCGACTGGTTGATGGAATGTCCCTAATTGAAGTAAATTCAATATCTACAGCCTCAAGGGTAACACCAATTCGAGAGTTCAGCGATAGCAGGGGGTATTGGAACCTCAGTCGCAGTATCCATTTGGCCTGATTGCCTATGCGGACTAGCTCGAAAAGCGCAGCAGCTTGAGGCTCTAAAATCGACAGATGGATATTCAGAGGATCACCAAAGGTGGCGACAGTCACAGTTGCGTAAATAGTTCCCGCTTCCCCAGGACGAGAGATTTTAGTATGCAATTCGGCATTGATTTGCGGCTTATCCGAACGCACGGGCAGAACTCTGACCTGAACTCGAGCATGACTGACAAACTCGCAGGAGACATGACTAAGATTACCTCGGTGTCTGGCGAACACTTCAAAGGAGTACTCTTCGAGCCCTTCGAACTTTGAAATGTATGTTATCTGTTCTAGGCTAGTGCCATGGTTGCGTTTTAACACAAGACTTTTGGTTGGGAAGATATCACCGGATCGAGGGTCAATTCGAAAGGGAACCATTATACGCTCTGGTTGAAGAAAGTAGTATATTTGACCATTTATTCCTGCGTCAGCATCAGTGGCAGACACCGTGCCAACTTTACTAAACAGAGTTGCATTTTCATACACGGTCAACTGGAAAGCATCCTGGGAGAAGAGAGGGCAATTATCATTACGGTCAATCAGTCGGATAGTTATGTGGGTTTTATTTGAAAGAGTTATTGGTGGACGCTTGTTGATCTTTCGGGACTGAAACAAGGCCTGTACATCGAAGGAATACACTGAGAGCTTCTTAGAATTGAAGTCCGCATTGTGGGTGGTTCGTAACCGAAGAAAATAAAATCCACCCAGCTTGACAGTTTCTGTGTGAAAGAAATCCTTGTACTCAGGGTGCCCAAGAATGGAAAATTGTACAGTTCCAGAGGGTCGACCATTGAACGGTTCAGGAACACCAAGGCGAGGCTCATTCGCTGATATATAATAGTTTGGACCAACGTCAGGTAAGACAGTTGCTGTATATACCGACAAGGGAAAAGAGAACGGCACAACGTCTTTTGAGTCAAAAGTATTTACCTTTGAAGAACTACTTCGTTGAGATCCAGTTATCAGACTAGGCAAGCACAGTAGATATAAAGTGAGTAAAAAGCGTATGTTGGATGAACGGTCGAAAAACATGATCAGACGACAACCTGTTTGAGTTGGTTACGCAAAACAAAGAACAGATATACATCCAGCTGAACTTATATCTATATGATCACACATAACAGGCGGAGAAATGCGCTAGCATTAATGAACAACGCGGGGAATGTAATCAACCTTGAAAACCAAACATTTGATTCGACAGACTAGAATAAGAACATATTAATTACTGAAACCTAAATCAATTTAGTAGTAGTATTAACATACAAAATACAGCACCAATTCGTGGCCAAAGTGTCTGAATTATTTATTTCGAGTCGCTTTTTAGAACTTTACCGCCACAGTGCTGCATTGACAGTTTTTTGTATGGAAACAGAAAATGATACAATGACCATTTTTTCTTCATAAGTCAAAATTTCCAAAAGCTGATTTTTCATACACTTCCGTCCTATGTCTGTTGATGGACCTAATCGATTCCGCTTCGCTTCCGATTAATAATTAACATTTGGGGTCCTTGAATCAAATTAAGGTTTCAAGGTTGATCCAGTCAGTTTAATCTACCATACTTCAGCACTACGAATGCTCGAAATGTGCTTTTGATTGCCTATTATTTGCCCCTAGGTCTATTTTGTACGTTATATACTTTCTTCATGTGTACATATACACACATCAGGTTGCAATGTTTCGGGAAATTTTACTCCTGTAGGTTGAGTAACTTATACATTTACTCCAAATTAAACATTATGCTAACATTAATATTTAATTTATGAACTTTCGAGTTGGATTCAGCTACCTATGTTTGGGTCCATTTGAGAGATTTTGTAGCGCGTTACGCGCTGTGCTGACGTGATACGTGTTCAAGGGACACGAATGAACCAATCACAGTTTGCTTAACCACGATTTGTGCTCAGGCAAGTTAATTAGTGAACACAACTCGTACAACGACTTAAAAGCAAGACGTTCTTCGTGTAACAGTTACGACACCGCCGTGCAACGGCGAGCTGTCATCACCTCAGCCATCTTGTGCTATTCCGTTCTCCCTAATAAAGGTTTACGCTTCCATCTGGGTTTTATTTTACCTGGAACGTATTCGGAAGTCCTTTAAAGTGTACACCACTTTAATTTCATTAAGTGATTACCTAGAGAAGCTTTCATAGAGAGGAGTTTAAATGGCGCGACATGGCTTTTATCATTTTCTTAAACCCGTCGTTTTACTGTTACTTTTGATAGTTTTAGTAAAATCACTTAGCAACTTGTGTATTACAATCCTGTTTTCAACCACTAGTCTGTATCGCAGATCGGATGTCGAGAGTGATTTTCATAGGTTATTAGCTAATCTAATAAGTATTCTCACATTTATATTGATTCTTTCATCATAAACTCGTTCTCAAAAGGTGCCCTACAGCCTAGTCGAATATTCCAGTATTCATGATGTGCACACAAATGTTAACATAGTTACTTCATACATTTTTATTGCAGCTATTGGAGTCCATCAATTTAATAGTCAGTTTTACTCTATTCATTCCTATACAGACAAAGTTTTGATATAAGGTAAATGGATTTTTCAAAGTTTTCTTAAATATGTATGCTTGAATGCAGTCTCAGTGAACATCCAGCCAAAGAAGTTTTCACTGAAGTTATTTTCTAGGGAAGAAGAAGAACTTGCGCTATCATTTGTATCCATGGCATACATAAATTAATTTAAGACAGAAACCGGAAAAAGAATAGCAACCCTTCCCTCTTTAATAGTGTATAACAGGCGAAAATAATGGATTGCCTATTTGATATGATTCCTGAATTTAAAATAGTTACACAATTCCGCAAATTCGCTTACAAATTAATAATCACCAATAACACTCAAATAACGTGACAACGGTATTGTAGCCCATTACTGAGTGGGACACACCTGTCCTACCATCATGATCGCTCCGGTAACAAAAGAGCGCTAAGTGGTGTGGGGGAAGGTTGGTCCCACTTCATCTACGTCTAACTGCATTCTCATTGTTGTATATTTTTTCGAGCTCAACTAAGTACTAGTGTTGCTTAAATTTAACAAGAACACTCATAAGGGGGAATAATCTCCTAGAGGTGGAAGAGATTCTTTATTACACTTATAAGAATATTCCCTGAATAGGCGGAGGTCTTGATGGGTTCATAATGGCGGGAGATAAAATCGCCTTCCCTACAAGATTACAAAAATAAGGATGAAACCGAAATTCGGCGAAACACTTAAAAGGCGCCTATCATTTTGTAAAAGAACCCCTCTTTACACCTCGAACAATTTACCACTTAGACACTTGTTTCGTAATTGTGACCACTTAAATCAAAGACTGATTGTGATTGGCTGCTGCATGATAGAGATGGCAAAGCCAACTAGCAGCGATACCACAGGATATTTATTGCCAAATGGACGTTTCTGAGAAGGTCCCACCAGCTGCTCAGTCTCCGACTCATGTCAACCCGAGTGGCCACATTCCAAGGTAAGCCCAAATCTCACCTACTAAAGTCTTTGATAATGACTAATTTGTGGAGTTGAATACTTCAGTTGAGTGAACTGTGCTAATTTTCATTGTTGTTAGGTTTGAGGAAATGAGTTAAAACATTGCTACAGGATTCTAGGTCCACAAAAATCCAAGTTTCCGTTTTGCAGAAGACTGGATTCTTGTAATTTTTAAAATATTCCATGCTATGGAATAACCCTCCCAAAAACCCATCCTTACCATCCATCTTAATAACTGGTCACGGAAGGAGAAGCAGACCCCATTCTTTATGAATCAAGAAAACGGCAATTAGTTAATGCTGAACATTCCGTTTTCTCACTATTCACACCCATCATCGTGATTCCTTCTCTTCTTAGTTGTCCTCTCTTCCCACCACACCAAAAATAGCAAACATGGCGTAATTTGTGTTGCTTGGTGTTCTCCTTTAGAAAGAAGTCTGACTTTTGGGAATGATTTTATTCAAAGCCCATCACAAACAACATCTGAGAACGAGAGAGGGTAGATTTAAGCGGGAGGATCATGGCGTTACAATGGCCCATCTATTAATGATCGGCAGATGCAGTCTAGGTGTGGGCTGAGTGTCGAGCTGTGGTTTGAACCGGGCAACCAGAGCCAGACAGGGTGACTCGAAGAGCTGGGAGCTCTATTAAGTATAAAGGGTTGATTTTGACTGGAATTCTAAAACAGTAGCACACATTGGTCATTTCATCCACTGAAAATAATGGACAAGTGGATAAGAGAGGAGAGGGTCCGGACCAGTTTGCCAGATAATAAGGGTCGAATCCAAATACAGAATCAATATACATTCGTATATTCATTGGATTTCTCAAAGCCTTTTCTCACAAAGAGGAAATAAAATAACTATAATTCAATCGATCAGGTCGAGAGATTGGGGTTCGAGATGATGATAAAAATATTAGTTATGCTTGCCCAAGGTAGACGTTATCATGCTATTTCACATTTTATGAGCTCTACTCACTCATTAACTCAAAATACTCACATACAATTGTTGAATAGCATTTATCATGTAGTAACAATCTACCGATCCGATAACAAGGTCGAACAACTGAGATCTTGATAATACAGGGACAAATAATCTTTTGCTCATCGGATTCCTAAATGACTCTCATACAAGCCTAGCGTCCAACCAAGAGCAATAAAACTGCCTTTCTTATGGGAGAAAGTTTTATTTAAAATAGCATTGAAGGTTTGCAACGTCGGTTCCACAGGGACTTACTTTCACGATTCTCCAATCTATGAATTCTATTCACATCAAGCTTTGTCAAATATTTAAAATATGCCTTCCAGCTATTGAGAGTAGAAGATTTTTTGAAGCATAGAACTGTTGAGATCGAGATATTTAAATCAATCGGATTTCCTAGTGGCTTTTCTCTCAACGGAATTCGGTGGATTAGGTCGAGACATTTTTACTCAAGATGATGTTGACTGTCCACTAAATCTTTCCAGGGTAGACGTAATTTATTGTCTTCTAACTACAAGCTTTACTCATTCGTATTACCAACGCCGAGCTGCTACAGATAATAAGGGTCGATTCAGTTCAGAAGTGCCCAATCGATGAGATCTCGATGATGCAGGAGCGAATAGTTTTATGCAAGCTAGTTTTCCTGAAAACTTTTCTTAT
This sequence comes from Anomotaenia brevis, assembly GCA_030710315.1. Taxonomy (NCBI): domain Eukaryota; kingdom Metazoa; phylum Platyhelminthes; class Cestoda; order Cyclophyllidea; family Dilepididae; genus Anomotaenia; species Anomotaenia brevis. The sequence goes on along the minus strand of JAUOZQ010000063.1, from coordinate 439,210 downwards.
AAAAGCAATAAAACTGCATCCCTTATGTAGTGCAAAATTTCGTTAAAGGTTATTGACACTGGACCTGGGTGGACGTACTTTCACCATTAATCCTCTTTATGATCTCTTCCCACTAGCTTTGTCTACGTAGTGGTTCTTCGCATAAAAGAGAGTTCATCACCCAAGAGCCACAAAATCACATTTTCTTAGTCCAAAAATGTGTTTTAAAATAATCTTATAGTCTGACTGTGTGCCTCTTAAATTATGCTACTGATGGAAAGGTTGTTGTATGGTCTTGAGAATCTATGTTATTCATTACAGCTTTCAGATTTGCACTACAGCTCTTCTAGACTCATTATGAGAAAAATATCCTAGAATGAAAAAAAACCGAGCAGAACGTTTGGTTGTTTGTTTCAAAGGAACAAAATAGGAAAAAATTGTGTCATCGCTAAATTGTTACTTAACTTCAAACGAGGGGGTCAGTGAACAACAAACTCCGATTAAAATCTGGAATTCATTGAGGCCTTGTAATTCGGCTACAGATTGGTCTTTTACTGATGGCACATGTAGCTGACTATATACTGCTTAGTAAGATATTGTTTTCGGTGTTGCGGGGCAACACAGCTTGTTAAAAGTGCCCAGCGTTTGATTGGATGCTTCAATAACAGTATCAGGAGCATTATCTGTGCAATTACATGGAAAATTTTTTGTATGCTGTTGGGTGGGGCCAGAAATGACAAATGACATCACGGACTCCTGATAAATACTATATTTTGGCATTTAGTAACAATCTGGTTGAAACTAATGGGAACTCTTTTTAAAAGAATGAGCAATAGGGATGAAAGCATCAATGCAGATATGAATCCGAAAACTCCCATAAACATAGGCTATTTAACTTGCGTTTTTTTTCCAGATAGTGCTTAGCTAGATAGATGGATAAGAGTAAGCAACATTTCAGACCGATTTAATTTTAACAGCTGAGACCTGATGTTATTGTACGTAGAAAAGGGAGGACTTGGGGAATCAGCTGAGATCAATCGATATGGTAAGCATAAATGAAAATCGATCGAGAGAAGAGTGCACACGAATTACGCTCAAATTTGATTGCGTTGACGCGACTATAGAAACAAGTAGACTTTTAAACTTTTTAAATGCTTAACGGCCATGAGCTCGCTTACATTCCATCACTTATTTTGCTTCAAGCTTCGCAAATATGTTCATCTGTAACGGCTAAAAAACTGAGAGATTCTTGGATTTAAAATAGAAGGAAGAGAAGTGAAAAACAGTAATCTCCGCTTGGATCTTAATTCAGAACCAGGTAGAGCCATCTTCATAGCGGTAGACACTGAAGTTGAATTCAGATATACTATAAGGGACAGGGTGAAACAGAAAGGTTAGAGAACACAATCTAGGACATCAGTGAGATATAGCTGAAGAACACTGATAAAAAGGGCCTTTGGCGGATAAGTCGAAACGCAGCAATGATTGGTGAGTCTGAGAATGTCTAGAGAGGCAATGCGCCGTTACAGCTAACGTGCGACCATAGCCGTCAATCGATCATCCCATCTAGTTTGTCAGAGAGGTGAAAGATAGCAATGTAACACAACTCATCTTACCAAATTTTGTGTTCCCTCCCATCCCTTGAGCATAGACGTGGGCTAAAAGACATGGCGGTGTCGGCAATCGCGCCAGACGGCCATTTGCGCGTGGTGAGCAGACATGGGGAGCTGCTGGACAAGCGTCCGGACGACGACGCACTGATGACGCAGAGCTTCAATCTCGCCATGACTTTCTGGCTGTTCACTCTGATCGGCTCCTTTGTCTCTGTCGTGTGCATCATTCTCCTCGCCCACCAAGAAATTGCCAAATAAGCATTAACACGGGCATAGCCTCCTATTTGCTTTCAATAGCACCGTTTTCACATGATTAAAAAATGCACTCTCGGCGTACATCTACGCAACTTGGGTGTGGTAGCAGGGGTTGCTGATAATGTTCGACGCTTATAAGACCGCTTCCACCAACTTTAGAGGTTATTTTTATTATGTTATCTCACTTTTTGCTTTACTCAAAGTTACTCTATTTAGATCCAGTATGAGTTAGTGCGGCTGGGCGATTAATGCATTTTGTAAATGTGTCTAGTAACAACACTAAACGATTTTAAACAAAGTTATTTGCAGATATTCTATAAAGCAATTAGTTTATAGAGAAGAAACCAAAGCAACTAAGAGGACCATGTCGAGCTTAACTTTTCATCGCTTGTTTACTTAATCCTTGATAGTAGAGTGGTGGCTAGCATGACGAATCAACAATTGCCATTTAAAGCTTGAAGGTAAATTTTCAGCATCAGATACACCAACCATCTCAAACAAGTCTGAGCAAGAGTCGAAATTTAGATAAAATCCGTTGAGATACAAGAAAAGCCAAGCTCATAGAGTTAGTCAGACTGGATTGAATTCTATGAGAATATTTAGCCATTTAAATACAAAGCACTGGGAATAATCAGCATTGGAGCCCCTGAAAATGCTATTTTGTATGTATGTATGTATGTATGTCAAAGGATATCTCCATATTGTTAAATTAGGTACCACCTTTGCTTAAGACAGATCCAGCGTAAAATCGGATGTGGCGAGAATAACTTGAATCAGTGGTAACAAAACGGGAATCGGGGGGAAAAACAGTCAATTTTGTTGCAATCGGGCTATCCTTGAACATCATCAGTCAGCAATAGAATGCAAGTATTCATTTTTTTCTGAGGGTGCTTTTGGATAAGTGAAACACTAAAATTGTGCTATTAATTCTCTTTTAAGATAGGGAATATCATTTTTATCTTATCTTATAAATTTATAGGAAAATACCTTAATCTGCCTACTTCACACTTATAGACGCTCAGATGAGCAGATTTTCAGAAAATGCTTTGTGAAATACTTTCCATTAACAACTCTATCAAAGCACTTATGCTTGTTAGAGAGTTTCGAACACGACCTTGGCTTCCATTCATTGAGACCCACTGGTAAAGTTAATGGGATGTGCAAGACACGTGTGCCGACTTTGTTTCAGCCTTGCTTTTGGCTTTTACAGACACTTTCGTTTTTCTCTTTAGGTTCATCCGAATCACAGAGCATTTGAACTCATTCACTTTCATGTCATACGGAGCCCATAAGGTGGCAAATTAACAAATAATAATATATTTATGAAGATTTTCTAAAATAATGCAAAAGGGTGATAATTAAGTACAAATCTCTCTAATTAATTTTCCAATATTCGATCAACTTTCGTTGAGCATAAATTCGTTAACTCACCCTATCTTGCACCACTTTATCCCAAAACGGCACCCACGTGTTCCAAGCCGTTCTGTGACTATTCAATGAAAATGGCCTTCGCGGCATTAATCATTTCTCTATCTTTTCTATGAATCCAAGAGATCGACCCTCCAATAGAAAAATCTATAGTAACTTGTGGAGATTCAAATTTTAGCTAATTGCATTAAAACGACCATTTTTCAAAACGAAACAGTTAATAAGAACAAAGGGTTACAACAAGAGGTACTTAAATTTCAAATTAATTAGTCCAGTTTTTATAATCACACTTTTATGTTCCACAAATATGTGCAAAAACCCATTGAAAAAAAAATAAGCCTTTCAAAACGTTAGGTAAATTAGTCTCGAAATGAACTATATATTGATAAATAAATACTATTGTTTTTGTAACAGTTATACAATTTCCTGATTCGTCTTCAGACTAAATGAATGAGGTCATTTAGTTACGGTTAGTAACTACGGCAATTGCAATAAAACCTTTTTTACAATAAAGATGAGTCGTTCCCCTGATTCAATGACTCATCCGACCTAGCAACATAGACAGCGTGAAAAAAACAATTGACTTAATGAAAACGGTTCATAATAGTTTCCACCCAATTTATTATAGTTGCTATTCGCACAAATCAATTTCTAGGAAAAAGTGGAGGTGGTCATCATTTTATTGTCCAATTGTCTGAGCAAATCAAATAAAACATTATAAATAAAGGTTAGTGTATAAAATCGGTGAGTACAGTACGATAATTGCGATATTATAAAGCAAGTTTCGAAGCTTACATCGCAAAACTTTATTTGGCAGTAAACGATTCATGATGTAACGAAAAAGAATACTTTTAGTAGAAGAAACTTTGGAGCTCTTGCAGTCTGGTTCAGAAACACTGGGGATTGCTGTAGGAGTTATCCCTACGGCATTGTATAGAGACGACCCAGAAGCATAGAATGCATCGCAACTGACAAGCCGTACCCACCTGGGCCTAAAAGTGACCCGAACTGTCGACGATTTTCGGACTAGAGCTCGTGTCAAGTCTAGCAGCGTCCCGATGTTCAGCGTGTGCTCCAGACCGATCTTAACCAGAACTTCAGTCAATCCTACTGAAGGCTCCGCACACAGCACTGGAAAAAATCAATCCTGAAGCCCAGGACGATTTTATGAATTTTCTGCTTCATTCTTGAAGCTAACAGTCAATATTAGGCTGAAATGAGGAAATATGATTCCAAATTCACTAAAAGCATTTAACAACATCCAGCATCCTCTAAAATTCCTGATGAAGATCTCCAGTTTCATGAATGAGTAATAGCGACTGATATTGCCTTCGACCTGACTCCAATCAAATGTATATTTCTGCAGTTTAGCGACTACCAAACACTGTAAAGTAAGATATCTTTTCATTACAACAGAAGCAATACTTGCTCAGCAGATTATCGACAATCAATCTGGAAGTCTTTTAGTGAGGCTTTCCTCTATTTTTCATAAATTGAAGTTCTGACAAAAGCCTCCTAGATAATAATTGCAGATTTATTTCCTGTAATTTCATATGTATTGACGGGCAACTTCAAGCGTGAAAGCACTTTACTACTTTGTTTTAACGCAATAATTCAAAGCAGCATGCTATTTGCTGGAGTGGTAAACGTATATCGAACTAAATAGGATTTAAAAAATAGTTACTGGAGATCCATTAAATTCACATACCATTCAAGCAGGCAACCAGTAGAAGAGCTTTATCTGATTACATCGTACTCTTAAAAGATAATGCAGTACTCCGTTATTTAAGTGCGCTGGTGTTCTGTGAGGTCATTAATCACCACCACGTTAGACCTTTATGCAATCAGCGCTATTGTTCGATCTCATATATTGAGTACCCTGTTTCGGCTTGAAATATGAGCCTTGGAAGAAGTAAGAAGAATAAGGGATAGATTAATTTCGTGGCATGTTTTGACCTCTGATTCTTCATCAGATCAGTTTATGCATTGTGACTCAGTCCCGCGGCAAATCCGCCGAAGCTATTCAAGCATGGAAACGCGCTCACGGTAATAAACTATCCATTAAATACTTTTGGAACAAATGACTCAAATTCATTTACAGTTTATTGACCTAATCCACACATGTTATCGAATCTGAAGATCTGAAATTGAGTGTAATTCGAAGACGAAGACTTGCTGGTCCTATACCTTTTTGGACAAACTTTACTACGAGATGACGAGAAACACGATGCCTCGAACTGAGAGGCATAAACCGTTCTTAATTACTCTGGTGATAGGATATAGACTTAGATGAATTCTCATGCTTGATAAGTACCTTAGCTTACAAAAATACCACCTTGCTTTTTCTAGAAGCTCTTCAGGGTTAAATTCTCAGCCACATCTTAATCAGTCCGATAGCTGTAATTGATCCAGGGCAGGTAATGACAGCAAACATCCGATGTCTTCGTTAGCTTTTATAGGAGCCATAGTCGTAGTGGTAGTAGCCGAAACTGCGATAGGAAATTGAAGTATGAGGATTAGTAGCCCTTTTTGAAAAAGCGTGAAGCCTTAACCTAGAAGACATTTTGTAGTTACTACCATGCATTTCATAAATTGCTAATCATGGGTCATAAGTAACTGGAAAATTAAGTCAGATAACTAAAATGGCACAATGTAATCCTATTACTAATTACTTCTATATATATATGCAGAGTCCTTGAAACAGTTTCCTCAATATTATTTGATTGCATTTTGCAGAACAGATAAATCCTTCTTCATTTACATAGGTGATGAAAACGAGAACAGATGATGACTAGAACCCACTTTGTAAATATCATGAAGGAGAATAAATTGTTAAATGGTGACGAGTCAAACTGGCCATTGAAACAAAGAATTGACATGGTCGCTACCCGAAGCTCCCCTTTAACACTGCCAAAACAGTCCGAGGCCATGGAAACTAAGACTCTGATTGACGACAGAATCTAAGCAGCTTTTAACGGGATCCATCACCCAGGAAATGTGTGAAATCGTCGATAGTAGAGTAGAGCTCTGACACAAGTTTCTTGAATTCGATATTGCTTGTTGTAGTTACCGACCTCTTTTATTTTCAGTTTCATCACGAACGTCGCTTAAAATCATAAAGTTCTGCACACCATTCTGTGAACCCGATCATGGAGATCAAATGTTTGTCACTAGAATTTTATTATAATTGCATTGTTATTCGGTTTCATCTCACACTCTACTGATTCCAAAAAAATTTACAGTTATATTTTTTAGACTTACATTTCTTGGAAAACAAGATTTTCAATAGTGTCAAAATCTTCCATATCAATCCATGATCAACATCGCCAGTTCCTGTGCAAAAGATGATCATAAGTGGGGAAGGGGCTTGGGACCACTGCATATCTCCCCCCCTCTGCCTATAACTGCCAAACGCGTCGCCATGGGCCTGTTGTCATTGGTTCTAGACGCAAGCGTGGGAAGCGCCCACTTCCTAAGCCTAATAGACAAGGGGGAGATGAGAGGAAGAGGTTGGTGCGATATCAGGCGGCATTACCAGGTCTTTCCCCTCCCCTTCTGACACCCAGCTCCTCCCCCTATCACTGCTGACGCGTCTCCATGCCAGCTGTCAAACGGTGGAGAAGAGCATAGAACGCTGATCGCTTATCCCCTTCGATGATCAGTAAAGCGGTCCTAGAGACTAAATATCAGACTTTTAGAGAAACTGAACGGGTTAAGAGGGGAGTCTAACTGATTTTGGGTGGTTGGCTTTTTTCAACTACTTGCAGAAACTCATGGATTCGTGGTAATTTAATTTTTCTTGGGTATTTTCGGGTACACTGATGCTGCACTATAACAAAATTTTAGTTCACAAATTTCTCACAAGATTCCTTTTTAAATCTCTTACACTGCAATTTGAGATATCAATTTGTAGAATCCGAAGGAAAACAAAATATTTCCAACTGGATTTTTGAATCTTGAAATGGCTGTTTGGCTCTTCCGAAGAGTAATACCCCAAATTGTTCCTTGGGGATGGCGTTTTTCTCTAAAAATATGAACATATTTTAACCCAGTCTACATTAATGAACCGCATTAATGAACGTTAATGATCACCTATAACCCAACCTTCGGGCCAAAGTTGCGTGTAGTGATTTCAGCCATTTCGAAAAAATATTTCTATTTAATAACGATTCGTTAGCTCAACTAAATCGACCATTTCCTGAGATTTGGAAAGATCAACACTCCTTAATGTCCTCGTATTTCCCAGTTTGTCATTTTGCTACCTCATTTAATTCATTATAAAAGCATCTTTGAACAAAGCCAAACGTCCACTTCCAAATTATAGCGGTTAATCAGCGAACGAGCCTACGCATGAAAAGTCAGCATCTCTGAAGTAACTGCCAGAGCCCTAATTAAGAATGGATTTATATGAGCGGACAGACAAAAACATAATTGTTATCTAGATACTTATTTAAGTGTTTAGCGTTTTCAGTCAAAGGGAAACACATGATTTCATTGCCTTCTTGCCATTAATGCCCTTTGATGCGGTTCGATGTCAAATGCTCTGACATGCACATTATCCCACTAAAAAATATCTATTCAAGACGTCACCAAACTCGCTTTTGGTCGTCCGACAGAGAGAAGATAGGGTGTTGGTGCAAAAGGCTGCTTCGTCGGACAGGACCAGACATGGCACTACATTTCCCCTCCGTCGAGGGGCCAACACGTAGACTGCAATTCAGACTCGGCCCTGGGTCAGTGTCGGGGGAGTAGGGAATAAAAGTAATAAAAAATGCATAAATCGGTGCGTGCGTGTGTGCTTCCGAACTGGCTTGCAGGCGTCAGTGTTGGAGGATGGGGGTGGTGGCTAGAGCTGCCTGGTTGTGGGCTCAGGGCGGGCAACCATCTGCCCTGGGTCAGCTTGCGTTCGCGCGAGGCCACAGGGGCAATAAAATTGGCGTATCGATCGATTCTTGAGCAGATAGCCATTCTATGAGCACATACACAGCAAAGATCAGCTGATCGGTGCGTGCAACTCATGCTAACATCCGTTTACTATTGTTCCTTCCATTGTTTCTTTTTCCCCAATTTCAAATATTATGCTCTAACAAGAGCTACTTCATGCGTAATTGAATGAAAACAATACCATGCCAACCTATTTTTCTTTCAATTGAATGCACATTCAACAATTGGCTTAATTGCTTTTCAACAGTCTAATTAATTTTTGTGCCTGCTCACTTTCACTTCGTCGCCTTGAAAGGTGACTGACTAGAGTCTCGATTTTATGGCACTACAGGGAATAGGTTTGCCAGAAATCCACAAGAAAACCTGGAAAAAATATGGTGAATGAAATAACTGCAAATATTTTCTAATTAATTGTAGGTCAATATTTAACCACTAATTCCCCATTTTCCCATGATGTATTCTCGTTCGTTTACTCAAACGTGCAGGGCATCAACCTTCACATAACTACAACTACTGAATAAATTATTCCATTAATTTTTCTCAAAACATATCATCTATTGAGAATAGGTAGTTCCAGATGATAAAGTATATATCTTAACTATGGAAGCCTCTAAATAATTGCCCTTCCTAAAGTCCAAACTGCTCGATTATTTTTTTGTTTGGAGGGAAAATAAATGTTAGAACAAAAGATAATCATTTCCGATGCCACTTTGAACTCTAGAAATAATAAGTGGGTGATTGTACACTTTATCTTTGGAATATTGGCTAAAAAACTACAAAATAGATGATCGAGGAAAGAGTCCCGTTGAACTCTACAGAAATGCTATTGCAATTCTAGACACCGCCTGAGTGCATTGGCGGTATAAAGGCGGAAGAATAGCCCTCGTAGCCCAACGGTGGTTGCGAGCCTTCCGTACCATTTGCGTGTGAGTATAGGAATAGAGAGCCATTGTAACTTCCAGGCGGAGCATTTGCTGGAATGCCTGAAGAAGGCCCAGCTTCGTACCCTGCGATGTTGTTCGCCCCCGGGTTATTGAACTGTTGATACCCAGCAGGAACTTGGGAGGCGTAACTCCTAGCTCTTGCCTCCTCCGAAAGGTTTACCGGCGCTGACGAGTATTGACCACTAGTGTTGTTCGCTTGGGTGTTCGGAGCTGCATTAAGCTGGGCCAGGGAGCCGTTAGGACCAGGAACACCGGGGCTGCTTTGACTGGAAGTTACGTTTGGATCCTGGAGGAACCAGTTGGAAACATGGATAGGAGCAGGGACGGGGTAGGGGGGGTACTGGTTGTTGTAGGAGCCACCAGGCATCGGTTGGAAGCAGACGCGATTTGGGTCCGTTGCTTGGGGAGGCGGAGGAGGCATGTAAAGTCCACCGGGATAAGGTCCATTCATGTGGGCTTGAGTGGGATTCGGAGCCATCACGACAGAATGGTCTATGTTTGGAATAAACGGGGCGTAGGTTATAGAGGGACTTAATTCAGCTCGCTTTTGTGCATTCATATCACCAGAGTTTTGACTAAGCCGGCCAGCATTTGAAGGCGGACGTTCACCGTCTGCATTCTCCTCGTTGCCGCTCTCCTCAGCAGGGGATTTGGACCTCCCAGTGGTTGCGATTTGACTCTCAGAGGGTCCACCGGCTCGGGATTGGATCTTCTTCTTCTTCATCCGACGGTTTTGGAACCAAACTTTGACCTTTGTAGAGAAAAAAGTGTTTCGCCTACTTTCGATTGCGGTAATGCTAATTCCACTGAGATAGGACATTACTCAATCGAGTCTACTATGGATCTTATCAGATCTAAGGTTTTGAGGTCAATTTGGTTGTAGGATCTAGTGAGTTATAAAGAGGTCGACTTAGAGTTCGATGAGTCATCCTGAAACAGCTGACTCTCTACCACTTAGCAACCATTTCGCGGTGAGTAAAGAGCACAAAATTAATCCCAAGGTTAATGCACATTGGGCCTAACGTCAAGTCAACTCTAATTAAAAAGAATGCTGAAACTAATAGGAAGGTGCACAGAACCTACTTGTCGCTCGGACAGATGAAGTTCTTGAGAAATGTCCCACCGCCTTTGGCGATTTATATACGCGTTCTTCAGGAACTCCGATTCCAGATACATAGTTTGATATCGGCTGTAAGGCTTCCTTTTCTTTTTTTGAGCTCGACCATCTTAAATAGAGCAGAAGCATACAAACAGTACATTCATGTAGAGAATAAAATTCTTAGGGGTTTTCAGGAGATTTATGAGTTCCAAGCAGGTAAAGGAAATATACGCAAGGTAAAATAATTAATGATTAGGTTACATCAGCTGTCGCTATTCAAACTTTAATATCCTGATTACAAAGAGCCATTTCTTCTTTGCCAAAACTGAACTCCACATGTGAACTGCATATGTGCTAAAATTCTGCCATCATTGTAAGCTCCCTCAAATTCTCTTGCAGAAAAAAACTCACCTGGAGACGTCTCATCTTCCGTAGAAGTGGTGCGGTTTTCTTCATTTGGCTCTATTTCACTTCCGTGAGAAGATGGTCTCGGAGCAGATATTATCCCGGGTGGCAATTGCTGTTGTTCCAGAGGGAGTGGAGGTTGGAGACTGTATCCAGTGTTTCCTGACGTATTCACGGGGTTAAATAAACTTCGAGGAGCAGACGAATCAGCAAAGTTGAAAGAATTTATGGGTAGTTGGTTTGACTGGTGGACAATGGTGCCCTGAATACCCTGCATGCTGTTGTTAGTAGGCACGCTGAGATCAGTCGGAGGCAAGTAGTACTGGTTTCCGGAGTACTCAACCGAGTTTGCGGCTCGGAAACCCTCCGGGCCAGGGAACATCATCGGTGGCAGTGGAAAACCGCCGTTGAGCGTGTGCGGTGGTGGAGTCACATTATTACTGGGTAAAACCTGATTCTGACTGTTTCCACCCACAGGCGGCGTCCAAATTCCAGAAGCAGGCACCGCAGGGCCATTTGGTTTCGGTTGGCCATCGGTCGATGGTAGTGCAGCAGTTATCTCAGCCATTAAGATGTTGTTGTAGTCCGTGTAGACCTGTAGCTTAGTACTATCAGTTGTGAGTATGGGTATGACCGAACAGAAGATGAGAAAATTAATTGTATGAGGTTTTATTCATGCGTCTAGTATATAAGCGTTCCTTAGGACCTGCACAGACGCACGCACCAGCCTGCACGTCCCAAAAGCCACGTGGTTGGACGAACCAGGTAGGCTTTACCGACCAATGGGAATCAAGTAAATGCGCAGTGAATAGCGATAGGACAAAATCAATATTTCGCTAAACATTTTTTCTTGTAAGCCCGATTTATAAAAACGATAAATCTGCGATGGAATTAATAACGTACTAAAGAGTATTAAACAAAGTTGGATAATTTTCAAAAACTTAAATTTCACTAGTTTAAATTTCGGGCATGGAATTCAAAGAGTATACTTCAACGAACCTGCTCTAAAAATAGTTTTCTAAGCCTTCATATGGGAATCTGAACAACTGATTGTTTGGTATGTACTCCTATGAAAACTTCATTTCAGATAAAGCCGAAATAGTGATAATAAGAGCTTACTTCAAAAGTAAAACCATTTTACAAGTTTAGATAACAAGCTCTTCCTGGGTTTTCCTAAGCAAGCCATCGGGGTACCGTTTAAAATAAGTGTGTTTTTTATGAGCTGACGAAAGGAATTTTACCGATGGCTAGGACAGAACTGTTGGAGCAGTAAGAGAGCAACTGGACAAGGGAAAATAAAAGGAGAATCCCTTGCTCAAGGTAGATGTAGTTGGTAAATTTGGGATCGATAAACTTCGGTTTTGAATGCAGTAAGTAATATGTTGCATGGTCCTGAATTCAGGCAGTCTTCATCTTCCCAGCCTGCCTTTGTGCTTGGAATTGAGAGGAAGAAACACTTAATGGTATTGTGGATCCGAAGTGCATGCGTTAACTAAGGTGACATTTCCAAAGCGTATTAAGTATAAACTCTTGCAAGTCTTTGCAAACTTCTAGAGGACTTGCTGATGGAATAAAAACGTGATTTAATTGGCGCGTTTGAGCAAAAAACGAAAATTTGAATTGATTACTCACAATAGTCGACAATTCAAGAGAAGCGATTATATTTTATTCCTATAAAATAATTTCTAAAGTGGGAGAACGAAGTCCAAAAAAATTAATTTCTCATGGGAAGAGAAAGCCTTTGATATTTCGAACTGCAAGGCTAACTAGAACCTCTACAAGGCGTGGGTACCTGAGAAAATTCGATCAAGTCAGCCTTTCCCTATTGTGGGATTTTAAATACCCCCTACACCCATTATTAAACTGCCTCATCAGGCAGCTCTGCTGGTGCCTTAAGGCCTGGCCCTCTTTCATGTACCTAATAACTGGAAGTACTCCTGTGACACGACTTTCCTTTCCTTTCCTTCCTATAACTTCTGGCTCTTGGTCAAGAGCAAATAATCAAGCAAGCTACCCAAACAGAATTTTTGATGTCTTCCCAAAATTTTGCACTTGATTAGCAGCAAGTGGCTTAAATTGTTTTCTGCCACTCGCTTTTGAAATAATCCTTGCATTTCACAATATTTCCCATTTTCAATGGTCTAATACTTTTTGAGTCAATTCCGAAGCCCGTCTCTTTACCTGCATAGTGATTGTAAAGGTTGGAAGAAATATATCAATAAGCTAATATCTGAAAAAATGCTAGACCCATAAGTCACTACTAAGCGTCTAGAAGCGTGAGGATTTAACTCAAAAATAATCCCCATTATGACGAAAAAATGTCCACAAATCATAAAGATCATAAGGAATTCACCAGCTCATCATACATCAACACATCGAAACAGGTTAAGGCGTTTTTCGCGATCTAGGCACCACTTTCACACTGCGAATTCGTCGTTCTTACGAATTCCCAATTAAAATTCCTTAAGAGTGAGATTATCAAAGGAGGCGGTCGATGAGAGTTTGTTCTCTTTCGTTACAAGTACCTATGACACACGATGGAGGCGTATTCATCTGCAGTTCCTTGTGCACCAAAAAAACGAGAAATTTAAAAAATGTAGATCCAAGATTATTCTTGCGACCTTGCTGATGATTTGCATTCTAAAACAGCCACACCTGGAAGACATTGCATTTAAAGTTATAGCTTCCTATTTTTTGCACAAAAATTGATTTCTTGTGTTTAACTAAGGAATTCAAAGCAAATGTAAGACTAAAACGAAACTGTATGGTTCATGATTTTTCAAAACGACTGAAGAGGTTGGTGATTCAGAATTATCCAATTTCCTCTTTCCTAGCATGGCTTCGTTATCGGCAGGACATCGTTCATATTGCAGAGACTAACAGAAAGTTCCACAAATATTTTGTTTTTAAACTATTGCGCTATTGTGCTCAAAATGACTAGTTTGAACTGTATTTCTTTCATTCACTTGAGAATGAATGTAAGGAATGAGGACTTACCAACATCCGGAGGAGGCGGGAGTGGAGCTCTGAAGGGCTGGATCACAGTTACAAGTGCCTAGACAAGGTTCTAGGGCAGCTTAGTCGCAGGCGTTTTCTTTTAAGTGGGAACAAGCGTGAGAGAGACAGAGGTTCTACTCAGCTTTCCCCAGCTTGCTTGGAGCAATCTGCAACCCCCACCAATGGGAAAGACGCTGTGGAGAGAACTGGTATGCGTGCTGTTTGCCTAGCACCAGTAGCACCATCTGTCAATCAGGCAGGGCAGACGGGCCTCAAGCAAAACCAGCCAGTGCCCTTTCTGCTTTGGAAATCGACTCTGGCGCATAATTGGAATGAGGCGGCTTCGACGTCGAAAAGGGGATTTCGTTTTTCTGTTCCCAGCTACCCTTGCCTTTTTGAAGGTCTAAAAGACATACTAGCTCAAAACATGGCCTCTACGCACTGTATCTGGCCTCTGGGTGCAAATCCTCCAATAACAAAGGGTACTGAGCTTAGTGTGCCTGCCTTTGTTGGTAAACACTGGAGTTAAAGTAGAATTCGACTGGCAGCTAATTAGCATTGAGTTGATTATCTGGATATGTAAAAGGATCTTAGAATAAATAAGACTCCACGTGATTCCTACATGAAGAGGAATCAGTATCTAGAATTCTTAGAAATTGTCTAGCATTCCACTTTCTAAAGCTAGACACGGCTGTTCTAATCGTAGCAAGGCAAATAAATTTCGAAACAAAATCTTTAGAACCTATAATGTGATACATTAGCTGACCCATTCAAGTAACTACTGTGATAGACACACCTGACCCATTCACAGGGCGCATTTTAGTATTAAGAGTGAATAAGCCCCAAATTAATCATTATTTGGAGGAAATGTACCCCCCCCCCTCTTTCCTGTCTCCGTATAAGGCAGTGAATGGAGGGTTTCGTTACTCGTAGAGCAAGGTGAGGCCGAGACTTTTTAACGACACATTAGGCACAGTTCGGGCTCAGAGAGGGCAGCAAAATCAATGAGTCGAGCTGAAATGGGTGAGAGTTCACCACTGTCACGATCGAAAGGGGACTGCTAGTGGAGACAGCTGCGACTTCAGACACGTGAGTCACCTGCTCCCTCCCCTCCGCCTCGTCGCTGCCTCCTTCTTCCCTCCCCCATCCTCGTCTCTCGGATGCTAACTGGTCCGCTGCTGACTGTGCGTGTGGTTGGGTCGTGCGGGGTGAAATTTTATTACTCTGGGAGCTTCAGCCTATGCTTCTCTCCTTAGTCTTGTCCTGTTACACCACCGCCTCCGCAGCTAGTACATTGAAAAGCTCTCCAGCGTGTGCGTCTGGGAAGTCGCTTAACCTCTGAGGGAACGCGCATGCACACAGTTGCTTTTTTCGGCCTTCCTGGCATGTTTCTCTAGTCAGGGCGTCTCTCTCTCCCTTCCTCTCTCCCTCTCTCCCATAACCCGTTTGTCCCAAGGCATTTGCGTAGGTTGCCTAAGGTCATTGTAGGGCGCTGCTGCATCTGCGTGTCTGAATACACACCACTAATACCACTACCAATCTAGTATTTGGTTCTCCTCTCAAGAGATTGCAGCTTTCTACCTAATAAAATATGGTACTGTGATCCTTTTCGGGCAACATTTTGGTCCTTCCCCGAGATTCGTAGCAAAGAAGTAATAAAATCGTAGGTCCTGGAGAGTTACTGGATCAAGGCTTGGTTTTGAAAGCCGAGGCTTTTTCATACAAAGTGTCTGGGCATATATGTGTTTAGTAAAGCTTTACTTACATTTCTGGTTATAAAGTGTTTCTGGTTAGATATCATTGCTATTAGGTGCAGGTTTTACTTTTAAAAGTGGACATTAAACTGGGGAAGAATCCTAATAGGACTTATCTCTAGGCTCATTAAGAAATTAAAAGAAACTTACAGGAGTTTTCTGGAGTAACTGACTAAACAAGCGCAGGCGAATATATAAGTCTTAGGAAGGGAAATTGAGCCCCAGTTGTCACATGGCTAGGTTTTCTATATTGCTTACTATTGCCTGAGAAGTGGAAGATATTAGCCCACGTGGAGACCTTGTGTTAAAACTGTTTTAATGCAAAACATTGAGGAGTTTATTATTATTGGCAGAATGCCTCTGTTTCGTTTACAAAACACTAGGTCTTAAAGAGGTCTGTGCTAACCAGAGGTAACCATGAAAATGCTTAACAGTAACGCTTGAGGCTTGAAACAAGAATATTAAATACCAGCATTTTCAAGCTCCTCCTAACTAAAAAAGGGGTTCACATCGATGCAGTGTGGTGGTAAAAAATGGCTGAAGACCAATTTTTAAATTCTCCTGAGGTGATGCAGGGAAGTTGCCAACAGCGTCATTTATATATTTAGTAGAGAATGTCTACGCTCAGCTCCAGCTTCCTGATAAAGGCTGAAGCACGAAGTTCACGTTTCAAGCCAAATTTCAATACACGAGTCCTCCTGCAGCACTTTTTCTGTACATTTTGAGGAAATAAGCTGAGATCGTCCAATATCATGCTGATTCCTTATAACCACAACAGCCTCACTCGCCAGTACATGCCGCCGGATTATTTTGATACTGCGAAGGAGACCATCGGGCAGAGACACCAGTCTCCTTATTCCGACGGCGTGAATCATCGTGACACAAGTTATTCTGTTCCAGTAGGGCTCTCGGTTTGTGTAAAAACCTTTAACAGATCTAGAAAAATATCCCAAAATTACACTTTAAAATGTATTTTAACACCGTGCATTGAATTCAAACTTCAAGGACCGATGCAGAGTTTAATGAAGATGAAAACAGAAAGGTCGAGTTATAGACTTATCGAAACAGGTGAGGTCATGAAACCCTTTTTCTTGATATTCTATGTCCTAGGATGGTAATTAAGTTTTGTTTAACTCATTTTGGGACAGTACAATTAATTCAGGTACGTTCACCACGATTGATTTAAATTTCTACCTATAGACTGACTAAGGGTAGTTTTATTAGCCCTGCGATCTAGGAGCCTAATTAAAGCGTGTCATTGAAAGAAGCCAAAGAATTGTTCATTTTTCGCAAGATAATTGTTCCAAGTACTACATGAATATTTTACATTAAGCACAAATTAGTCCTGCAGTGATACCTCTGAGATTCAAATTAGAGAGAAAACTTACTTTTCTTCACCTCAAGGCCTCTACTCCTCACATTAGCTACGCAGTCTGTTAAATCTGTTGCCATAATTAAAGGATACTTGAAACATTTTCGAAATTTATTAAGGAATTACTTTGGTGTCATTTGAAAAAATCACAATAGTGCTCAGTATAATGAAAAACAAAAAAACCTCACTCTAGCTATTCATACATAATCTATTAGGCCATATTTATTTAGAAGTAAACTACGTGCTCGCAAGAGCTCACGATCGACGGAGAATTTCAGCTTACAACAATGGAAATACGTATCATCTGACATACATGGACTCCTCGCATCAATAAATATATCCTTGCTAACTGTCTTCCAGCCTGATGCTTATCTGACATTTAAACATTAAGAAGGAAAGTTGTGTCAATGTGAATTTAAGCCTAATTCTTAACAAAGCTGTGAATGCATTGTGCATGGTCATTTGGAGAGTGGCATTGATAAAGATCTCCATATTGCGATGCTGAAGTCTGTTAGGCTTCAAATAGCACTAGGAGTTAAGAAAATATGCGAGGCGGATAGTAAAAGTAGGATTTCTTAGGAGCTCACTATTAGAGTGGATAGGTATTGAAAAGACTTTGTTTAAGCAGGCCGAGTACCTAACTTATTCCTTAATTATACCAGGTCGACCTACTAATTTGCTAATTTATACATATCTACTTATTTATTATAAAGTGGATCATATCCTCCCAGAATCAAAGTCCGATTTTTTTTATCACAACACTATTCGAGATTTGATCTAAGATATTCTTGACGATATTAGGAGAGACAAAAGCGACCGTGAAAAATTAATGCTTAGAAGTAGAGTTGCAATTTATGCCGAAGTACATTCAACAAATTATATTAAATCCCATTATAAAAATTTTTCAGGTAATGATTTATAAATGTCATACGTTTTTATTAATTGAAATTTCTTCTCAAAAACCGAAAATTTAGAGTCGCACAAGCTGAATTTGAGCAGACCTGCCATAAATTCCGTACCCCTCTAAAATTGAAAAAGATAAATCTACTTTTATGAAATAAGTAGCACGTAACTTTGAAAACCATTTAAAAATAATGAGATTTTTGGGGTTTTAGTTCGGGTTGCATTAACGAGGTCATAATTGTTCATATGCTTCCCCAGATTGCTCTCTAGTTGTGTGGAATTAACTGCCCCTTTCGACTTCTGTGAGATCCTCGTTCGGCGCTGCCGAGGACGGATGGAGATTCATGAGACGGGGGAGGTTTTGGTGAGGCAGGAAAGCCTGAGGGGTCGATGAAGAGGCTGCTTCGACTGAATCGATGAGTTGGGGGAGGTAGGGAGGCGGAGGAAGGGGCAGGGGTTGGGGCGGTGGCGGGATTTTGGGGTTCTTGTGATTCTCGCTCATTATGCGACGACTCATCTCCTCGTTGAGGTCTTTGATCTGCTGTCGCTCTTTCTTGAGCTTCATTCGCCGGTTCTGGAACCAGATCTTAATTTGGCGCTCGGTCAAACACAGACTGTGAGCTATCTCTATTCTACGCCGACGGGTAAGGTAGTGGCTGTACTGAAACTCCTTTTCAAGTTCCAATGTCTGGAACCGGCTATAGGTTTGTCTACCTCTTCTTCTTTGAACCGAATTGGGACCTAAAATTTAATCCGAATGTTAAGGTTTCATTACCACCGTCAACCCGAAACTTAATAAGGCATTTTCCGGAACCATTTTATTTACTATACCCAAGCCATTCCTGAGGCGATTTTAGAAATTTATGATCAAGTACTCTGAAAATTTAAGTGTTTTGTTATCCACCAATTAATTAAATGGATCTATAAGCGGCGCAGCGATGGTCATTGAAAAGGTAGTTCAGTTTTATCAGTAAGTATCTGTATCATCCTGCTATTATCTAGTCATAAAATCACTGTAAAAAATGAAGCAAAAATTTGCCTCTCGGTGCTTTTCGGGTGACCTCATTCGCGACTAGAAAGAAAAGGAGGGCGTTTGCTCCACGTGTGTGGTTGAGTGGGTGAAAGCATATCTACCAGGCAGAAAATGAGGGGGAGGGGAAGACGCAAGGTAGCAGCAGAAGAGGACGCTAGACAAGTCCCTTCGTTGTAAGACGAGACCTCGGGCACAGGCGCTGATGCCAAACGGATTGCGTCTTGCTTAAGTAAACACACGGATCCGCTGCTTAAGTATCGGAGAAGAGGATAGGCAGGCAAAGGGAAGTACATGGGGGAACTGCAAAAGCCTCAGCTATATTTCTCACTCTGGTGTAGGATAAAATTGAACGATACTGCCGCAAATTCAGAGAAGGGTTCCTACCCGGTGGCTATATTTATCATCTAATACAAACCAAAAAGCTTAAAATTGACGAGTTTTATGTTATTGGAAATTATAAGCTAAATTACCTTGCCTAGATAGTAAAAGACATTAAACTGAACCCGAGGCCTCAACTTCAATCCGAATTGCCATCTAGATGGATAGGAGGCAATGATTTCTATCAATCACTTGATTCCTAGATACGCTTCGAAATGAGAAACAGTAATAATGGCCTCGTTGGCATCAGATCGGAACCAACATCATCGAGTATCTGAATCTACAACCTAACATCTTATGAATGTAGGTTTATTACCAGAAAAGCCAGAAATGTATTAGATTATGTCATTCATAAAAGAATTTAGGCATCTTTCAACTCAGTAATTGCTGATTTCATTTAGACTTTTTCATCTTTGTTTCCACTTGCATTAAATGACTTATATAATGTCAAACATTCAGTTTGAGAAGCAGAAGCTGAAATAGGTAAATTTTCGGTAACCGATTAATCTACCAATGACAAAACCTTTTGGCCACGGGAACTACAAAAGGACTTAAAATGAGTCTTTTTGTCATTTAATACCTCTAATTATGATATTGGATACCACTGAGTTTTCATTTATTTTATGAAAGTTGATGTCATGTTATTTGGTCAGTTCTGCGATACATCTCCGATGAAAAGCGCTGTTACCCCTCCACCATCGTTGTTACTGTGTCTCAATACTTAAGCGGCCAGACAAATCTACCGTTATATTACTGCACAAACAACAACAATCATTGCGCCTTGCATTCAGCGTTTTATGGTGGCCCTGGCTACTAGAAAACCGACAATTACACATCCACGAACAAAGGTACGCACACCGCATGCATGTTTGCGCTTGTGTAGGAATGCTGGCGTGGCGTTCCTACTAAGGACCACCATTCATTTATTCACTACCGCCACCACCACTGCCACCTCTCGCACGTGCTTATGAATCGACTTCCCAGCTGGTGGAATGGGGAACGAATATGGGGCGGGGAGCAGCGGCAGCAGTAGCAACAGTGGCGGTGACTTCAAACAGAGGGAGTCTGCAGCCAAAAACGGGCTCGTCTGGTCCCTAACCCACGATATACCCGCATCGACCTCTCAATAAACATATGTAAAATAACTCCTATTTCGTAACAGGGACCAGTTCCACTGGGCTACAGAATTCCGAACAGACTTCGGAAGCCCGTCAGCTCTCCAGCTAGTTTGTCAATTGGGGCTATAGATCTCAGCACCTCAAGGAAACAATGAATGGCGAGTTCGTTTCAAGTGCGTCGCAAGCATATATTTCAGTTTGCAATCGTCTAGGACATATATCTCCTACGTAGACTGAATACTAAAGTCAACTTCTTCAACTGGGAGTTATATGAGTGTATTTAAGAAGCGCAGACACGGGGTGAGGCCCACATACTTTGAATGCAATTGAAAATTTCAGGGACTGCACCCGATTTATCATTCCACAAGCAGTGCATGATCAAGTGGGAATCTCACGTACTGAGCCATCGCAAATGTAAAGCAATCGGGAATTTCGGTTTTCTTTGAAATAGAAGGTATGAACTACGCAGACGTACCAAACCCACCTTAGTCATTCTAGTCTCACATGCACAAAGATATCATTTAAGCTTGTTAATACCAAACAAGTTGTATTTTATAGCAAAGATAAGACCCAGAAATGCTTTTCGCAAAACCAAATAGGTGCATATAGAGTGCCAGGACTTCATCTTGTTTTACTGTTACGTTTTGCGCCTGGCCATTCTACAAGCTAAACAACAAATAAAGGAGTTGGTTAAGCCGAGTGTTCGAAGAAATTTTTACACCATAATGTCAATATATTTTTCTCCGACTACTATCGTTCAGTACTGGGTGCTATTAAAAAACGCTAATGACCACACCAGTACTGTAAGAGCCTCTTGAGACCCTCATCAGCTGCGCACTCAGCTTGACGTAGATTCAGGGCTTAGGATTGGGGCTTGATAGAGGCTAATGGAATCTGATTTCTACTATAACTTCTTGACATTTGTGAAATTTCCCTTAGAATATGTCTTAACTAAATGAAAGCTGTTAGTTACTAACCCCTCTTTCTTTTTCTGTTGAAACTGGCCAATTTATCGAGAGCAAACTTGTTGCGGCAGTTGATAAAAAATGGTCAGGAAGCCTTGAGTTCAAGGTCCAAGTTCAAACACGCACAGATCGTAAGTGCAAGACAACTTTGCAATTGATGCCTAAAACGACTTATTAGCCGTGCGTCGGGCCTTGGGGGTGGTGGCTTAAACATGTGACTATAAAGCTGTGACCACCACCATTGAGGAGTAGGTGACTGGACAAGCCATTGGGAGCCCAGACATTCCCAAGCGAGGTTGGAAGATTTGTGTGCCTTTGAATTGGCTTAGATCAGTCTAGCTGAGCAGCAAATCTTATCCACCAGCTCTGTAAGTACTTATTTTCATGACTAAATGTCTTCGAAAATCAACAAATTAATTGAGGAACATCGGTTTTAGATAAGTTTTTATCTTAAATGTTGTTTTTCAACATTCTTCAATATTGCAACGCATCCTTTATATTAAAAATTTTGTAATCAAAGAACTTTAAAGTGTTTCCTCAGGAGGTGAAAATTGCATTGGTTCTTCTCTGGCGATCACAACTTCCCTCTGAGTGCCTGCATTTACGCCAAGAGAAAACGGGCTCTATAACAGCGGGAGCCCTTGAATACAACATTTAGGCTCTTTTGAATGCACTTTATTGAGCCTGGCATACACCAGCAGATGGTGACGAAAACTGAATGAATCAAGATTGGAGAGATTGTTGTTTTATAAGTTACGTTTGTGGCCATGGTGTGCTCAATCACAATTAAAACGAGGAGAGATTTCAGTGTATTAATGATGGGGATCCAATTTCAATGGTGATGCTACACATGTGTTTAATCCTAATAGTCTTCATAAATAACGCGGCCATATGCAGATATGCATAAGAACAGAGCTCGCATGAGGGACGTCGTGTATGACTAGGGATCACGGTGTGTAGGCACAAGTACAATGTGGACAGCGTGTACCAACATGACTAATCCTCGTATATTACACCTAACCGAGCATTGGGATTGACGTTTCGGAATGGGGATAGCGGAGACCCCTCTGGGTATGGCCCTTTGTGTTCAAAATCGTCGAGATATCGATACATGCATAAGAAGGCCCTAGTGTTACATACTGCAAAAGGCCTTTACATCTTGGGCTTTTATCAGAACAAGAGGGGTGGCTTTTCAGGCTAACTTCACACTAGTAAGTCGAAATTAAGTTATAGTCAAACAAAACGTGCTTGAACCAACTGAACTGATTTATTTCTCGAAAATGGATGAAAATTTCATTTAAACAATTTTCAGAGACAAGATACGATCTGAAGGGCAGCTGACAGTTTCTGAAGTCTTTTGGAAAAACATCAAGGCATATAAGAGGATTGAGCTTGAGCATATTTAGCTTCATTAGCATTACTCGAGGTTTGGAAGGTGAGCGCAATGCCCTTTACAAAATATGCGATGAAAGTTTATACAATAGTCAAAAATTCATCAAAATATAGCCCTTTGTGTGGAGGTAGAAAAATAATTAGAGAAAAAAATAGAACTACTTAGCTGGCTGAATAGGATTCGAGAACCCAACGATTAGAACAAATGAGCAAATATTAGTGATACTTTCACACAAAAGGATAATAATAATAATAATAACAGTAATAATAATTAATTATGAAACAACGGAAAACATCTAACACAGCGTAACGAAGAATGCATATTGTTCCAGGCGCACACGTGGTTATTTTGAGAACAAGTAAATTGTAGTGCACTCCCAAGCCTCTGCTCCTTGGCACTGTTTGGAAATCGGAACAGTTATTTCACAGCTTAAAGACGAAACTACATTAATTCCCCAAAATAGGCCACTGAATCGGGAAAGAATTCGCTTAAGTAAATTCGTTTTAGAGGGAAAGGCAAAATAGGGTATCTCATCTGATTGCCGGTAAATCAGTGGAACGGCACTGAGGTCCTAGTTAGTGCTGTAGGAAAGAGGGCCAAACAACGGATGTTCGCTACACCACCACCAGTCCATTCCCTTCTTTGATGTAGCCGCTCTTAGACACAATCACTGCACACACACACACACACTCATACACAACCCCGGGAAAATATAAAACCCAATGCAAGGGGCCCGCTTTCTTGCACGTCAGGTAATCGGCGCGGTGACCTTTAGCAGCCATGTTGTGGCGACGGCTTTCCCAAAGGAAGTCAGTCATACCTCTGCTCAATGATCTGCAATTTTTCTCAAACTTCCCTGACTCGTATTCACCCATTGGGAATTGGCCGAATAACTGGGTCTCACTCGTGCTATGAAAACGCAAGGAGTCATTTTCGGCTCTTGAACTGACCTATTTCTCTCAGATTAGCATATTTCACTTTGTACATCCCGCCCTTCAAAGTCCGACGGTAGTGTGGGGCAAACTCACAATCGTTCTATACCATAAGCAAATTTATTCAAGTACGACTTTAATAGGTATTTTTACGATTTGAAATCTATTAATCACAAACTATTTATCACAGCTCTTTAAAATTGCAAAGTGGGTTTTGCAGTTTTCTAATTCATCTGAGGATATTAAGCCATGATATGCAATTTTACCTAATAAATTCGTAAGCCACCTTACAGGATTAATAACATTTTAAAATATTCTCGGTAGGTCGCAAATGTTTCATCAGATTCATAAATTTCATCTCTAATCGCACACAGGATGACCAGTATACCGAACTTTTAATGCAAGTGAACTTGGATTGTATGCATCTAATGCGGGGATTTCATCTTTTGATGACAGGAAAGTTATAGCCAGATGAACGGTTAGGGGATTCCTGAGTGTTGGACATAGCCAAATAACTCAAGATTACTAATTAGTATAAAAATTATTCCAAGTAGATAATGCAAGGGGTTTCTTAAGGACATTCAAAATGCTGAAATCCTAAATAAAAGTGCTGAAATGCAAAAGACAAATAGCAAGAGATTTCCAACAAATTGTGCAAACAAACAAATACACTACCATTTATTCACAAATTCATTTATAATGACGGCGTTTCAATATCTAATTGAAGAAATGGACTATTTCTAGGAAATAATTATCTTGAAAATAGGATCGAAATGTTGAGTACATTAGTAGCTAGAGTATAGTTTTGATTGTCTGCATAAACATAAATTTACCCTCAAAAATCCCTATCTCGATATTCTTAGTGGGGATCATATCATTTCTTACTTCACAGAAAATCAACCATAAGCTTCCTAAGACCGCCATCATAAACTGATCCTCTAGGATTTTTTTTAATTCATAGCCCTTAAAAACTTTTATAAAGAATGTTTGTAAA
Source organism: Anomotaenia brevis (assembly GCA_030710315.1). Lineage (NCBI taxonomy): Eukaryota > Metazoa > Platyhelminthes > Cestoda > Cyclophyllidea > Dilepididae > Anomotaenia > Anomotaenia brevis. The sequence goes on along the minus strand of JAUOZQ010000063.1, from coordinate 414,704 downwards.
TAGCTTATTTACTGTACGCAAAACTGCGTCCATATTTGTCGGTTTAGTCGGTTTGAATTATGAAAGTCTGAAAGGCTGCATCATAGAGCTAGCTAACCAACTCATTGACTGTTTGCAAAAGCCAACAGTCATTGAGGTTCAGTGCACTGAATTTCATCTTCCCCCGTTAAGAATGTTACATGCCATAGCTACTAACCTTCGTGACAGCTCGGGTTTCTACTTTGTTTTCAAACTGGCCCAGTTCAAACCCCTGGCGTTTTCAAATCGAGAATAGACTGCAAGTGTAACAGGGACTCAAAAATGCGGATGAGCAGGTTTGGGGCTAAGTTGCTTCCTGAGCAAGGGGAGCCCAAGGTGTCCCCAATTCAGTGCAGCCGAGTGTGATTTCTCAATTTGTGGCTAATCTCTCATGTGGAAAAAAAGAGGAAATGACCCTTTCGAAGAATTCCCCATGGGCTAACTAAGCTGGTCATAAATACTGCGCAGAATAAAAATGAAGATTAATGCTGTTATCAACTGAATTAGAAGGCAACTCTCATATCTATTATTCTAAATTCACTAACAAGTTAATACAGAGGCATCGAGAAAGGTCACTAATCCAAACGAACCTAGTTGTGAGGTTTAAAATAGGATAAATATACCATTGAATTCAAATACCTTAGAAGTGTCATCGAAAGGCTGTGGGCATTTAAAAAAGCTGAAGAAGTATGCTCTGTGATTGGGGTATTTGGAGTGGCTTTGAAGAGAATTATTGATATTGATTGCTAACACAAACAAGGAGCTTAAGATATCAAGTTTTTCAAATCAACATTACCATCAAATATCTTAGTCTAACATTTACCAGTGAAAATATCCATTTTTGTGCTTCTAAAATGGTACATTTTGCGGGCATCATCTTTAGTGTATCAGGTCATCCCATTAGTTCCTTTGGAATTTCGAAAAAAATAAAACGAATGAAAAATCCTACATTTAATGAAAGATTCAATCAATAATGTACTTCGTCCCATTCGAAGAACTTGCAAGTGTCAGTTTCAAACTCACACAAATGATTTTGTAAGCTAAGAAACTGATGGTAGCCTAAAGGAGGAGAAAAGTAGGGAGAATAGGGTGGGTGCTAAATTTCCTTCAAACCAAGTTCTTTCAACTTTTGTGACAAGATTCCCTCCTGTGTGGTGTCATGCTGCATTGTTCTGCTGAAACATCACCCCTCTTCGATTCACCAGAGCAGGTCTTTTTCTTCCAAGCTGACAGCCAATTTAAGGAGCATTAATTGCTGCTACATTAGGTAGCAACAGTTCAAAGTGGATTGTTCCTTGGCGACCTCACCAGACTGAAAGAAGATGCCTTCTCCCATGAAGTTCACCTAGCCGTTGTTGTTCCCCTTACAAAACAACTACTCACAAATTCGATATAATATCCACTTTTCACCAGCCGCCACTCGCAAGTTCTGTCCACCAAAAAAGTCGGAACAAGTTGGCTATAATGGAGGAGAGAAGAGTAGATTTCGTCAATTCGAGATGAAGATGAAGATGAAAATTTGCATGTTTTGAACTGATCTAAGATGCTAATTCCCCACTTGAGATAGCAGGATGTGCTTCTTTAAGCTCTGCTTCCTCAAGAAGCAGCTTATCATGAGACTCAACTTGACGTTGTCCGGTTCGATCATCATCTTCCAGGAGTGCGAAATTCCCACCTCTGAATTTCGTAAACCGTCTTTTGCTGCAGCGTCCTTCGTTCACACATTCCTCTCCTCCATAATCCAAGTGAATGTTTTTAGTCGCCTCGACGGATGCTGAGTTTCCTTTCTTGAACTAATAAAGCGACAGTGCCTCAAATGATTCCTGGGTGCCTCCATGTTAGTAGGGTTTCAATCGAGCAAATTTTACTTTTATTGTTCTGTAAAGCCAAATTTGATCACCTTAAATGTATTCAACATAAAAAATGATGTTCGCTTCACTAGAAATTATTAAGTGCTTTCTAAATTGCGTTCAATTTACAAGTTAAAATTCAGACAGAACTTATGGGATGGTATAATGATCCTACATACATACTTCGTTGCATCATAACATGATATAAACCACATATTTTAAAAAAATCGGTGAAATTTCTGAAAGTGGAACTATCATCTTAAATGAAAGGCAATTATTTATTTAAATATTCTGCGTGAAAATCATTTAAACAATTTATAAGGCGCACTTTTTATCAATATCTGAAAAAATAAGATGAAAAGTGTTTTGAAAATGCCCACATATGTTTATCGAACCTATGAAATTAATAAACGAAGAGAAGTTTTAAACTTGGTGTAATTAAATTGGAATTCCAGTTAAGGATGATAAGCATGTCAGTCAAATCACCGTTACCTATGAAAAGGTTCACCTTTGGTGCGATGTCGCCGGAGCCAGAAACTAGACGGGAGATGGGGGAGCTCCGTTGAATGGGTTGGAAAGCCTTGGGGGGAGAGGGGAGGAGAAGGCAGTGGTGGGGGTCCATAAATTATCACTTTGGTTCTCTCGGGTTCAGCAGCACCCCACTAACAAGGGTCGACGCTATTGCACGCACTCACTGACCATCGAATGGTCGTAGCAACAACAGCAGAAATACATCTTAATCCACCCCTTTTAGGTATACATAAACCTGCAGAAAAGCTACCGCATGCATATACCGCCAAAGCCGCTGCATCTTATCCTGTGTTTGGATCGCTGGCTTAACTTACGAAACTGTGGTATAAGCAGTTTCTTAGCTCTATCTAATCTATGTTCTTATTAGTGCATCCAGAGCTTTTACACTTAATATGCTCATAAAGATTGGCAGGAGCTCTCTCGGAATCCAGATACCCCGTATAAGGAAGCTGTTGGAGTGGTGAACAAGTGAACATAAAGTGAACGTAAAACTCCGTGAATAATGGGCCCCGAAATGCACATGATTGGAGGTGTTGCATTCCTGCTGGGTGTGCGGCTCGTAAAACTGTATAAAAATTAACATGGATTGGTTGTTTACGTTTACAAAATTCTAATGATGAGAAAGTTGTCTTAGGAGAAGTGATTGTCCAAACATATAATGCAATAAGCAAGCTTCAGCTTGGACGAAGGTGTCGTTCGGAACTGGATTATTTAAGTAGGGCTGGTTCGAGTTGCAGATATTTGCCTCAATGAGAGAGCCTCTGAGTGCCTTTTAGTTGATATGCCCATTTTTGACTTTATTATTCCTAGGAAAAATGGTGTAATTATAAAAAATCAAACTGCCTCAAACACCGAGAATTATGTTAAATTAATTCTTGTGATTAAGTAAAAGTGCAATTTTATAAGAGTCCAATAAACATTGAGTAATTAATAAAATTAAAAAATCCAAAAATCGAAATCTCACATAGAGTAATTTCATACAATTATTCTCAAGTTTGCTTCATCAATTTTCACAGATCTGGATAAGCAATTTCAACCCGGCCTGGTAATCATAGGAAATAATCGCCTTGCAGATATTTCAATTCGACTAGTTGTTTGTATCGCAAGTTAAGTTCAGCTTGATAAATCATTTTCACCCTTTCGAAAACTCTTTTTAAAAACTCACCAACAACGGTCATCCAAGGCCAAATCTGTTCGGCTGCTCCCCCTGGGTTTCCCGAGGTGCTCGATCCCGGATTTGAATCTTCTCTCGTGTTTATTCTTCCCCCAACGGCGTAGTTTGGCGGAGGTGGAGGCAGTGGATGTGACGACAGTAGTGGCGGTGGTGGAAGGGCAGGAGGCGGTTGGGTTGGAGCCTCTGGTACAGGAATCGGTGCCCTGTGGGAGGGATGGGCCAAATTAGGGGTTCCAATTCTGGAAACTGTTGCCTGTAGATAGTTCTGGGAGTAGCTTTCTGGGATGCAGGGTGAAAAGTACGTCCGATTAGTGGACGGAACACCTTCGTCTGACACCTCAGAGCTTGTCGGGGATGTTCGAGATGCCTCGAACCTCTCCTGATGTCTGTTGGACACACCAGGTGCATTTAAAAGGGGGTTGGTTTCTCCAGTAGGTTCTCCACTAAACAATTTACTGCTAGCCATTACCGCAGCAGCTGCAGCCGACATCAGTGGTGTCGTACTGCTGTCTACGGTGGTTTGAGTGATCTGCGTCCCTTTTCCCACCAGACCCCACAGTTGTGTTGTCCGCCTGATTGGATTGTAGGTGTTAGAGGGCGTTTCTGATAGATTTCGAGGAATATTTCCTGCTTCTCCAGTACCATTGTCACCACCTGTTTGATCAAGGGGAAGCCACACATTCATCCTGTCTGTAGGACACACACACAAGTTAAAACAAATTGTCCAAAGGCCCGGGTCCTCTTTTTGTTGTGCATTTTTACGCTCCTGTAGAATAATCGGCCAATTACGTGGTCAGGCGCACTCAGAGCCAATTGGTGCAGAGCAGCTGGAGCCTGATTGGTTGGATTCAGGAGAGGGAAGAAGATAAGGAACAGGGTGGAGCGGGGTGGGGGTTCGATTGCATCTCTGCACTGAGTGGGTTGTGTGTGGAGAAAGGCAGGGGCTGGAGGTGAATGCACGCAAAGCCTTCTCAATAAATCACACTTTGCACATACGTGTGCGTTCGCTGGCTCGAATAAAAGAAACAAGCAATCGGTGTTCAATGTTAGCTTTTGTCGTTCATTTCTCATGAAAATACCGCAGCTACTCCTGAGGCGCTATTGTGGCGACAAGTGAAGGGGAGGTCCTGAAACCCGAACAAGAGATTAGTCGGCTAGACAGACTTGTTTGTCTGGCTGTGACCAATCAGGCTAGAAATGGTCCGTGCATCGAAAAGACATCAACAATGCCACATACTTTGCGTGGAAACGTTTCATGTAGATTTCAGAGGGAGAATATGGCCCATCAAGGATGCGGGGTTACCGGTTTTCATATTCACAGAACCTACCTACTCAGTTAGAAGTATCGTTAGCTTAGTTTTGTTTAGTTTACACTTATTTAGTTCTGTTTTCTGCTTAATCGCTTTAGGTGAACGATTATACATCAAAAGTTGTGCAGAATTTTCTAGTGCACTTTCTAGGGTAGTGAAAGCAATTTATGGTGTTAGCAAGTTTAAGTTATCATTTTCAATTTATTTTAAATAAGTGGTTTTAAGAGTATCAAAGCATTAGGAGCTGGGTTTGTTTAATTCTTAAAAATGTAGGTTAAATGCAATTCGAGGGCAAATAATTAATTTGAAGACATGCAGCTATTTAAGTGAATCAAAATTAGAAATTTAGTTAGAGTTCTTGCAATTGGCATATTGTACGCAGTATTTAATGAAATAATCACGGTAGTAAAATTCGGATTTTAATACTTCTTATACGAATAATTGTCTCATATTGTAATCTGTAAACGTAAGCGATTCTGGGAAATGTGTAGCTGTATTATGATATCTGAAGGTAGCCCACATTGATGCTAATAACCAAGTAATTCAAAAATTGTGTCAACGATCTGCAACAAGCGCCTTTGGAGGAATAGTCAGAAAACTGACTTGCAGTTGGGAGCTACAGAAGGTTTCTCTATGGACTTTATAGTTATTGAGTTGTGTAAATACTACGGTTGCTCGTTGAGACCCAAGAAATCGCCTACTAGTAAGGTCGTAATGAACCACTGGCGTGCTATTACTAAGTAGTGGAGTAGTAGTGTTGCAAAAGGGCCAACACACAATGCCAAGATGCGATTCGCTGAAGAATCACTACACACTCCAGCAAAGACGATTTAAATGTTTAAGAACCCATTCTTGTATGAATGTGTAAGAATATTGCAAAAATCTTCCCCAACCTTTGTTAATCAAAAATGAATAAAACAATGCAAATAATTAATAGAATAAACAATAATTCCGAATCAAGAATTTATTATTAGATTGCTAATACTCCTGAAGAAACTACAGGTTTCCTCTGAAGAGAGAGGTGACAATAAGAACGAAAGTGAAAGTTGAGTGAGGGGCTCGAGTGGCGAGCACACTTGAGTGCCTCGTGTAAGACCCGCCCTTACCTTGGGAGTATCAATGCTTAGTCGAACAAAGGTTAAAAATAGATTTTTACAAATATCAAAAGACGTTGCTGCATAAGGCGCACCTCGTCGATCGGTTCTAATCTGATGAATGATTTGGGCGTTGACGGACTTTTACAGCGTAGGCACTACTTCTAAGTGATTTAAGACATGTTTAATAGAACTAAAATATAGATGTCAAACTTAGGTAAATATGTAGCCTATAGTGTGTCCACCGATATTCATCAATGGATTGCCCTTTACAATAGGCCTTAGATGAGGGAAAATATCTGGTTCTGTGGGACGGTTGGCCCACGATTTATTGATGCCACCTGGCCACTCACAAAGGGGAATGTGGTGATTTTTGGTGAGAAGATCATCGCCCCTCTTGATGACACACAAAGGATGGCAGTGATGTGAATGGACTGGGAAAATTAATCAAGATGATCGAGTAGCACTACTCATAATACAGAGGGCGCTTTAAACCAATTTGCATAACAACTTCGGTAATTTTGTGCAGATGCGTGAAAACCGCTTACAAACATTTCGCTTCAAGCCTCGATGGCGTTTACTCTCCTTCGCCTTGATGGTCCTCGACAAAGATGATGACATCCAGGAGAGTGGACTGGGGAATGGTACCCCCACTGGCGTCAGGGAAGAGGAGCATGACATGTGCCATGATGATGATGATCTCAACCCACTGACAGACCACTATTAGCAGTTGGAGCTGCCGTCGCGAAAGGCACCAATAATCAGTACTAGAAAATCCCCTTGGATTGATAAAATGAAAGCAGACCCTCTCTAGAGGGAAAATGTCAAATCAGCTACTAATTGTAGTTCCCATTTTGTGCAAATCTCTTTTGCAATAGTGAAATTGACATGTCTATTGGGTTTCTTCAAAATTTATTTTATTTTATTGTTTGCCGACCACTATTTTCCTTTCCAGAATGGGACTATTTGCATCCCGAGCACCCTATGGCTGCAAATACAGCTAGGTATTGATCGATGAGATCTAACGTAAAACTCTTCACCCAAATCGCCCATGATGCTGCAGTCGATTAGGAGTATGCATGTGCGCAGGTCTGTGTCCTTTGGTTTGTCTTTTTGCGGTGTCGTCATCATGCGATAAGGCGCCAGGTGTGTCCCCGAATATACCAAACAGAGCCAATGCGAGTGGTTTGGAATCCTTTAAGTGGGTCAATCGAGCCAATAAAATATTCTTTCATTCACTCATCGGGCCTTGAATGAGTGCCTGTCTTGTTTAATAGGTTAAACTAATAGAATGTCATTATCAGTATTTTTTGTGAGCTTAATTACTGATAGAATTATATCGATTGCAAATCGTGATGAGACTGCCTCTGCAGTTATAAGATTTCTCTCTTGTAATGAGCCTGGTTTCTGACCGTGGAGCCATTTAGGTTACACTGGAATTCTGGAGGCTTTCGCGACGGCAGCGCCAACTGCGAATAGTGATCCGTCAGTGGGTTGAGATCTGGGGAGTTCGGCCCAGGTAAGACCGCGAGACAGCTCATTTGACTTGTCCCTGAGGAGTGGCAGTGAGGTTGACCTCATCGACGATTGTGTGAGTAGTTGAATTCTCTTACTTTAGTGCTACGTGCACGTAGTTACAAAGCCTGAATTCCGATGCCAAGGTACTCCAGCATTGGTTTCTACAGATTTCTGAAGAGCTCATTTTCAGCAGTGCGAGCGCAAATCAGGTTGTTTGTCAAGCTGCTTTCTTCTAGCCACCACACCCTCTTAGCCTCTTCATTGCCTCGTAGTATTCAGTCCATGCCGCCGGATCGTTGCGAAAGTGTTCAGGGGTCGCAGTCTCCGTCTCATTTTGATGGCCAGTGCGATACATCATCATAACACATGTTATGCTCCTCTTCCCTGACGCCAGAGGGGGTACCATTCCCCAGTCCACTCTCCTGGATGTCATCATCTTTATCGAGGACCATCAAGGCGAATGAGAGTAAACGCCATCGGGGCTTGAATTAAAAAGTTCCTTTTTGCATATTGTTCTGCCTGCCCCAAGGTTGGAGAAAAATTACGATTTCCTGTAACCTTTGCTTGTCCCCCAAATGTTATCTTACCTAATTTTAGCCTTTGGCATGTAATTCTGATGTGTTTTATTATACTCTACTTACAGATATGAGTAGCAATTATTATAATTGCTGGATAAATTTAACGAAGATGTCATCATTATAATAATTTTGCTTTTATGGAACATATAAGGAAGCACCATCCTTTAATAATTTTTTTTAAATACACATTTGTGAAGTAGAATATCTCGTGGGCATGACCAATCCAATCCAATTTTAACATGCACATATTAGTGTTGCAGTTCAATCAGTTAATCAGTACTGGTTCATACGAGAAAATCGAAATCTCATTCGAAAATCATACTCACACTTTGAGAATGTCTTAGTTAAAAAAGACTTCGGGTACTTTTTGCATTTAAATGAACAAGACTTTAAATAGCTCCTATGTGTTTCGTCATTATAGCGTCAAAGCATATTAAAGCACTCCCATTTAATGGTTAATTTTATTCATTTAGAAAAGGTTACCGGTCATTATCACCATAACCGGGTTAATTACGCATCTTTCAGTCAAAATGCCAAGTCAAAAGCGGACACCAGTGAATTAGTCTCGATCTCCCTCACACTCCAACGTAGTGCGCAGAAAGCATGTGTCCCGTCGACCTTAAAGAGGCCAACCTTCACCTTGGAGGAATAGGAGGGCATGGGGCAGTGCACAAGCTGAAGAAACTTTGATGTTTCAATCCCCTCTGCAATTTATTTTAACTACCCTATCTGTATAGGAATAAAAGTGTACAAAGTCCTGCTAATTGTTGGCACTAATACTAGTAAATCATCATATCATCCTATTACAATCCACAAAATATAAGCATTTATGTGGTTATTAAATTCATTCCTGGTAATCGATCGTCCATCTTCTCGAAGCCGAACATGGCGATCAAACACTAGAGTGTTTTAAGCAGTTCTCGTAGCATAAGCCATTTGTTCAACCTCAAAGTGCACAGACAGCTTGCACGAGAAATAAGGAATAGCGGCCTAAAAAGTTCTACCGTGACCGAATACGAAGAATGACATCTTCGTGGCATTTTACTTGGCATTTCGAAGAAATGGTAGACATGGTAACTGGAAAATAGCACCAGCTAATTAATGCTATCAGGAATTCAATTTACTCATTTGAGAATGCAACCGTGACGATGTTATCAGTTGCCTCGGATCCAGTAATTATTCTAGTAATTTTACGCATCTTCACTCCCTACTTCTTACTTCGATAACTGCCTGCAAGACACCAAGAATATAAGGCGGTAATTTTTGGTTATCTTGCCTAAATTTGAGAAATACAAGTAGAAAGTCTATACCTTGAAAGTGACCTCTACCCTTCTAAATTTTCTCCTCGATTAAACATACAAGAATGACCAAAGACATAATCCATAATAACTATTTAGACTGTAGTTATCATTTTAAGCAGTAAAAGTCTGATAAACATGTTTGATGACCTAATTTTGATAAAATTGAAATTAGACAATGATTTGGTAATGAAGTCTTGGTTTATTTCAGAGATCCAAATAAAAGAGTAGATTAAATTGGTAGATTTAATTCATAAAACACGTTAAATAAAACCTTATGGAAAGTTACCACTAACGGCTGAATGCAGAAGGCAGGACATTTATTCAAAAGAAAGCCACATTTTGAATTAGAAAACTCATGATTAGTTCTGCATATTACTTTGATTAAATTATCAGCTAAAGTTAAATTAATCAAAGATAATAAACGTCTACTCTAAAACAAGGGAATGGAAACTTGGATAAGAGTTTTCCTTTGTAAAGACCTTGCAAAACAACCTCCATGTTTTATTAGAAAAAGAAGCATGCCTTTCTTTAATCCATTTCTATTACATGCGATTCTTTAATATGCATTACAAAAACCTTTTTAAACAACGAACTAAGACCATAAAGGCTTTAGCATGCCCGCTCTACCAATCATGTTTCTTTGAAATGAATATCCGTTTACAACCCGAATCGGCTAGGCTCTGACAACGCGTGTGAACATCTTCATATTTGCAAAAGATGAAGGTAATTCGCTTGCAACGAAAAATCAGAGATGAAATTAAATCCAGAGTCGTCCAACCACCTAGCATCCCAGCACAAGCTCGATTCTGAGTGGCTGTCGTTGTGCCAAGGTTACTATCCATTAGCCAATGGTGTTTACTGCTTCCGTGTGTGTGCGCTGATTACCAGCATAGATGAGCAGGAGGAGGTGGAAGAATCTACCATTGAGGACACCGGAGCCATGAGGTCCGCCCTTGTTCTCACCATACCTGGCATTCTTCTCATTTCTGTGATAGTTACCTGCGATAGTCAAGTCAATGTGTTCTCAGATCACTCCCCTTTCGACATTGACGTGCGCCAAACCTCTGGGACCGAAGCTGAACTAAGTTCAGTCAATATGGCAAATGTCCAGCTGCCAGAAAACACACAATTTCTCTGGTATTTCAGCCCCACTAGAGATCCAATTACCTGGATGCTTATCGGTGTAGGAGAAAAACTACTGTTCACTCACAAAAGAGCTGAGGCTAACGGTCTTCTTAACCTCACAGTAAGATATCCCAACGGTGTGAGGAAATCAGTAGCTCGACCCCTGCGGAAATACGTCGAATTAGAGGTGCATGCATTTGCCAATGGACAGTTGCTTAACCCAAATTTTCGGGCCCAGAGAGTGGATTTAGAAGAAGGAGATGACTACTTCTTCGAGTGCGTCTTCCACGGGAGTCCTACCAACTTGAAAATCATCCTCCCCGACGACCTGGAATGTAGGGACCAGTCGCTAGACGCCACCGCCGACTCCATCACCGTTCGGTGTGAGAATCTCCGGTTCCGGAAAGGCCAGTACGGCTGCGAAGGGGAGAGTGAAGAAAAAAAACTCATCTTAACCATGTATCTCCATGGAAACGGAGCAGCAACCTACCGGAAGCTTGTTCAGGCTCAGGCTACTCTCTTTCTACTGGCCTTTCTGGTATGGAATTTTTCGTAAAAGTGCTTCAAAAGGCCCGAAAACCATCTCCTTCCCAACCTTAGGCAGTTTATTGTATATTGTTGTATATTGTATATCTACAAGTCAGCCCGATGCGCTGCTTGAGCTCATGAAATAAAAATCGTGATGGGTTTAGGAGTTTTTTTCATTTCAAAGTTAGGTTGCTACAGATCTTTACCCAGATATAATATACATTTTTAAGTCACAATGCAGATAAACGTTACGGTCGAGCAAAGTTCAAGCCCAGAGGTCATTAAAATATTTTGAATCTCTATTTTTTATGAGAATCTGAGCTCAGCATTTTGCTCTAAGCAGTCTAACTTAAATCCATATTTTTTCGCTTATTATTTTATCAACTTTACTAATAAGGCAAATGCCTTTAATTTAATTAATGGTCATTTTTAGAGACTGTTTGGGTTCCGACTATGAGATCATTCAAGTTTCCTGTAAGCGGCTGTTATTAAGAACTTCACCCTGATCCAAATGTGTAAATTATTCCATGTCTAAGTTTATCGCCTCAATTCTTACAACATTTTACCAGAGAACTGTTTGGGGCAAAAAACGTTTAACAGTATTCCATTTGAAGCAGGTTGTTTAAGTAAGTGATTAATTATAAATTACTAAGTTTTATAACAACCCCATATTTCCATCGGATTTTCGAGGATTTTTTGGAGTAAAGTTCAGTTTGGGATAGTTCAAAATCCGATTTTGAAAGACTACCTTATTATAGCAAGTCGACGATAATGCCGCAGACAATTTCTAGGTATGCTGAGTTAACAAAGATGCAAAACTCAGCCTAATTCCCATTCCTAGCTTAAGCAGCTGTTTTGTGCTACAATGATGCTAAAGCCTGCGAAATATGCCTGAGCAAGTTTCTGAAATTAACGAAGGCATAAGCAGTTAAATAGACCACAATACAAGGTAGAAATTGGAGCGTTTTTTTTGCTATTTACTATTAAATCGTTACTTCAGAGACGCTGACTTCAGCTATGCTCCAGCAGAATTTCACACTCTAATTTTGCACCTTAGTTTTGTTGTCAAAGGCAAACTAATAATGCACTTCGCCTAAACTAACCTTTAAGGATTCGCAAATATTCCTAGAACCAGCATATACCGAAGCTTATTATGATATTAAAGATCATATGCGATATGTCTCAACTTCATATATGCTTCACTTTAATGAAACAAAATCTCACTTTCATTTACCAGTAGTGGATTCTAAGTTTTCTCATTTGAATAGTTAATGGGTTTGTTTCTTTCAAAGTTGTTTGGATGATAGATTTGAAGTGAATGAATCTACTAGCTACATGGGTAGTCCTGAGTAGTCCTGACCATCCATATCACTGACAAAGTTTAACCACGGTCATCTAATGTTCGGCGCATTTCCAAACAAGGTTTGATTCTAACCAACTGCATTTGCAAAATGTAATGTGCAATAAATTCAATGCCAGATATTCATACATATGCCAACTGAATGTTCAAAGATAATGAACCGTGCCAAAAGCTTGAAATTACAATTGTCGAAATTTTTTCAATGAAACCAACATTCAGGCATACACGTTTGAAATGTCTCCTGCTTGTCCCTAGAAAATGCATAATTAAGTCCCAAACTAGTCAGTCTGAAAACCTATATTTCAGAATTGTATTTTAGAGTGTTTGAAAATAAACTTCACACACATTTGAGGTATGATTTTAGAGTCACTTTTTAATTTTAATTTATAGGCTTATATGCCAAGCAGAGTAAAAAAGAAGATGTATGCTTAAAGAAATCTCTGCTTCATATTGCGAATTCGAAAAGGATGAAAGTATAGGCATTTCCTATACTGACCTTTCCATTTCCTGGTAACTAATGTGACAGTTCACTGCAGAATGACCACCAGTTGATATCAGCACTGAATCTTCAAGTTCCTCTGCCATTAGAAGAAACAGAGACTCAATTAGGTTGAAGTAATTCACGAATACCGAATCTCATTTTAGAAGCCTTAGAAATCTACTTCCCCATTGCCACGTTTTACATTTCAAATTTGAAGAGATACTCACTCGTTTACCGTAGAGCAATTGTGCTTGCCATGAAACAGTAATGTTAATACCTTAAAACGCGTTAGTTCTGGTGTAGGATCGATCGACGAGGAAATACTTAAAACCAAACATTGTTTATGAATACGGCTACTTTCATAGGCAGGTAACTAAGAATAGAGTTTGTTAAAAGTTACTGAACTGATCAATGGTATACATTTAGCATTAATGTAGTGGTAGCTAGAAGATAACGAAGGATAAGCAGACCTTTTTCGGTGGAAGTAGCTTTCATTCATGAATAATATTAAGGGCTATAAACCTACTAAATTATATGGTAAAATACATTTTAAATTTAACCAAGAAGTAAGAAACACAATCCAAAGAGTATGCAAATGAGCCAAAGAGGAATAAAAACACGGACCTTGAAACAAAGTGAAATTGATAAACCAGATAATGGGCATGGAAGTGGGTTAGAACATTTGAACATTGGTGATCGTATCGCTAAGCAGAAAATGCAATTGACAGATCTCAAGCGGAAGTAGAAAAAGCGAATAGGTAGCAGCACTATCTTAATAAACATCTTTAATTGAATGTACTAGGAATATTTTAATTGACACTATAGCTTTGCACTGAATCTATGGTAGGATTAAGAAACTTGAGTTCTCGAAAGAGTAACTAGGATCAAAAAATACTAGACATATGGCAGAATAGAAGTGTTCAAAATCTCTAGATAACTTCTTCCATAATGAAAAAAGAATTTCACTGTTAACGCTACCGAAAAAAATAAAACCTAGGGGAAAAGAGGTGATTAAAATTGAAACCCGGAAATAAAGACTGACTATTACACAGAGGAGATAACAGAATATTAATTTACATTATAACTCCTATTTTAAGCTTTTAAAGTAACAAACAGCCCGAATTTAAGGGATTTCCTTTTAGCTAACAGCTCATTTTGATTAAAGTGGCGTTTCTTTCGGATTACCTTCTGCTGCTGCAAATTAAATTAAAGATGGGCCAAAGAATGAGAGAAGATTTGTGCGATTCGATTGGAAATTAACCTCCAACATTCTTCTACACTAAAGGGTAATTGTAAAGTGAACAATCAAGCCCTGAGAATAATATGGAAAGAGTGCCGAAAAATTGAAATGGCTTCGAAAGTTGGACTTTCCTGAGCTTCTTTTCGTGTCAGAATGTGCGCGAGTTCTGGATAGAAACTGGGAAATTATCTTATGAAATGAACAAGTTGTCTTAGTGAAGAATACGCGTGTTCACTCATTATTGCAAAGGGTTTTTAACACATGAATATCCTTATCGAACCATTTTTGGATTTCGGATAATTATTCTATTGCAAAAAATCCAATATCAACTTACTAAATCGATATTAGATTAAATCTTGTTATAGAATAAATTCCACGCGAATTTTTTTTCAAATCTATTGAGTAGTAGTCAGTATCTATAACCCTTGAAGTTTTTCCTGACGAAATTGTTATTCAATTAGTTTGAATTTTAAAATGAAGGTGAGTTGATTTGACAAAAGTGAAAAAGTTGAAAGTATCACAAAAGTCCTGACAAAAACATAATGCAGATACCTTATGCTCTTAATGGAAGTAGAATAAAACGAGTTATTTTATTCAGATTTAGCGCTAATCGAAATGTAAATGGCTGCATTTTGTATCTCCAGGCATTATTGACTTCCTTCATGCTATGTGCGGTTATAGCTATAAATTCAGAAACGGTAGAGAAAGATAAAAAATCCGAGGACTACCTCTACTTACAGTCGGAAGCTCGGTTGCCCCAGAGCTACGTCTACAGCTCCCGAGTGGGCTTCCCTCCGGGCACCATAGGCAGTGAGCATGTGCCCGTGGTACTACCCCCGTTCTCTCTACCTGGTCGTTCCCGCATGCGGCTCTGGTACCGCGTCCCCCGTAATCTATGGGTCAATCGGACATCCGAAGACAAAGCGATTGAGACGCGGTGTCAGAAGGGCAGCCAAACATGGCTTGAATGTGTGTTTCGGTGGATGCACTTCCTGCACCAGCACCGACAACTTTCGGAGGCACAGCACAGCAGGGATGGACGACTTAAGAGAGCACTAGAAGCAGTGGCAGTTGACGAAAATGCATTTCGTATGGAGTACATTGCATTCTACTGTCACCTGCGAAGGGTTTGGCAGACGGGGCAGGGGCAGAAGAGGCATATTCTGCCAGATCCCTACGGGATTTGCCCAAGGGTGTGCGGAGATCGAAGTGGTATACCGGAAGAAGATGAGATAGAGGCGAAAATTACTAAGGGGGTTGATAAACCCGAGCGCCGAGTGCAACAGTGTCAGCCACCCATCGGTCTACCAACTGTGCTGACGACGCGTTGTGTTCCTGATCCTGGTGGTAAGCTTCATTACATTTTAATTCACAGTAATTGCATTATTTGCTGAATTCGGAATATTCGATTCATTCTGTAGTAGTTATTGAAAACACTAAAAGGGCTGCTGGTTAGACGAAAATTGTCGACTTCCGAGGATCTTTTAGAGCACTTAACACTGGAAGACTGAGAGATAATAGTCTGCACTCTGTGCTTGCAAATTAAGTAGGAATCACCTCCATCGGCCCATCGTACGAACTACAAATGTACTTTAGAAGGATTGGTAGTATAGCCCTATTTTAAACGCTAACTGGCTAGTAGCAACTGCATTTGAAAGGTTAATTTACCCCGTGGCATAGTTGGACTACACACATCTCTGAGCTACACGTGCCAGTGTCCCGCTAATGAAGAATACTATTGGATGTGTGGACGAAAGATCTGCTCTTTCCATCTGAATTGGCGGATGCGAGTATACTGGGACGAGGAGGTGGAGAAAGAATCGACCGGCCCCACTTGGCGCCTCGATCCCCTTGGGTATTATCATCATCTGCACTGCAGTCGAGAAGGCACTCTGGATATTTCCTATATTTGTGTGGACATCCAGGGAAACTTGGACCACGGATTCATGAAGCCGCATTGCAGGAAGGCTGAATACTGTGTGTGCAAACCGCAATACTATGGTCTCACTTGTAGTAAGGTAAAGCAGCACTTTAGTCTGTGCAGATCTGGTTGCGAGACGTTCAAGAGATTTGAGATAACTGAGTAAACGAAGGTAGCTGAGAAATCGTGGCAAAAGTTTTTGCTACATTCCAATACTGACATTAACTACGAAGTAGGCAGTGGTTATTGCTTTGAATTTTGCATTGGAGAAATGCTTAAAAAACAGCTCTGTCATCAAGTCCCAATTCTCAACTTCCTGTAAACAAGCGCCAATGCAAGAGATAACAGGTCCATGACGTCCATTGTAGAATGACGTTTTCAAGTTCGAATACAACAAATTTAAGATCAGACTGTCAGATTTACACCTTGTAATATTGTGAAATGTGAATGCAATTACGATGAACACATACTATGGAAAGATATGCTTATTTAGCAAATTAAGTTGCATTTTTAGGATTAACTTAGCATTTAAATGTCTTGTGACTATTTAAATGGTAGTCTGAGTAAGATATTTCGGAGCCATGAGCCGTATAAAAAATTCGCTTCTTCCTATTACGTGGCCCATAACAAGGGAAGGGATACTTTTGATATCTCAGCTTATTTATGCTGCTTCTACTAACACAAATGCGATTCTTAATGAAATAAAACGACGAGAACGTAAATAATTCATCTTTTTTTTAAAAGAGCACTTTCGAGACACAACGAGGCAGTAATTTTATGCAAAGTAACTGCATTTTTTATTACTTCGACATTTTAATGATGGATAGCTACACTTCTTCTGTCGAAAACGACAGTGATTTCCATGTAACTTACGGTGAAACTGTAACTCTGGCCTCTGTAAATGGAAATTGTGTTTTTTGGTGAATTGTTCATGCAAGAGATCCAGAGCTCGTGCCAATTATATAACTCTTTTACGAATTCTTAGCAAATTTGATTTTGTCTATTGTAAAGATTTGTACCTGTGAAAGAATGTGCGATAAAAGAAAGTGATAATGAAAGGACTACTGCCAGTCATGGCAGCTTGCAAAAAACAATGAGGGAAAGTGTTCAGTTTTGATGAAGGAATCATTTAGAGAATGGATTCTTTTAGATCCAGATCAAACTGCATAAGAGGATAGGTTGAGCCAGTGATATCGTTGGGAGATGGATAAGATTCGCGGAAAAGATAAACTTTCTTTAGGTGGGAAAGTCCACAATCTGAAGTTCGTTACTGACTAATTGGAGATGGAAGATAGTACGAGCATATACATGCATGAGTAGGTAGACGGCTAAGTGTCTATGCGAAGAAATGTGCATTCTCTGGCTAAACATGAAGAAATCCACTTCTGATAGGCCCTTCCTAACTTGACTTATCAATCTGAAGTCACGAAATGGAAGATTTTCCTAGTTCGGGAAACAGAGCCTTGTTTCTGTTTTTTAGCACAGCATTGCTAGTTTAGGTTTAAAGAAGGCATTTTGGCTAAAATTAAAATAGGGCGAAAAGCGTAAAGGTTAAATATAGTAAAAACTTCAGTGTATTAACTTGTTAAATGAGCCTTCATTTGTACAAGTTGTGGTTCTACATAGTCACTGAGGGAGAAATTGTGTAGCTGGTTGTTTTCTGATTATCCCCATAGAATAAGCAGAAATATGAACCAATCATTTAGTTGCTTCGAAAAACATATCTCTAAGCTTATTTCAACGTCCTCCGCACCATTTTCTATCAAATAGCTTCTACGAAATAAACAGATCCTTCATTTAACGTGACTTCCTCCAACATATGTCAAGCCTTCCACCATGTTTTGACATTTCTGACACGGATATCTAGAAAAAGTTAATCATTCACAGGAATTCGAGAAATTAATTGCAGTCATCTCGAGCATGCTGAGTAATTTGGAATGACAATTCTGCATATGAATCAGTAAAAGCCATATTAAATCTCATGTGAGTACCATTCCTAACCCCCAGCATCATAATTTCGTTATAATATCCTTAGTTTGGCTATTTTCAGCCCTTCTCGAAAGAGAGTTCAAAATATCTCACCATGTTTGCCTATTGTCCTAAAAAACTCCATAAATCTAGCCGAAAGAGTAATTCTGACCTTTGAAAGTATTAATTTCCTTGAAAACAACTTGCAGATGAAGAATCCATGCGAGCAGGCGATTGGGGATACACCACCAGGCGGCATTGCTTGTCGGGTCGCGGAGGGGAACAAATGTATTCCCGACATCGTATCGGGGAGCTTCGCCTGCAAGTGTTTGCCCAGCTACCGCCGCTTCGAGTTCACCAGCGGCCCACTAATCGGAAGAGACAATTGCGCTGAACAGGTGGAAGCCTGTGGTGACCGTGCTTGTCAACATGGGAGGTGCCTTGCTGTACGCTTAAATAAGTTAATTCCATCTTGCCAGAAATTAGCAACCCTATAAAATACAACAAAGAACATCCGTCACTTGAACCACCCAAAAGATTTCCATCCTGTAACTCACTTCAAGTCCTTGCCAGACAAGCTTTAAATACAACATTTTTGGTTAGTGTGGTCTGGTGTTTTAAAAAAGAAAATTATTTGTTAAGTTACCTGTTCAAAGCAACCAGGGTCTTGTTCAGAAGACAACAATCCATACTAAAATGATCAAAACTGGAGACATCTTACAGGAAACAACAAGTTTTTCACTTTGATTCATGGATAAATTCAACAAAACTCATAACATAACACATTAACACATAAATAGCCTCGTTAGAAAAGCAAGTACTTTTAAAATTATACATTGGTAGCAAATGATATCACTTCTATTTCTATGGGTGTATCGGAAGCGAACTGATAAACTATGTTCTTTAGAATGAAAATGTATACTGGGTTGTTTATGTTACCTCAAGGTGGTTTTAATTTGATGGATCAATGGTTTACAGGTGTCTCGTCATAGTTTACGTTTAAAAAACGTGCCTTAATTTAGATGCAAGATTAAAGGTAAATTAAATTTCTACTAACCGAACAGCCATATTGAAGATTAAAGTAAATGGATCACTTTAAGGAGAATTGATTTACTGCAATCTTCACCCACTTTGCTTGATAAACATAGAAAGAGAGCATTAAAAGAGAGCATCCATTAAGAAAGATATCCACCCCTAGGATCGGATGGATAATCTTCGCTTACAACAAGTAGTATTCCAGCCTCGAGTGTGAAGTTTTAGAAGTTAAGTCCGATAACCTACAGTTGAAGGCTTGAAGGGGTAGAAATCAAATGCAAGTAGATTTCAAATTTGGTTTATTAAGTCCAAAGCCAGTTATAAGTTTGAAATCGTTGTGTGCAGTTCACAATACTGACATTATAATCATTTTTGACAGTTTAATAGATTTCCTAGTCCTGGTAAGACGTTATGGTGACGATGGCAGAATGTGATGTACTCCCTTAAAGCCACTGAATGCCAATCGATTAACCGTATATCAGTGGCACAAATTCACTCTTTCTCCAAAATATCACATAGGCCCATGAACACGACGCCGACTCGGACCGCGTGAAAGTGGCTGCGAAGTGCGTGTGTGAGAACGGATGGCGCGGACGGTATTGCAGTCATCCACACTCGACAAACTCGTGGACTGCGTGGACTGAGTGGACTGTTTGTCAGCCCTCATGCCAGCACTCGCTCTACGAGGGTAACCGACTGAGGCATCGTTGGCGTCGCTGTCTCGACCCCTATGGTGGCGACTGCCAGTTCTCGGAGGGCAGTGATGATGAGTCAAGGGCGACTATTGACCCGGAGATGCAGGAAACCAGACTATGTCGATCGAGACCATGCAATCGATATCTAAGGCTGTCCTCCCCTTTCATTTTAGAAGCGCCTCCGAACTCAGTGAGTGCTTGTGCCAACCGTAGCTCGAGTAGTTCCTTTATATAACGAGAGAGGGAGAGAGGGGAATCAACACTACAATCAAAAGTAATGAATAAATAAGTTGTGGGGAGTACCACCAAGGTTAATATTTTATTTTATCATGGCGGCATTTTAGAATGTAGCAGAAGCTCCTAACAATCGATTTGGATAATTGATAAACTATCAACCGAATTTGGAAAAGTCGTCATAAGCAATAATTATAGCAGTTGCTACAAACCAACATCTATGTGCCCAGATTTTGGTTAGCTATGTGAAATACTGAATATAAAGAACGCAAAGACTGGAAATGGTAGCTCATTACATTGAGAATAATAATTCAATCAAATTTGAATTCATCACTGAATCTTTAATACCCCAGAATCTGTAATTATTTTATTATGTACATTCTGTGGAGAAATTTGCACGGTATATAAATCTACTGTCTTCCGTTGGCGATCTGCACCCAGGGTTCGGGTCTGATCTATGCTCCACTACCCTCTTTTGGTAATTAACATTTTTTGCTGTAAAGTCCATAAATTTAGGGAACCTGGTCTCCACATTCATTGTGGTATACATTAACATCAAAGGCACGGTAAGAAGGGTATCATGTCCCCTACTCTGGTCTCGAAAATATGTGATCACTGTCCTTCTTAAAACCGCATCTAACTGGAGTGCAATTACCTCCCTCAGGCTCTTAAAGCTTCACGATTCTATTCCAGGTGTACATAGTGCGTCGCACGATGACAATAGTGAGCATGGTGGTCTTGTTCATATGCATCATGCTTCCGATTTGTCTTATGGTGGCTCTGTGGTCCATCACCATGCAGAGCAAGCGGGCGGAACTTCAGGCTAAGGAGCGCGTCAAGCGGAGACAGGAGGAAGCGGAGAAGAATTCGGGGCTTTCCCCTCCTGAACCGTAGCACTTGCGATTATAACGTGACTACAAGTAATGTGTTAAACTATATATATATTTATTTATTTATAAAATCAGTTAGGTAGTATTCATAACGCCAGGTATGTATTGTAGATCAGTGGGTGGATGAATCAGACACCGATGGTCTGAACCAGAGTGTATTAAGTGAACTGGGGTGGGGGAAACTGTGTTGGTTTCTGTAGAGAATCAAATGTTTTTTTAGCTATCACCCAGTAGAAAAAAAGTGGCACTCACAATGTAATTGGAGAAGAAAAGAGGACTTAGTAAGCAGGGAATTGACTATGAAAATACTTATTCGTCTTCTTTAAGAGTGAGAAAGAGATCATACCATGAGTTTATTCATATACTTATTCCTGCAAAATTTTTGCTTTGTTCGAGCCTTTTGAAGCCAATTATTACTTAAATTAGTAGTTCATGGAAATTTTCAAATGAACTATAGCTTCACAACCATAAACATCTTTTCATTAATTAGTTATAAGATTAAACATTTTGACAGTTATGAATTTAATAAGAAGTCAGATTTGTATTTTTGGATTATTTTGGATTTATAAGCTCCAAGCACCTACTCAGGATTTCATTATGACATCAGTAATGGTTATAAACAGGCAACAAGTGCGTGTATTCTGCACGCGTTTTCCTCACATCGGCGATCCATTCTGTACCGGAGGTATTGTTCGCTTACTATTTAACAGCATTCTTGAAAAGTATAGAAAGCATGCTACAGACCTATTGTCGCTTGGTAGCCACTATTCGCTGTTTCCGTATTTCGAGGCTTCTTCCTTTCCCGTTCAAATGCACAAGCAAAGCTTTGAGTTTCAACAGTTGGTTTGAAAGAAGAATCCTGGGCAGAAATCGTAGATAATTATCATTTCCTCACTTATTTGATGCTCTTATCAAAAGTCCAATTTTATTACTTACTTGAGGCTCTCTAAATGAAGACTAGAAATGTCGGTTTTGAAAGCCAAAATTCAGTAAATATCACTAAACATGAAGCCTACAGTCACATTAAAAAACCATGAACACACCA
Organism: Anomotaenia brevis; assembly: GCA_030710315.1. NCBI lineage: Eukaryota > Metazoa > Platyhelminthes > Cestoda > Cyclophyllidea > Dilepididae > Anomotaenia > Anomotaenia brevis. The sequence continues at coordinate 392,808 of JAUOZQ010000063.1, read as the reverse complement.
CAGAGAATGAGAACCATAAGAGAATTGTATGTGAGAGGGCGTGCTAGAGAGGATGTGGGTGGAAAGCAAACGCGGTAGAAAAAAAGGAAGTGTCAAAATCGACTGAGTGAATACAGAGAGGAGGAAAAAACGCAAGTACTTCCTGGAGCAGTGGCAAATAAGAGAGGGGTGGAGAGTTCTTTTCTTTGATTAAGGCACACTGGTAGGCAACGCAACATTCTGATAGGAGGAGCGGTAGCAAAAGGATTGGGCTCACACACCAATCATCTTTCTCGCCAATAGTTGCTGCAAAGATGGAAAATATTATTGTAGGGTCATTTTTAGTAGAAAATGCCTAACCTGTTCACCTGGTTACTAATGGGGAATTCACAATTGAAAGATTTTAACGGCCTCTAATTACTATAATTATACTCTATAAGACTCCGAGGCACCACTGTGACTAATCAAGGCTGTTTACTCTGGGTGAGGAGAGAAGCGAATAGGAGAGGTGGGTTTACCGGAATGGCGTAAATGAAGAGCGCAATGAGGAGGACAGCGAGGAAGACGCAGATGGTTGTGATGAGCACACACTTCCATCTCTTGCAGACGATGAACTTGCAGGTCTTGAGGGGATTCAGGAACCACAAGAAGGAGGTTTCGGGGCGACTGAAAGGGAAAAAAAACGTGACTTTGGAAGTAGCAGATTAGTGTATTAATCGACCATAAGCGAACCACTGAGGGGTCGGTGCAAACAAATATTCGTTCTCAACGGAACTTAGTGACTAGCGTCACTCCTTTTAGAACCGTAAATACGCTCTACATACATTGACCTTTGGTTCTGGCTCGAACTAAGGCTACGATACAACCTTTCTCTTTGTTGCACTAGAGTTGTAACGTACTCCTGCTGTAGAAAATTGAGTAAGTCCAATGACTTCTCGAACGTCCACGAGTTTCAAGAATGCAATTTTGAAGAGGCGCTCTTACTTTGGTTTATCCAAATGAGGATTGGCATTCGGTTCATCCTGACCCTTTCCAGCTGGACGCTGGAGAGCCTCCTCCTTTGTTAAAAGCTCCATTTCTGCTTCAAGTTTGCCCTACGAAGAAAAATGTATTAAAATTTGCAAAAATAACAATAACGGCTGCATTATTATTGACCCAAATGCTTGTCAAATAGTTGAACTGATTTCAAGAAGTAAAATAATCTATAACTGAATCCTCGGATATTGCCATTTCACATTAACCCGTATTCAATTAGCGTTTTGTTTTAGCACAAATAGTGGATAATTATGATTGCTTCCTAATGTTAACATTCCCCGTACGATATACTGCGTATTGTAGAGGACTACGTAATTCCTCGTTAGGTTCCTTGAAGGTTTGTATTTTCGCTACTGCAGCCTCAGAAACGGCACAGTATTGGGGTCAAAGCGTTTAAATTTTATATGAATTACTGTGACTAGAGGTATACTTTGTGATGTGAAATTCCTTTTTTTTCAGAACGTATAATATATTACTAACGCTACGGTGATTAGCTAGATTTGTTATCCATTACACTTGGCGTATGAGAAACCCCATTTACAGTAAGTTTGGCTTCAGGTCCCGGTTGATCTGCAAACGGCCAGAAGCCACCAGCGCGTTTGCTTTCGAAGAGGTTAATCATTTTGTGTTTCGGGCTGCTTGTGTTCATAATTTCCAGAGTGCAGTCCTTAGTTCTCTTCACTGGCTGAGGCATGTGGGTCAGAGGCAGCTCCATTGTACCCAGGTAGTCATCAGGGGAGAAGAGGTCGTTGTCCCAAACCTGAAGCCACAGCGTCACTCAATGTATCGACAACGTTTTGAGTAGGTTTGAAGCGAATGCTTACCTGAAGACAGAGGACGGCTGGTAGTCTCTTTTCTGTCACATCAAGTGACCAGAAGTGCTCCTTCTTCTTGACAACCAGTTCATTTTCAGCTGGTATGTAGCCGAACGGGAAGATCAGACGCCAATTGAAGTTGCCCTCGCCGTTAAGTGATCGATAGTGGACGTCTGTGTGCTCGCGTTCATCCACACCCATCAACCAGCCCTATAATTCACCAGTAAAAAGCACAAAATATTACTGACGAACCTTTACGTAGATGTCAGACATTCTCTCTCCAGTAATCGATTTTTCGTCCAGCACGACTTCGTAGACGTTCCAGACGATAACACGCAACTCGAACTCCTTCGGACGACGCGGTGTAATATCGAAGCTGGGTCCGGGCTGACCCAGATTAACCGGGAAGATGTCGACCCATAGTTCGAGTTTGCCCTGGTGGTTAGATAACACAATACATTATCGAGCAAACTCCATTATAAAAATGAACGCACCAAGTGAAAAGTGTCACTATTTATAAATCACAAATCATGCCCATTTTATGGAAGTCTTTCTTGAAAAGCAAGCATTTCAATTATCCTCTTTTCAAGATACCGAAAAGCTTACTCCTTCAGCATGCATGGAATCAGATGTGACAAACAAAAATTTTACCGAAAATCTTCCGATGGCTTTGGGAGTTCCACAAACCTTTTCCGTCAACTAAAAATGTCTTGCTCCAACACCACGAAAATTTAGAAGCAAAACCACCAAAACAGTGAATAGATTTAAGATAATGTCCAAAAAATGAATAACATTACATCAACCATAAAGCAAATCTTAGCTTCCCTCATCAAGGGACGTGCAAATAGGTGATTGTGCAATTACCCACAACGAATTATGCAAAATGAGACTTCTACGAAATGCTATGAGTACCTTGAATGTTCTTCCAACTTTGCTGAATTCAAAATTGAGAGTTAATTTCACTTATATACTTCTTTTCTATTTTGGTCCTTATTGTGGTTCTTAATTGCTTAGTTATTCCTTCAAATGTACCTTATAGGTAAAATGCATCCATAATATCGCAAAGCAGAAGAATGAATAAACCATGCATATGTCACAAAATGTACATGCACTTGGCACAAGTGAAAGATCACTGCCTTTTTGAATGAATACAGTGAAATCCTGCTATTGGCACTGCATTCGCTCCAGAAAGAAACCTCACCCTTATTGTTTACCATTGATTAAAGCATACAGTATTGATACAGGCACCTTTAAAATCATTCTTCGTGCATATGGATTCATTCACAGGTAGTTTATAGTAATTTACCAAGTTATTTAAGGGATAATCCTCGTTCTAACAAATAAAAAGCATACGTTGAGTCATATGAGTGAGGAATACTAACTCAGGTCCAGTGTATTTTGCCGAATATCGCTAGTTCCACCCGGAGCAGACTCACCTGATCCATTCCGGGTTGAATAGGGTTATGAAGAATTCTTGTTTCAACGTGCTCCTTGACCAAGGGCAGGGCGTTCAGGATGTGGAGAGCCAAACGCTCTTTGGGCGGGCCCCAATGGGGACTAGGAATCAGACCTTTTTCAAAGGCGTTTATGTTGAAAAAGTGCTCGCCAATATGACAAGTCACCGCACCTTTGCCCTCAATGTTGTAAGTCGGCTCGGGCAGTGAGTGCTTTTTGCAGAAGGTGGAGAGAATTTCAGAGGGCAGTTGGCTATCACGCCATTGGTTGATTCCAGTCAGGTTGTACGTCTGCGGAATACCACATGTGGCGCGGAATCGAGTGAGTATACGGTTCTCCATATCGATCACAGTCTCACCAATTAAATCGTCACGAGTCATCAGATCGTAGTCCATCACTCTAATCTTCAAATCCTTATCGATTGGTATGACTGTCTTCAGTTGGAACATCCTGTAAGGTTAATAAAGCAATGCATTACAAATTGATTACGGGGAATTGGAAAGTTAAAGGCTGAATAAGCTCTTCACTAGCCTGCCGAATTCGGGGTTCAGTTGGTTCGGAATATAGTGGTCTTTCGAACTGACCTTCTTTTTACCCATTTGTATTTCGATGTAGGGATCCGCCTAAATACGAAATAGGTGACTGCCAGAACACAAAATGCCAATATCTCAAGGTAAATAGAGAAATCTTTTTACCAAGCCTGATGGGTCGTTTGGTTGGAGGTCGATGGCTTTAATGACGTAGACTCGGATGATGCATTCGACAGGAGCTGCGTCTGGAATCTGATTGTCCAAATACTTCAACGGCATCGGGGCATTTGGATCCTCAGGCAGAGGGTAGATACGGAATGTTCCCTTGAAATCACCGGCGTAGTTTTCCTCATCTTCCTCTTCTGTGTTCTTTGACTTACCCCGGAACAGTGGAAATGTCATGCACAAGTCCTCAAATCCAAAGTAGCCTTCAGATTCTTCCAAATCGTGAGGTAGATACTAAATGTAGGAAGGTTTGCAGTGTGGATATGCTAAGTGAAGATTCTAAAAAACTATGCTTGTTATTCTCACCCTAAGCAGATCGTATCCACGCTCCTTGTAGTCAGTACACTTCCTGAATTCGCCCTTGGAGGCGTAGTACTTAGAGTACCAATCGATATTTGGATCCAGTTGAGACAGGTCCATCTATTGGAACAGTATAATTCAATGTAAGTAAGTCATAGCTCAGGCAGGGAGATCTTGTCAAGGTGTGTCTATACACAACACAAAATGGTAAGAAGACACTGACTAGACCCACTACCAAGATGTGCAAACACACGGAGACGAGAGTGAATGAGCACACAAAACAACATCCTTAAGAGGAAAGTGGGTTGATTGCTGACTTCATCATCCTCCATTCGAGCAATTGAAACTTCATCCAATTCCTCCTCTGGTTCCGCTTCGCCTTGACGTCTTGATTGTCTCATACTTTTTCGTTGCTAAATTGATTTAAAATTGACATAACTATTCGCAATAGACAAGGGGAAGGTAGGCACAGTGTGCAACCTCATGCAAAGGTGCGAATCGCTCATACAACTAAACATTGAAATAGTGATAAGGAGGAGAGGTCTAATAAAAGATAAACTTTACTAAAGACCCTTTGTTTGATCCTACGTAATGGCGGCTATCTAATAAACGCTGTCTAAATTTGTCATCTTGAGTGAGTAGGGAAAGCAGAATAACTCGTTTATGAGCGAGTTGGTTGAGTGAATACAAGGAGTTTTAACCCTGACAAAAGTGGGTATACATGTACAATATGCTGTGCATCATCATGCTTTCATCAAATGGTGCGGGTTGGGTGATGAACAACGAGAGTAACCTTGAATTTTCTCCAAAGAGATGTAAATGGCAACCTTTTCTGCGGTTCGTAAATCTGAGCTGGGACCGTCTGACGGAAGTAAGGCAGCAAATTATCACAAGTCCAGTCTTATTGTTAGAACCCACTGGTTGGGGTATACTTGCGTGGTATTTTATTCCGAAAAAAATCAGCCAAATCTCAAATTTAACCAACTTTATTTGTAGGCACCAACTGATTTAATGTAGAATCAACCGCGACTGTGATAATTAATGGCTCTCAAATGGGTGATGGCTTCTGAGCGGTTGTCCTCTTATGCACCCATAACTGATATTCTCGTCTTCTCTCCAGGATATTACCAAGAATATCGGACGATTCATTTGTAGCCCATGCAGTCCTCATTGTTCTCCCTTTAACTAGGGCTGTCTTACTTTTTCTCCCTTGGAATACTAATTTATGAACAAGTGGATAGGTGAGAAAGAGTCGACTCTAAGATTGAAACGTGTTTTTAAATGGAATATCTTAAGTCTCAGCACACACCTTAAATTTGTTAAAAAAGGTATTCAAGTCGTTTTGCACACACTAACACCGATTTGAATGACTCGGTTTACTGAACAGAGTTGGACAGCAATGCATAAAAACTTAAAAAATAACAAATTTCAGTGTCTTTTTAAACAATGTTTAAAAATATGAATGAGAAGAAAGTCAATTCAAAGCACTTGAGAGAAGTGAATAATCACAGATAACTTACATCGCGCTAAATTGGTAGAGGGATAATATATGGTTATTCGATATTTTAATATAGGCTAAAGATTCGCAATTTCGTGGAAATCAAACCGAAATTTTTCGGAGGACTTACCACCGACAGTGCTTTCCTCTCTGGTTCGTAGGGCTTCTCCATCTCCTGATCGTGGATAAGAGGAGGGGATCCGGCTCTACTCAATTCTAAAATAGTTCAATTGGCTGTGGGTCAGTTGTTGTGGTTCCAAGGTCTCCCCCTTTATAACAAGGCATTAATCCCCCCACTTATAGGCCGGGAGATTTTTTGAAATTTTTATCCAGATTTTAGTAGAGATCTGTATCAGTATAACAGTACTCGTTTGAATTTGCGATCCTATAAACCTACCCTTTTTCCAACCGGAATTGTGAAGATCACTAAACATTTGTCTTAAAGGTAGATTTATATATATTGTCAAAATATACAGTTAGCTTTGTGATTCTAAATGCATAGATTCCACTCCTCAACCCAACATCTAAGCTAACTTAAGATATGCTCTAACATCATCTGGCATTAAGAAAATAGGGTACCTGGGACGGCTTCCAGAGGATCCATGGGCTTCGTTAGCGGAGGCAACAAGAAGTTATTCAGGTGTGAGATAACATGAGTTCCGACAATTGGTTTCCGACCAAAGGCCCGGTTGTCACGCACCCCAATGTTGATTGGGGGAATATAGAGAGAATCTTTGGGTAGATTAGCCACGTGGAACATGAGAGACTTCTTGAAGTTCGGCACTCGCTTAACGTTAGGAATGACGTCTGAAGTAAGGATAGTGCCTCCAATATCGATTTCCACGGAAGGTGAGTTGACGGAAGCAAGCTGGTACTTGGTCATATTGCGAACACCCCAGCAGAGCACCTCGATGCCCACTCGCTGAAGCTCTGGCCGGATTCCTTCGGGAACCTCGTAGATATCGGTGCCCGGCTTCGTATTCGGTGGAGAAGGTGGTTGGTTTCCATCAATCTAAGAAGGATAATATTTTGAAACATTAAAGAGGAAACCAAACCACAACGCTGGTACAGGCCGTATGAGAAATTTGACCCACCAACATGAGTTCGAATGCAGCTAGAAGTTCACCACCGTCTCGGCCCTGCTTCTTGATTGGGAACCACTGGAGCAAAACCTTCTTGAATTCTGAGGCATCTGTAACAACCTCGGGTGACAGCTAAAGTAGATAATAATATTTTTTGTTCATTTTATTTTCTACACACAATCCTAATATAAAAAAACCGACTCATCGACTAACTAATGGGTTAATGCATCTTCACTGATACTATAGAACTTAATCTCTTCCCTATTGAGTTAGACAGACTTCAATCAACGTCCTGCAGGTTCTTATGCCGAAATCATAGAAGCAATTACCGAACATCGTCCGAGGAAGCTATCTGATCCTATTTGGTCCCAGTCGAATATTTCGACGGTCACTCGGGGAGGTGAGTCGATGACCGTGTTTTCATTGCCGTAGATGACAACGTTCTCAAAGATGAGTGTCTGATCCCATTGTGGGCTCAGCGTCTTTTCTAGACGCTCTGTCTTCTGAGATTGATTCACGAAGCACACGCGGACGTAGGGGTCGGACAGACCAGACTGATCTGCAGCCAGCAGACCACGGGCCTGGAAGATGTAGGCATTCAGCTGCCATGTCCTCTTAGCTGTTGGATTCAAAAGAGGACGTGACGGAATATCAAAGGACATGCTCATCAAGCAGCATCTATAGGGTTCGGAATTAAGCACCGCTCTTCAAAGTAGTCTTTGCCAAAACTTGAATGGAGAAGTAAAATCGGTTAAGTACTAATTTACGATATTGCAACAAATGATTTACAATGAAAAAATGAAGTTTTAGAGGAACACTGAAAACCCACCTTCATACTTGATGAATACACGGGGGCTGGCCATATTAGTTTGCTACAAGTAAAAATGATTTTAATGACCATTGCAAGGGAATTACCAAGCAAGCATTTCCAAAACTACAATACTCAAACTGGAAAACCGTGTGCAACACACTCAAACACAAGAAGCTGAGTATTCGATTTCTGACGTGAAAGAGAATATGAGGATGTTACGTGAATGGGCTTTTACAAAAGCGAAGTTCTAGACCAACTTAGTCTGTGGAGTAAATTGGGTTGCTTCATTAGCACGGAGTTAATGATCATGCAGGCATCAAGCACAACTACTTTCGAGGCTCACCTTCTTCTTTTTCTAGAGTAAGTTAAAAAGAGGGATCAAGACAATGCGAACCCCAAATCACCAAGAAAATTCTTCATTTGGACCGAACCTCGTTTTCCTGGGGAGGTAGTTGAAACAGACCAGGAACGATTATTTCCCGGCTGTCAGGAGCGAGTTTTCGGTGCCAACGGCGACGACGAACATTGTCAGTGCCCTTCTTCGGTGTATGGAACCGTTTATCGAAGCTGAACGAGTATTCCCACCCCTCACTGGCTTGTGGAGTCATCGAACCCTGGTACAAAGTTTGAGTAGGGTTGGATTTGAGATAGGTAGACAAAATGTGGATTATTTGGCTGTGCATGAATCAAACTAAGGTGGGAACCGTGGTTTAAAAATTTCATGATTCATACAAAAAGCACACTCAGCTCATCACTTCACGCTCTGAGGAATTACCATAAATGAAGCTGCTCGTGTACCGTTTTCCTTTTAATAGTAGCAATGAAAAGACTGCAGTAAAATCCCAGACCGGTTGGAACTAGCTTAACAAGAATATGATAATATCACTAAGTTTGGAGCTAAAGAGCACCAACACCACGCCCTAAAAATGGCGAGGCTTTTAGCAGGCCCACTGTCTTTGGTTAGTAATATCGTTTGATTAGGGGGTTATATTCGGTGAAAAAATGGATTACTGTATGATGGCAAACTCACAAGTAGGGACAAACGTGCGTCCTATCCGAATGGATGAGCGTTCATAAAAACGAAAAACACCATTTCCGAGTATTGTCAGACAAAAGAAAATGCTTTTGGAGCCATGCCTATTAGTGAAATTTGCGAAATAATCTTTGGATTGGCTACCGCTAGGCTAAAGGCACTAAAGAGTGTTCATGCGTTTAAATTAATGCTGCAAAGCACAAGGAATGCACAACTTATGAAATCCGACGTCACCAAACCAGGGGATTTTGGAGAAAAGGCTGTTAGAAGGGCCCACAAGCCCTGGGTTTTCGCGTATTCGTGCTTTAGGAGGGGGAAAGTACTGACGCAGGGGTTAGAAGTTGAATGGGTAAATAAAAAGCACTAGCACTAGCAAAGCAACACATGGACGAACCATTTTATTTTCCATCATCTTCGCTACAATCTGCAGGAAAGACAAATATTATGATTGAGTGCACAATGGCGCGATTAGGTGCATCCAGCTTGTAATTCAAGGCGGGCACTTCAAGAGGACTTAGCTCAACTTACATCCTCCTTGACGTTTCTAACGGCGTCTTGAACCTTTCGACGACGGATCAGACGTCGTCTTCGACTCATGTGGTAGACCTTCTCAACGGCGACATAGTTACCCATAGACTGGTCCACTGAGTACTCCCAGCCTATTGGCACAAACAATGCAATCTTAAAATTTTGCTGGCCAGGCTTTTCACGTGAAGACCTCCACTTCTCGGGTTTCGAAGTTAACGACAACGATGGTTAGGAAAGGTGTATCCTCAAATTCCAAGACTAGACAGTCTTCAATTGCTATGCACGCTTAGATCGTGCAGAACAATCGAGCATCTCTCCCTTTTTGCATCTCGACTCAGTTTGTCTACCAAAGTGCCCTCAAACCTTACGATCGGTAAAAACACCTTAGTTTTATCCAAGACTCGTGAGTGATATAATACCTTCCACATTTTTTAAAAAAATAACTGCTATCCCGATTAAAGCAAAGGAAATGGTTGCATAGTTGGGAATAGACCCACATACCCTCTTCGTCGCAAGGTCTGTTTTTGTCGACTTGCCAAGCATCGTCTTCCCACGCCCAACCAGATGGCAGCTCAACCTCATCAGGTCCTGGTTTCTCATAACCATTGGAGTCTGTGTACGCTAGTGGGGCCTTCTCCCAGTCAGAGATGGGTGTTCGTTTTTCGTTGAAGAACACGCTTTCGAGGAACGTTGTGGCACCGGTATCCTTCTTGAACATGAGGGAGAACTCGGGATTGATGTACCAATCACCATCCCATCTCCAGCCCCGCGGAGGCACGAAGTTCTCCTTTGGGGTCTCAATTTTACCGCTGCAGTCGGTGAAGTTAGGTCGGGTGAGCGGAGGTCGATGTGATGACCATTTGCCCACAATTTGTGCCTCGTTTTCGTACTACATAATTCAAAATATTTGAGGCACTTAAATAATATCAGTAGGCACGTCAAGTCAATTAGCTTCTAGCCCACGATCACTGAGCCTCATGGGACGGTAGTTCAAACTAAGTGGCCAATGGGAAACAGACACTTACAACTTCTGCAACGACTGTAGGCAGACCTTCGTCTTCTCGTTTGACCCAGTCGCCCTGTTCCTTTTCCAGACCTAGCCACAGGCTCAGACACACCTGGGCTGGGACTTTCCACTTCTCTGACATGTCATCAGTGTTCAGTGACGGTGGCTTCAAAGGCGAAAACATGCACATGGTTACACACACATTGACATGGACTTAGCGCGGCTTAAGCAACGTGGCTTTACCTTGAGCATAATGGTACGAATGGCACCGCAGTAACGGCCACGGTAAAGATCGTTTTCGGAATAGAGCAAATCGTAAGCAGGAATACGGAAGTAGGCTACACGCTTTGTCCCAGCAATCATCCAGATGACGACGTCAGGCATGCTGTTTTGCGGCTGCATGATAACGAAAACCTCTGTAGCATTACGTCCTCTTGATCATGGTTTAACCCGAAAGTCGTTTTGAGCTCACCTCAACAAAGATATTGCGCAACGTGTTGAGGTACACTCTCAATTCATTTGCGACTTCCTCAGCACTAACAGCTTCCTCTCGGAGCTTAATAGCGGCTGTTTTGAGAGCTTCTAGATCGTCGTGACGGAGTTTCATCAACTTTTGGTCCAATTCGTTGGTCGGAACGCACCCTTCCGTCCATTCTGGCAGGGGAGTCCTATTAATATCGAAGAGTTCGTAACCACCACGAAATAAGGGTGATTCAAGTCACTCTCAAACACTATCAAACACTTCTCAAGTGGTGTGATAGACTTAATAAAGTCATGAAAAAACAAACCCACTTACTGACACTCCATGATGAATTGATCAAGCGTCCCGATTACTGTGCTTGCCAAATCCTCCTCAGCCAAGCCGATCTTGATACTCACGTCAATATTCTCCAGAGCGAATTCCTAAAGCAAAGTAGAGAAGTTATATTTTAGCATAAACGCATTGAAGAGTTATGGGCCAAACGTACAAGGTTATCAGCAATTCGAGAGATCATGTTCACCGCAAAGAGACGATAGGAGATATCCTCCCACTGACATTCTACAACAGTGCAGGGTTTGATATCACCCCATGGCAGGAAGTTGTAGTAGCATCCATCGAAAACAGCGTTTGTCGGTGGTGTGGTCGACGCACAAGGTGGGATAGTTTCATCAAGATTGTTGCCGTAGTTGCCGATGCTGACCTCGAACTCAATCGGTGCGTCGTCAACGGTGATCATGTTGGCTTGGAAGAAGGCAGCATGAAGAACGTACTTCCTTCTTCGCATGAATTTCTGTGGAAGGAAGCATCGGAGTAAACAGAATCAGTGTCTCAGTCTTGATTGTGCGGCGACTCAAAGACTTTCGGATTTACTTACACTGACTCTGACTTTGACGTCCTCTGGAATGGGCACTACAGCTGATTTTTGGGCTTCATCCAGCAATTCGGTTTGAAGTTCACAGAGAACTCGGCCGCGATAGGCACAGCCTTCGCCCTTGGCCAAATTCAAGCCGTCGAGCTTGTCGGGCACGCCGCTGTACTCACGTGGCGAACCATAGAGATTTATGAAGGACGGACCGAATGTGGGTAGGAATCCTAATTAGAGAAATGCACATAGCGTCATGCACTAGTTTAAGCTGCCATGGGTTTCGAAATGCAATGTGTGTGAGCAGGCAGTGTACACTTGCACAAGCAAGCGATCAGCAGGTGTGAGGGGGTGGTGGGGGTTGATTTTCCACCATCCTGGAGAGTGAACTTTTAGGACCATGGCACCTAGCGACCACATTCCAGAGGTTGAGTGAAAGTGTCATTACCACACCAAATTATAACATAGAGTACTTTTATCCTTGAGGTGAAATAACTGTGTCATGGATGAGCACTCTAAAATGCTAGTTTTTTGGTGGCGGACCCAAGACTATACAACGAGCCCTTGGCTCACCCTTTTCACGAGCGAGTTCGGATACCCGCAGGAAAGATGTTCCGATTGCATCGTTCCGTTTTAAGCCATCCCTAAATACAGCGCAAAAGCAATGAAGAATATTACCAAGATGCGATATTGAATAGGTATTCTGTACGGTAAATTGCTGTACAAAGTCCAAGCACATTAAACATCTTGTAATCGAATATGGATATCGTGATGCTACATGAGTTCAAATTTAATACATCTGAACATCTCTAAATGACGGACAAATTACTGTTCCATCAAATAGCTAGATTAGTACGAAAATTTAAAGGGGCTAAAATTTAACCCAGGGATTTTCTTTTAGTGCCCTAGAAATGGTCAGGAAATTCATAGTCGTCAGTCGCCCAACCAGTTTCGCGAATGAATACATGGCTCACTACCAACTAATAATAAAAGTATTCAACTTTGGGTCTTCTAATAGGGAGAATTAGTTATTTTTAACAAACAGTCCTGCTTTCTGAAAAAAATCAAATCTCCATCAGAGCCTATCACTCAAAACCCTAAGGAGATATTAATGAAGATGTTTGAGAAGCACGCTCACATTTGAAAATAAGTGCTTTACATTTAAATCCGTCACAATTTACGAATTGTGCAGAAAAGGCTATTAAGCACCGTCCGTTTTATCTCATGAAATGTTATGCAGTTTGGATAAAATTTTGAATGCGACAAATCATTGAAGAGACATTTGACAACGAATGTATAAGCGTGCAATTCCCAAGCAGACGACATCAGTTGCGAGTGATTAGAAACAGAGGTTAATTTGCCGGATGAGGAGATGAGATTAGGCTAGATCTAATCGGTGTCTCGCAACTAACCATCTTCGCCGCCTCTCAAAGCTGACACCTCGCTGAGCTTCAAGAATGCTGTTGCAATTGCATCATTTTTGCTCGCGCGGTCCCTAAAACGCGATTTTCACTCAAAATTCAACGTCTATTGCGTACTTTAATTTTAATTTAAGCAGTTTTCGTGCTGATAGAGCATCGATTTTTGCATGTAAAGTATAAAAATGAGATCAGAACGTACCAATCAAAAACAGTTATCGCCAATTTGTCACACATTGAAGGGAACTAACAATGACAATGTTGAGTGCTTGATAAAGTTATGATTTAAACACGGAGGACATTCGGAAAAGGGGTCTCACCTGCACACTGAGCTTGAGTTCTTCATACCACTCCGGGTGGTCTGTCCCCTCTTTGGTGGAGGATTTTATCTGAAGTTGAAAATTTCGGATGTACTACAGCTCTTATTCATGAGCCTTAATGAAAGACCGCCGAATTTTAAAAGGATTAGATTACCTTATGATCTGAGTGTCTCATCATGCTAGCCACACCAACACACTTTCAGTTGCAAGGTTATCATGCCCTTCTTCTACCGAGATTACTTAGAGACCGCCTGTCAAATGCACTGTCAAATGTTCTCATTTTTACTATGAATTGCAACGTCCAGGTTACTTTGCAAGCTTGGAATGAAAGATTGAGTTGGTTAAAAAGCGGTAAGCAACACCGTCGTAGAGGAGAAAGGATCACAAGAGAACATACGTAAGCCGCAGAACATAAAATGTCTCAAGTCTGTAGGTTTCTCTGCATTGCTTCGTAAATTTTGATTATTTCGGATTGAAAGTGCACCTTAAAACACCTCTATTTTTGAGGCATTTTGAATTCTCTCTATAGATTAGTCAGATAAATCGTTTGTGCTGGGACTAATAGCCAGATGATTCAGTGTACGAATATTTGGCGCATTTTAAATTTCTCTAGCGAAAGTATTGCATTATTGATCGTATCATCGGAATGCATTATTATTTGCTCAAAAAAGCCAAACGGGTAAAATGTAATTAAATGTCTTTAAACAACTATAAATCTTATAAAACATATTCTTTTAAAGGATGGAATCGTGAAGCAAATCTATTGGCTGTATTTGTAGACTCCCAATCAATATTATTATGCGAGGATTAAACAGAATGAAATTCATTTTGAAGTTTTCATTTCGTCATCAGAAGCAACCGTCAGACAATAACTGTCTCTTAAAAATTTCACACACACGCACAAAGAGAATCTATGAAGCACTCTTAGGTACGCTCACAGTGTGACTCAATAAGTAGGCTTTGAAGGCTCATCAGCACCACCACCTATCCAAGCTAAATAAAGTGGTGACTAAAACCACTAGAAAGTCAAATCTCATTAATCAAGCAAAGTGATTTAGAAACACACAAGCCTCAAAGCGGGTAGCTGTCTCAGAAATGGGGAAAACTTTTGCACATCTAAAAATTATTTCCGTGTGTTGCAAAATCGAGAGGTTCCCGAAATTAGTAAACTGAACAAACTCACCTCTTTTCCAGCGAATTTGACAACTGTGAATGGATCGACGAACTCTCGGTCACTCTTACCCTTCCCAAAGACGTTCTTGATCCCTGAGAAAGCGTCGCTATCCACTAAAATTTACAATAAACAGCATTATTTGAAGAGAAACAAATCGAATTCTACAAAATCTAGTGTCTGTAATAATTCATGAAACTATAGCTTTCAGTAGATTTCATGAACAATTTATCATAATAACGCAGTCAAATATCAAACGTTTATGATTTTTAAACCACCATTGGTTCGATTATCGATGGGAACAAATTCAAACTCTTGGACTAGCGTTTAAGCTATAAATGCGTCGACCGAATTTTAGAGATTTAAATGGAACTATGGAATTATGTGCTTCTTCATTGGGGACTCATAAAAACTGACCGATAGCAATAGAAATAGCATTTTCCCGGTGGCTGATGTATGAAATAGATCCGTCTAGTGCATGTGGAAACTTTATTTGTTGATATTGTTTTCAAATCAAAGCTAAGTCTTGTTTTAAAACATTTGCTTAAATTCTAAACTATTCCTTTTATCTTACGTGAAAATGAGGCATTAATCGAAATTCCAGAAAACAGCTTACTCCTAGGATAATCTTCTCCAGTGTAGAGGAAGAATCTGAGTAGGGCTGGCCGAAGTTGCAGACCAGCCGGTCGCAGGATATTTCTAGCATTTTTGAAAGAAATTTGATTAAAATATAACCTTATTATAGTACGTTTATTACATTGTATTTTGTAAATTTTAATCTTATCCATGAAACAGTCATAAACGAAAGACAATATTTTTTGGTCATGAATCCATAATATATCAACTATTTGCCATAATTAAAAATTAAAAGCGATATCTTATTCAAAACTATGAAGAATAGGATTTCAAAGTAGCATACTCAATTAATTTATTTGACATTTTTTAATGAGTATTTCCAAGAAACTCACGATTCGATATCTTCATCCTCAGAACTCTCTGGTAGTTTAAGGTCCTGAAACGTTCGAAAAAAAACCCTTCGAAATTTGAAAAAAAATTAAACAAACAACAGGAACCCTTTGAATATTATTTCCCTCCACCGAATTCTCGAAATACCGACTTTGGTAATCTGAACAAAGGTTGGAGATTTTGCAACTAAAATGTACGTACCGGAGCTTCGTCACCTGGACCCAAAATAACCACTGCCACTTTGAGATATCCCTTGGAGCCGTTTTGTGGGTCTTCTGGCTCGCCAAGCAAAAGCCATTTGTGCATGATGGCATGTTTAGGGCTCTCGTAGACCGCGGCGAGACTCAACTCGAAGGTGCCGATGAAGGCATCGGAGCGAAGTTTCCGAGAGTTATACACCCCGAAGACGATGTTATGCTGAAAAAGGTCGGCGGGAGACTTGTGGAAGTTGAAAAAGAAGGTTTTGCCCCAGAAAGGCGAGTTGGTTGAACTGCGAACCGCGGTTATCTGGGTCTGGTTCCAGCAAATGACCTTGCAGAGCGGAGATATGTTGGCTCCGGGTAGTTGACGAGCCTCATGAATTCGTACACGGACCTGGAGTTTAGCAAAACACTTGAGTTTTACATTTAGACTGCTCTAAATCCATATGTTACCTCAAGAGCAGATGTACATGAAAGTGTTGTAGTTGTGAGAGAAGGAGACTATTCATTCTAGGTGAGTGTAAAGTAGTAACGACAAATTTGAAGTCAGCTACTGGTTATACACCATTGAATACCAAATCTGCACCTTGATCGCAAAGCTCAGCTCACTATTCTAATGAGATTGCAGTCCTCTCAACATAAGACTCAGGTGTAAAACGCCAGAACTTTGAGTTGGACATTGTACCGGTAGGCACGTGATTCAAGCCTTCGAATAATCAAAGTATATGGTGCAGTGGGAACGCAATTTAACTGGCTGGTTCTTACTACCTGTCATCGTTAGGGTCTCGTAACAAAATACAATCTGTAGATTTTCGCGTTTTAGAGTTATGAAGGGCTTGTGAATAGACTGCATTTTAAAATCATAATAGATGAATACTACTTAGTGCGTTCGGTTAATTCCCATTAAAAACAGCACGTGTCAAGTTAACTCTCTCGATGCTAGTGTCTTCATCAAACACTGGCTAAGACTAAACCGACTCTGAATATCTTGTTCAAAAGAGCAGGACCAATTTTTGGCACCTTTTCAGTTGTATACACGAGATGACCTTTTCTACATGTGTTCACTTTGTCCTCCACCCATGAGATAATTCGAAAAAGGAGCACATCTGCATCTAGAATCGCAAGTACACACTACTTGGATTTTTCTCTACAACAAAGCATTTTAAATCTGCTGGTTAGTGGGAATTTAGAGAGCGTTGATTCAGTGTGAAACTTGATGTATTCACTCACTTATTCTGCGTGTCGCCATAAAACTTTAGTCATTTCCACAAAAAACCTTATTTTGAGGGGCAGATAAATCATACGATACTTGGTAGATTGATTGCAACATATTTACGGTTTCTTAAGCATTTTTTCTTGAGATTGTTTAGTTAATTTATGGCAGATTGTGAACGATATTTCCGACTGATTGCGAAGGGGTTCCCAAAAAATAACCAGATAGAAATAATAATTACTCAAGAATTGCTCTTTGAGCCATTATAAGGTTTATGAAGTATGGGAGTCAGAGACCGCTAAAGCCTGATCCACAATCCACGCAAAAGGAGTTCTACCAAATGATAAGTTCTCAGTGTTAAAATGTCTCATAATGCCTACTGATGTGCCACAACTGCTCAGCAACTTTTTCATCACTATCACAAGTCTAACCCGGAATCCAGACTGTGATCGCTTTACTGCGCTTCAGTTAAGTCATAAGACCACGTCTTTCGCAGTCTTTGAGACACGTCAGGGTAGATTTATACAAATACAAATGCATGAAAACTCTTAATCGCCATAGTCAGTAGTATGGTGAGCCCAAAATCCAGTGTACGAAAACTGCCAAAGTGGCAAAACAGCTTTTTGAGTCACGGTGTAACAAAAATTATAGGCTCAACAACTAGAATCAACCAACCAATCACCGTCGCCGCAAGCAAGAGGATGAGAGCTACAGTTTGGCAGGGAAAAGTGCGTAAACACGTTCGAATAACCCTTCAGTTGCTGTTTTCGCTTAAGCAGTTGCTTGGGTGCCAAGCACATACTCGATATCAATTCCTACTCGGTAGTGCTAGAAGAGTGTGATTCAGTTACGGCACATTACAAAGATGATCAAAACTCAGGTGCACAACGCTGCAGTGATAGAGTGCTAACTCAAATAGATGGAATACACGCACACATACGACGAGTGACCATAGTTTACTTTATCGACATGGTAGCTTGAATTTATAGTCCTTTAGTTCGGTTGTGCACACATCTTAAATTGCAGTTTAAGGAAACGAAACCCGCGTATGGTGCAGAAAAATTTAGTTAACCATTTTTTCGTAATTAATAGATCATAATATTCCGTATCTGATTCAAACCGAATAACCCAGCATTTTTGGAATCTTTGGGATCATTGAATTCCGGTAAGCTCGGAAACTGTGGTAAACGCTTCAAAAGTCCGAGTACCTCAGCCGATAGCTTTGAATCCTCTCATAAATAAACTGGGTATCATTGAATCTATCAGGGTGATGGAGTTTGTTGCCTTTAAGGTTATCTGGATATTATTAACCACGAAAGGAGTCTAAGGTAGGGTAATTGGATTAGAGAGGGACTGTTGTCGGAGAAGAGGCGAGGTGCATGTGTGCCATCCAGGGTGTGAGTGTTAGACTCACTTGCCAGGAAAACGGGTTGCAATATGGTGACACTACTACAATGACCAACGTAAGACTCCTCTGCCAGGCTACTTCTTGAGACTTTCCACTGCAAACCACTTCACTGTATTGGTAAGGTGCTTTCTCAAAGGGGCGTTAAAAGAAACTTGAAATTTACGCTCGTGAGCCAGAGAATTGAAGTGCAATTGAAGTGGTTTCGAATACAAGATGGCATTTGGGTTATTCGAATGGTGTCTTTATTAACTAGAGTTACTAAAGGAGTTTGTGAAAGACAAAAGAGCACTGGTGGGAAAATCGAGCAATTTTATCACCAGTTTATCAATAAAGGGAGTTTTAAAATACCCAGTAGGTGGATATGAAAACAACAGCGGGTAGCTTAAAATGTCTCTTACCGGCACTAAAAAGTCCAACTGCTTGACTTCGAGTCTGGCCGATTAAAACCACGAATAAAATGTGTACTGTGTTGTCTACACGTGTCCTCTCAAGTGTTTCGCCGCAAAGACGAAATATGTTATTGCTCGCTCGATCATCAAAGCTCTGATCCCAGCTCTAATCAATCATTGATGCATAACTTTCCAACACATTCGGTTGGAATTACTCACTGTTAGAAAGGGGAATTATTTTCGCTTTATAGAAACAGTGGTTTGATTTGATTTGCGAAATTAAGCTCGGGTTTAATAAAATTGTTTTTCGTCTAATTGTCAACATCTGTATGAAATATTCCTAGCTGGAATTTTGTGGCTTTCGTAGCTTGATCTCTAAACCACCGGACAGAAATCAGAGGTCTATTTACCCTTCCACAGCCAATTAAAAGGGTAAGGTAAATTATCTTATCTCTATTTGTTAAAGATAAATACCGCCCCTCGCAGGCTACGAACTTATTTAGTCATATGCTTTGCTGGATCAGAAAAGAAGCACACTAGCCTGGCTTACATTTCCAACCATCTAGAGATACTTTGGGGTTTACCATACCTGAAAGTCTTGGACTTTGGTGGAGTATGATTTATCGACTACGGGAAGGAGATCGCCAGATCCGCCTTTCGCCTCGCTGACAACCCCACCAGCGATTTTGGAGTCGACTCCACTCGCTGTTTCAGCTCCATTCTCTGAGCTGTCTCCGCCACCTCCACCTCCACCTCCACCGGCTGCATTTGCTGCAATTACATAAAAAAATATGTGCAGAATTACTCAAACTGCCTCTTAGGTGCACTCAGACCAAACACATAGACATCTAGATAGAGTATGCGAATGAACCAGCAAGATGGCTACCGAATCAATAAAAGTTCTTTTCCCAGTCACCCGATTTCAAAGGTGAAAAACTTCGTTAAGCTGATGGCTATCTCCGATATTAGGACGAGGTAAGTGATAGTGCATTTTGGTATAAAAATACGACATCCAGACTACAGCTTAGCGTGGACGTAGCTCCAGTCCTAAGTTCTTCATTGTTTAGCTCGCTACCATGGCAGCACACGCCGCGTCACTTTGTCAAAGCACACGCAGAAGCCTGTCCCTGCATCGCATTATTTTTAGCTCGGTAAAAATTGTTTAGGTTACTTCAAAATTGGCTACTATGCGACGGTGAAGTCCCATAAAATGACTATACAGATGTTTCCATTTGATTGAGAAATGGAATTAGGAAGTAGGAATTATTCGTGGGGCCATAACCATCTTAGCGTTCTGTTTAACTGAATAATCACCCAGTCACTTTGTTCCACGTCTTATTTTATGCAAACACAAGAAGCCTTAAGGCTGGTAAACTATTTGTGCATGGTGCTAATAGGTGCCTCATATTCTAACACCCTGTTGTAGTAGCATAACTTGGCAGAAAATATCCCAGTGAAAACGAAATCAGGGATTTAAAAACATCGCAAAAGGCGCTGAAGATCATTTGACGACCTTATTGACACTTTATTCAATAGAACATATTAACCAGTGGTCAGCAAGCCTCTCTCTGAGGTACGCTAAATAAGATTTCTCTAAACTGGGTTATTGAAGCTCGGGTCTCAACAACACCGTTGTCTAACCTGATTACCAACTCGTAGTTGGGATGCGACGTATCGTGTTTTAATAGCAAACGAGGCTTTAAAAAAATCACT
Source organism: Anomotaenia brevis (assembly GCA_030710315.1). Taxonomy (NCBI): domain Eukaryota; kingdom Metazoa; phylum Platyhelminthes; class Cestoda; order Cyclophyllidea; family Dilepididae; genus Anomotaenia; species Anomotaenia brevis. Next base: position 372,370 of record JAUOZQ010000063.1, on the reverse strand, counting down.
TGCAAATATCTGCTTACGAAGCTCAAGACTTCTTAGCTAAAAATATTGCTCGTTTTATTCATGCATCACGCTGGGATACAAGTGCATCTATTAATGAGACCATTTACTGATTCACGACCCAAACGTGACGTGACTAGCGTTTGAAAAAGAGCATAGAATTCCAGCAAAAAAATGATTTAAATATCCATGGGTTAATTAATAGGCCTTTTTGATTTGGCCATCATGCTACAACACTATCACTGAATTTTGGAACGAGAAATGGAGAAATAAAGCAATCGTTAACCATTAATTTATCGGCTTTCACACAAAGCAACTAAATTTTCTTCAAACTGAGATAAAAACTAACTTGACTTAATAAAGATCGGTATGAATTAGTGACAGAAAACATTGGATTTTATTCTACCTCACTGGTGAATCACGGTGAATTTGCACTGAGTGTGAAGTAGTTAATCCATGCATGAATCATGGCCTTCAATGCCTTGCAAAGGGGCAAAATATCGACTCGCCCCCCCCCCCCTCCACGCCCACCTATGTGCAAAGCAGCTACGCCTGCAGGTCAACCGAGCGCACACAAACATCCACACTTGAATGAAATCTAAAGGCAATGGGAGGTGGACTCCAATTTTACACGTTCCAAAGTCTAATTTTGTGTGTGGTTAATTTTGAACAAAATTGCCACAACTACGCACCCACAACTACTACCACCTCATAAGTGTTAGGGGTTCTCACACACAAGCTGATGCATTTTTTGACAGAGTCCTATTGTGTTAGGCCTAGTGCTACTACTGTTGGGCCACAGGTATCTTGTGCCCATAGGTCAAATCTAAGGTCATATTGGGTAAAATCAGAGCTCTGTAAAGCATTCTACGGTGCAGTAACGGAACTAAATCCGCTTTTCTGATTTCAATAGTGCAGTCGGAAACTTACGTGGATTGTCTTCGTTTCGTTTTACCTGGACGACTACCTTGTTCGCCCTCAGGATTAGACGGCGCTAATCGGAAAACCAATGCAGTTTCTACACTTAACAGGCACCAGAAGCTGGCCAATCATTGACTAAAGAAGCCCGTTGCACTTCAACTATTGGCTGGCTACTAATGCAAAGGCGCCCAATCTATAGCTACATGCACAAAAAATTCCATTAGATAAAAAACCGGGCAGAAAGGTACTATACTATGATGTCACGGACGATTGGAACAATTCTAGAATCAGGGAAGGATTCTCCGGCATTTGAGGCAACTTACTGCCGGCAGCACCTTCAGCTGGAGGTTCGTAGTGAACGATGAGCTCGATGCTTTGCTATAACAAAAACACATTTTTAGTGAACATCGATGAACAAAACTTGCTTCTCAAGTTATTGTTAGAAACTGGATATGAGTTAAGCAGTTCCTATACATTTGTGAGGTTTAATGAACATCTAACCAGTTCAAAAAGGATCAATCTTCCCGTTATCCTGTAGATTTCTAGTGAACTCTCAAACAAAACTGGGAACCAGGACTTAATTCACTTACGAACTCGACATTATTGTGTCAATCCTTTCAACTGAACCACCAGTGATCAACTCAGTATTAAAAAAAAGAAAGTGCATATGAGCGCTTATTTCAGTGTCACAAGATTTCTTAAGATGAGGGATGAATGCATTGCTACCAAAGTCATAAAACTATTCATTAGAAAGTTTCCTGTACAAACTCAATAAATTTCCCCATGAGAAATTACGCAATAAAGTATCGAACATTTCATTCAAGATTGAATAGGATGTCAACTGGGATGTACACCTCAATCACTAGGTTTAAAAGAGCAAACTCTAAGCCAATATAGTGAGCGAATAAATAGATAAATGCAAAAGAAATCAAAAATTAATGTCACGAGAATGTCAAGTGAAAATCAAAACAAAAACAGAATCCTGACCTGAGTTGGTCGATCATTTTTATCGTTTAGTGTTAAAGCCTCTTTCTTTTCTTTTTCACCAGCGATGTAAGAACCAAGGGGTATCTTGGCCTTTCCCATGAATCTAAACCGAGTATTATAAAAATATGTTTCGATAAGAGTAAATTTAAACAGAAATCCGTACAAATTAAAAGGTTTAAGAACTTAAAACATACTTATCAACCGAAACATCGTCGTGGTCGTAAACCCGTACTTCGAGTTCGTCATTTGGAGTGAGAGCCTCATTTTTCAGGTCGAATTGGAGATCCTAAGTTATTCAGTAGTGTAATAAATCCCCTCACTCACTTCATTCCATTCGGGATTAAGGTTGTCGTTGACATACTTCGTTTTCTTTTTCTCCCCTTTTGTTAATAGCATAGCATCCAATTTAAACAGAAATACGCTTGAAAAATTACAATTGTTGCAAACATTCAAAAATTTGAATAGAATTTGGAGTAAATGACATAACTAGTCCTAACCACATACCCTAAACATATCTGCGAAGTTAACTTATGAATTTCCCATATATATGTGTTATTTCATAAAATACGAGTTCAAGTCATCAATGTAAAATTTATCATCTTGCCTCTAAATTCAATTCGGCAATAGGGGTCACTTTTTCCGACTAGTTCAACATTTTTGAGGTTTGCAGCTTTTTCAACCTGTATCCGCAACATGACGAGATTGAAGTGTACAAAGTGTCGACTAAGGTCACTCGCATTACGTGTGATTTATTAAAACAAACAAATCAAATTTCAATAAATTGATAACTATGTTGTCTTGGCAAAATTATTGGTAAAAGTAGTTTTAATAACTGACAAATGGAGAGGTTTTTTGGTTTTCTAAACAAAGTTAAAAAGGAACTTGTTGTTGGATATGTAGCTTAGAATAGATTCTTTCACTGATATAAATCCGCTAATATTTTATATACTTGAGCATGTGCTTTCTGCTAGTTTCGGTGAATTCCAGACTAAAATACCCCAGTTGCTGCTTACATATGACATTGTACCATAACTATCACTTCCAAGCAAATCACTAAACAATGTTTAAATGATCAGCATGCATGCAACTCCAAATTTTTCGTGCGGATTCGCTGTGCTTCATTCGAATAAATTCAGTCATTTTTTATTATGATTTTAAAATTCTAACCACCCCTAATAGAATTACTTCTCTAAACTTATCAGTCAAAATATATCATTTTCGTTAGCACTATTACACTTTGTTTGTCGACCTATTTCAGTATCCTTTTTCAATTGGCTGAGAATGCGCTTAGCTTTCATTGCATGCTATCAAAGTGTCTGCTGCTATTTTGAGCTAGTTTTGCCTAGATTTACGGGTTCTTTGAAAATGCACCCTTTAAATTCTGTTCCCATCCTAATTTTAGGTTGCTGAATAGAAAGACTAATCTTGTAATACGTTTCATAGAAACGTGCAAAGTAATGGAGCAGAGTGTAAGTAGCTTGTACAAACAAATAGAAAATGTAGGGTCTAAATATTGCAAGATCGTAAATTAGGAATTGGCACATGCGTTGGCAACGGGTGCGACATTCGTTATTCATCGTAGGGAAGCCATGGCTTGACGTCCTAAAAATTGAAATGAAATTTAACTTTGTTTTAATGCGTGGTTTATTTCAAGCTCTTGAAAGCTCACTATAATGCAGTCCAAACGGCTTTTTTCAGTCTCTACCATTTTGAACCTTCAATTCATGCTTAAGCAACGAAAGCAAATAATGTAATGATTTCATAAATCTGGCTAAAAATCTGCTTTCAGACATGGTTCATCTTTAGGCTTTTCTAACCTGTATTCATTTACTTGTATTGGTGTTCACCTTTAGCTCTTTAGGGGGTATGCCATTGACAGCCGATTCTATATTTGCATTGGAACCTCTGATTAGACATTTGTTACGGTTTCTAGCATCTGTTTGAACTTGCAATCCCCATGTTCTATGTGCTAAATTGGATAAGCGTTCATTATCTTCTATAGCAGATACTGTCAGTTTCAAATTTTTTATGAGAGAAAAACCTCACACGTCTTATCTAGACTCTAAAAGTTAAAAGTTTGGTTAAAAGTTTGCTTACTTCATCATGCTTCATAATTTGAGTACTTCGTGGTTTGGATGCCACTGGTTGTGATAAGTGGCCTATGAAGAGAGGTAGACCAGATTTCGTAAGGATGATGTACATGAATGGATGATTCGCTATGAATGGGACGGCATTCAAGACTTCCTCTGTAGCCACAGCATGACCGTCTCCTCCTTTTACATCCTTGATCTATAAAGTGCAGGCTTATTATGTGAGAAGCACAAAGCCTTGTAGTAGGCAATTGAAAGTTAGATAAAATTAGTCAATAATTCGTTTAATTAAAACTGTCTTAAAAACCAGGCATTCTTGTGGTCAAGATTATGCAGATAAACAGAATCTTGTACTGAATGATGTAATAGGAGAATAACTAGTATTTTGAAGCTTATTCACTTCGACCATCAAAAAAGGCGATTGCGGTCACTGTTTACTGCTCGCTGTAAACTGTTTTGCTGGACGCTATAAAAGCACTCCAACATGGACATGGGAATGGAAACCATCTGCTGCTAGAAAAAGCAACGCAACAATGGATGATCTGATTGTGCTTGCTCAACTGATTCCCTTAGAAATCAGCATAAGAAAGTGTTGGGGATGTTTTGAATAAATTCAGACCTCTACTTGGAATTTCCGGTCACGGTAGTTAAGACTCTAGGTCCGCTACAAACCTTAGGGTGAAGTAAAACATGGTTGTCAACCTATAGTGGAGAAAGTCACTAATCACCACTTTGCCAGTACTAAAAATTATAACTAATCGATGACATGTTTTAAGCAGTGTGAAAGTGTGAAAACAGCCGTCCAGTGCCTCATTTCGGGTTGCGCCGGGTCGAGGATGTATTAATTTACACATAATCGATTAAAATTATATAAGGAAACTATTGTAAAAATGATATGCTCTGCGGTCGCAATAAAAATGAATAGATGCAAAACTCTTGAAAATGTGGATTCCAATGGGGTTATAAATGACAGAAGTGAACCTTTAGGTCGGAATTGAATTAGTGACTCTCTACAGCGGTGCTCACTCACGCATTTTAATAATTGCATTACGTCGAAATCGACGAAGCCCCGTGAAACCTGTGATTTCGATTAAAAAGTTGAACTGCAATAAAGGAGAGATTTTTCATTTACTCATCTTGTAGTGAGGGTGCATACTTTTGACAATGACTATGTGCATGATATTTTAGTGAACAACAAAGAAATTAACATTTTTAAAGGGTTACTTCGTTTTTTAAGCCGCAAACTAGGCAAACATGTTTATTGAGTTAGTGAAGGAGAAGAAGCGGCAGAAGAGGGGAGGAAACGAGAATTGGACAGGGCACCTCGAGGTACCGTCCTACTTCAGCTCTTCAATAATCAAAACTCGTTGTTACCGACATTACTGCAAGATGTTACCTTTCACCGGCATTATGTGAGGCAGGGCTCTCTATGGGTCACATAATTTAGTTTAAAGACAGGTTAATCCATAGAGCCGATAAAACCTCCGTAACATTTAAATTTTGTTATCGTATCAATCAATGAAGAATCTAAGGATGCTGACTAAAGCTTCTTTTGAAGGCAAAAAGCAACTGTTGCAGGAATAATTATTTCCAAAACGTTTTCTCAAATGCTTATAAAACAATAACAGGTCTTTGTTGCATTCTTAATCTGACAAGTTTAATTTCTAAATTAAGCTTCCATCCTTTTGTTTCCCTTTCTGGAATAGAGGAAATATTGAATTGTGGTCGGAAGGTTTTTTCGGAATTTCATCATGCCTGTTCTTTTAGTACTGTGACCGTACACCAAATCAACTACCACGATGGTTTTAAAGCAATGTCGCTAAAACTTAATCCTGAGAAACCGTAGTTGGTGAGAGGTCCACTTGTACACGAGGAGGTCTGGAAACCAAAATTCGATAGTACTGTGCTAACTCAACCTTCGTGAGGGAACGAGGCTAAATTTTGGAGCCATCTTGTTCGGCCTTTTACACACAAGCATCCCAAAATCTGATTCTTTGAATTATTTTTAAGTAATTTTTTTTTCTAGCTAAAATCACTAGTAGAATGCACCAACCTCCAGAAGTCATTAATAGGAATACTGCACAATAGCCCAGTGCTATAAATTTCGGTCCACTCCTAACGTGAGAAATTACTTGGTGCTCGAATCGAAAGTCTACCAGACACCAGATGGTAGTATTCACCGAATAATCAAAACACGAACCTCGATAACGGCTTTGTGGAGAACTGAGGTGACGCAGATGTTCGACTGTTTCAAGGCTTTAGAAAAGTCGGCTTTTTCAGGATCGAAAATTCTCTGGAAGCCCATTTCACTGAGAATGTCTTTCAGACTAGATAACCCATTGTTCACTGTGCATATGGGTAGGCCCAAGTAAACCATGGTGGTGGTGTACAATTTACGATTGAATAACTGCCGAAAGCAATGATTCTGTCCTGATGTGAACATCATGAAGAGAGTCTTTGGTAGTCCCAGGGGTTTCTTCGGTAGAAGCACCAGCATTTCGTGCCTGAAGTATTGATGATTGTAACAAAAGTGAAAATTGTCTCAAGAAATTGTGTTTGTGGAGGAAGAGATTACCAGATGTATTTCGAAATTCCTCATTTATAAGTAAAAAAGGTTCACTTTCTCACCGTTTTAAGGGAATCCGAGTGGCGGAACAGTTGATTTGAGGGAAATCGGCATAGAGAAGAGGGATTCTGCCCCTTAGAAGGTTTATCCTCACGGCAGACTTGTTGAAGACGAAAAACTCACCTACCTCTGTCTTCAGACTCGGAGCGAAGCGTTGAAGGCTAACTGGTAACATGACAGTAGATGTTTGAATGTGCGTAGTATGATTTGGATCACAAACTTTTAATTCCATCGTTTTGGTCCGATTAGGCCGTTCAAGAGCGAAATCAAGGCTTCGTTAGCCGAAATTCGATAAAATTATACTATCTATGAAGAAATGCATCAACAGGTCTGGTAGCTCTTGAGTTTATCGATAACACATTTGACATAATTAATTCAGAAGTCACTGCGGTGGCATGTATGCTTGCATTCAAGTCGGAAACTTGAGGTTTGAAACTTGACAAAGTGTGGCAAGTGTGATGTTCAACAACTATTTTATGTCCACATGAAATTTCACCACTAGTTTTACTCACACTGACTTCTTCACTCAGAATTACAGTAACATTTATGTCACACTTCATCCCGTTTTATCATCCCGAGGTTGGGAGGTCATCTATATGTAACACACCAGCAGTTTGTCTCTTCTTCCTTGTGTACCAAAATTCACCCGAGGGCTTGCCAGAATGGACAGTAAGGTCTTTTTAATTCTAGTTAAAGCTAAGAGTCATCTTATATGCTCTCTTTAGTGAAGTTGCCCAAGCATCATTAGGGAAATTTCGCAAACATGATTACTGACCGAAATTGTGTGCCATTCAGTGAAGCCAGTTAGTCACTTTAACAATACGAATTTCATAGTACAACTTCAAAACTACAGATACAAAAGTATAGACACTTGTATGAGTAGATACATGCCAGGCAAAAATAAGGCTTAGTTTAGCGTAACAATCCAACGAACTTGTGAGATGTGCTGCGCTGAGAAGACTAAGATTCCCGAGCCCAAACGAGATCTGTGACGGTGAGACAGCTAAAGCACGCTCCCCCGTATCCATGATTATCTTTGAATTGATGCTACGTGAATTCTCAATAGTCTCTTTTGTTTGGATCCTCTAAGAATGGATCATTTTTCCTCAAATTCCAAGTCTTACTTTGATGTGTGAATGAAGGCATCTTTTAAATGATTTTCGTAAATCACAATTCTCTGATGCCAGTAGATATGATACACCTGTAAAGTGCTTAACGTGATCAGGAAACAAGCTGTTGATTTCAGTGTGCAAGTAGCGACCTTTCAAGTCCTGTGGTAAGTCCAAAAAGCAGGTGATTTCTGTGAGAGTTTCAGTAGCAGCTCCTGGTAAAAGCAAGATCAAGCTCTCGTAAATTGCGATAGGCGAGATGATGCAGTTTCGTCTCCATCCGTAGACATCACAAAATCTGCTGTAGAGGTCTTCTGCCAGACTCTGTAATACCTGCTGAACTAATAAGTAAAGATTGAGCCACAGAATACTGCTTACCTGAAGGCATCTTAGTTACGAAATAATTGTAAAACAGTTTTTCTAATTGAATATCCAAAGCAAGCTATCAATGTAAGAATTGCAACTCAATAAACCAATTAAACCAAGCATTCACAATTACATTGGCAAATGGTAGGAGCTCATTCAAAGGGCAGCTAAGAACAGTTTCTAAGTTGAAATTCCCCGTGCAGAAGCATGCTCCGAGTACAAGCATTCTGATAATATAACAAGAAATTTACTGGCTTTATTCTACTATTTGCTTAATTCTTATCCCTCGCTAATTACAAATGAGATTCTTTTCGCTTGTTCAAAGAAAGTTTTCAGTTTCATTTTTTCTTAAATTATTGCTTTATATCGTGCAACATGCAAAATAAAAAGTATTGCGTCAATTCTCAGTACCAAATCAGTGGAAAATTATTAATCTAGCCATCCGAATTTCGGAAGATGCATTTAGTTGTTTAATAAAATCATCTATGAACACTACGCTAAAGTAGAGATGCCTATCTGGGATCCTTCCTATGCCAGTAGTAAAGTTGGAAATTTTCACTTATTTTGTCACCTAAAAGATTTTCACTGTGATTGACTCTATCATTCGTTAACCAAACTAAGGAAGCGACGCGTTGGAAGCATGACGTGAAACAGAGTGTGACCTTCCAAGTACATGGTTTGGAAACTCATCACTAAGAAAAAATGCCTGATCTTAGTTGAAAACGACAGTTTTATACTTTTGTACAACTAGCATTAATTGCAAAACAGTGCTTTAAATTTATGCAATTTGGATCTGTTGTAACTCCAGACAATTACATTTATAACTTTCCCATTATTTTTGACAATAGTTTATTTTGCTTTTGAAAGACCGTAAAATATATTTATTTATTTGTTTATATAGTTGTGTATGTTGTTACTAGGACGCGTTGTACTTTTACGAATGTTTTGAGTCGTTACGCATCCGTTTCTGGTGTCCTGATATCCTAGTGACCGAACGTAATATTATTAATCGTATTGCCTTGGATAGCACCTATCCTCGTACATGACATTAGTGTCTAATAATGTTCTAGTTCAACTAAGTGCAAGTATATAATTAAATACATATTTTTTGTTAGAGTGCCACAGGAAAGCCATGTTATTCGCTCAAAAACTTTGAGATATATTTAAATAAACCTTTGGATGAAATGAAGTGCTGATTAAGCATTTCAACGCGAATTTTCACCATTTCAGTCTTTCGAACACTCTAGTAGACTCTCCATCGCGCTTGGGCCATACGAAGCGAAGTAGTTTTCCGTATTCACTAGATCGTGCTCTATCATGTACTTGAGGTTAACGTCGATTGAATCGGGCTCAACAAATGTGCTAATGTCCCATTTGGTGCAAGAAAGACGTGCATCCGGAATTTTGTTTAACAAAGTATGTAGTACTCTCTGAAAAGCTCCAGTGAACAAATTCATTACAGGATGCGAAAATGCCCGCTTTAGACGTAGTCCCATAGGTATACGCAAATCGTCAAATGATTCATAACGAAAGAAATTCTGTCCCGTCAAAGCAATTAATGATATCACACCAAGGCTCCACATATCCATTGCCATTCTTTCAGTGAAGTCATAAAACTCATGCTTACCGTTGAAATTAATTCTCGCCAACTCTTCTGGAGCAGTACAACTTTGACATATCAAGAACGGATTATGAAGAAGTTCTGAGAGCTCTTTTTTAATGCTGAGCTCCGGTAGAATTTTAACGGAGTTTGAAGAAATTGAATTAAACACAATGTTCATGGGATTTAGGTACCCGTGGGCATAACGTCTCTCGTGAAGATAAGAGATGCCTTCATAAACATTTCTTAATACGGTAAGCACTTCATTAACTTTCACTTGTTTTTTAAACAGCATCCACTGGAACAGGTTTCCAGGTGAGTTACTCATTGATTTAATATGCAGATCTGTTGATAAATTTACCAGCTCAATCTTGGAAAGAATATCAAAAAATAAGCGCGAGTAACACTCTTGTGCCTTGATCTTAGCTAACAATTTCATACGTAACTGCTTCACATCAGAAAATAGGTTTTTGAGATACTTGAACTCGATTTTCTTAATAGCAAAGGATTCCTTAGTATATCCGTCAAAGGCTGTTAGGACTGTGGAAATTGAATCGTGAAAGATTTCCCTTGTTTTAACCAAGTTACTTTCGCTATCATAAGAGTGCCTCGATCCGTTGTATTCGGAAGCAACCATCGCGATCTAAGCACAACTGGAGAGATCAATAAAGCCAAATCAATTAAATGTAACCTAATTAGCTGTGAACCTAAATCATCATAAAGAAATGATACACCATAACAATACATGATAACCAAAGGGTTTTTCGGAAAAATGAATGAATTTCATAAGTTACATTAACAATAAACCAATAACCAACTCTGTTTAGTAGGATACGTAAATAGAATTTTTATAACAATATTTAAGCTTTGGCATGATGATAACTTAATTTGAATGCAATCTACGGCAATTTAAGAAAGTAGCAAATTCTTATGCGCATAACGATACCTAAAAATTGAAATACATCCACATATCCTTGCCATAACTTAATTTCAGACACGTAAACAACCATTATTGAACTCCCTTTGGTCTTTTGCATCTTAAACAAGAATTACCACTCCCTAGAATCTAGAGGTACTTATTTGTAATATTTAAACTAAATTCACTTTGAAACTGAAGGATTTAATCTCAAGAATGAATTAGCAAGTCCTAACGCGTTTATCATTATTTAACTGAGCCCTACCAAACGCGTCACAGTTGGTTATTGGTCTCTGTGTTGGTTGTTGGCATGTTTTACGAATTTTCTCACATCACCAATGCCTTCAGCTTTATACCATATTATTTGTTTCTTTTGCTTTCGCTGGCAATTTTTATTTCCCCAATTGACCCAACGAAAGCTGCACAAGAATTCAATGTTTATCGCTTAACTCAATATGATACCCTTAACACTCCAATTGGAAGCAGATCGTCTACTCTTTCGTGTGATATTCAGACTCTCAGCCCAAGGCCGTACGCGCGAAGATGTGTCATAATGAAGCTCAATGAAGTTAATGTTCAAGGAATAAGAAGTGCTATCAACAATAATTGCGGTGGAATAATAATTCTTCTTCCATCCAAAGACTGGAACGAAGATCTCCTGGCGGTAGGATTTAAATCTTTGCATTTACCTTTTTTAAAGCACTGGTTGAATTTAGAATCCGGCTTTCTAAAAGAAGATTTCCAAATTTCTGTGTATTTTGCAATGGAAAATGATGAACTGGTCTCCCTGTTTGATAAACTGAGAAAGCTCTCACGTGATGCGGACAAGTCAAATGGACAAAGTATGTTTATTTCCTGTTAATCCTAACTGCAGGTCTGTTTGATTCTGTATTTTCGACTGGCTATCGAGCATATATAAATACACCGAAAGCTGCTCCAGTTAAAAGTCTGGAGCTGATAAATATTGAGGGCGCACTTTCCGTTGGCACCTTTAACGAAAAACGTCCTATAATCGTTCTTACTGCTTACTACGATGCAGGAGGAGCTATCCCGTCTCTTGCATACGGCGCAAATGCCAATGCTGCTGGGGTTACTGTTCTGCTCGAGACTGCTAGAGTTCTATCCCAGATTGTTGACTCCAACAATGTACCGAAGTAGGTTGCATAAGTGCAAGGCAATGTTCTAATGTTGCATTTTTAATGGTCGTCTTGTTTGTAGGTATAACGTCATATTTCTTCTGACCGGCGGTGGGAAATTCAATTATCTGGGCTCGAAGCGTTGGTTAGAAATGATGTCGGAAGACGCTGCTGGATTAGGTATGTCGCGCATCGATTCCCAAACAACAAATTTGAAAGTTGAATCTAATATACATTTGTAACTCTAGCTCTGTTTGATTCGATCGAGATGGTAATCAATCTCGAGGGCCTCGGTGTTAACGAAGAGGACCAGCTATTTATGCATGTCTCAAGACCTCCTAAGGAAGGTACCTTTAGTCATCGTCTGTTAGGAGCCCTAGAATCTGCCAGCAATTTGCACCCACTCGGTTCCTTCCCTGTATCTCACGCCGTGGAGGTGGTGCATAAGAAAATAAACCTGAACCAATACGATTTGGCCTGGGAACACGAGCGCTTTGCTCTGTACCGCCTTCCAACTGCCACTCTCTCCGCCTCTTCTAGTCCCACAAGTTATCTCTATCGCGATTCGTCTCTCGACGGGGGACCATTGTATGGTCGTAATGGTGCCTCACGTGGTTATTGGGGTCCAGTGAAGTCTGATGTCGTTGCCAGAAACGCCAAGGTGCTTTCAGAAGCTCTCGCAAGAATTCTATTTGACATTCCCAATGCTTCTAGTGGAACTCCCCTCGTCGACCCATCGGTAAACTTTTTTCATCTCGCACAATCTGTTGTTCGTATTCATTTTATTGCAAGCCATTGAGTACATCCCATGGTAAACATTCTATTATGTTATTTTTGACCGGTAGGCAGTGGAAAACACCATGTACTATCTACCATATTGTAAAACTATGATAACGTTTGGTCAACGGTTCTGTAAATTACTCTACTCTTTTTTTGTAAAGTCGGTTAGTAAGATGTCTGCTGGAGCCCTGATGGACCTTTTGACACTCGGTCCTCGAAGCACTCAACTTATTGGAGTCCCATTTGCCCGTCTTGGCTACAAGGATTCCGGAAACGCCGGAGTGATCTCTTCCCTGGAGCAGCACATGCGTTCCATTCTACCCAAGGTTCGCCTCACCAGACATCACTTCGCTAAGTCCGCCGTCACGCCTGGAGCCGACGGCAAGAGGGCTTCTGGCAAAAATCTTGAGCAGGAGTCGGGGTCTGCCGCTTCTGCCTCATTCATGCCCACGCTCTCGGCCGCTGGAAGGGACCCCGAAGTCGTATTCTACACTGGCGTCGATCCACAACAAGTCGTTGTGTATCGGTAAGTACTCCTATTATATGCTTCGTAAAGCCGTATCGTAATATCATAATTTTGGTTACCCTCCAGTCTCAAGTCGTCAGTCTTTGACCTGGTTATTGCCTGCTTTGTCGGAGCTTATCTCTACCTTCTCCACGTATTCCTTGAGGTATGGGATTGTACCATTATTTTTTGCCAATAAAGGAGGTTCTTGAGCCACTCTAACTTAATATTTTTTGTATTTCAGCGCTTTGAAATGGTCATTCAGTTAACATCTGCTTTCATGCATGGCTTTAAGCGAAAACTCAAGTCGAATTGAGTGTTTTGGCTGATATCTTGTGTGGCTTTGTGCTTGGCTTTTCGATTGTTCACCTGTTACTCTCCAGCTCACCCGTATCATTGTCTAATCCTATGCTTCTTCATTATTCTTGTACAGTATTTTCTATTAAGCAAATATGGTTTGCTCGTTCACCTTGGATTAGTTTCTTTTCCTTAACCGATGTGTAGTCTATGTGATGAGGTTATTTGTATGCTTTCGATCGCGCGAGGTTGTCATCACTGGAGGCAATTTCCGGGCGGGGTTTCTCCATACCATACGATCATTGAGTACGTTCGGGCTTGTGAAATTTGAAAGGTATTTTCTGTTGTATGACGTAGTTTTAACCGGCAATGAGGGGTGGGTTTACATTATTTCGTGCCCACAATCAGTATGACGCGAAGTGTGTGGTCATATGCTATTATTTCTGTTGACAGGCTTAAGTTTTCCAACTTATCTTTTACCAGAGTCTGACGAGCCAGGTTTATAGCTCGGAACTCTTAACATACGATATTGGGACCCTGTTTCGAGAGCAAGAGTAAAATATGTCTTGACATGACAGATTAAGGGAATTCGAGATCATCAAATAGCAAGACAGTCCCATTTTCGTGTTCCAGATCCTGTAGTCGTTAAAAGGGGTGCAGTCTAAAGCTTGATATTACGAAGATGGAGGACTACCAAGCACGAATAGACACGAGTCGATGAGCTAGATCTCATACCCCGTGCCCTGCTAGTGGAAAACAATATCTTAATGGAAAATACTTTCATTGCAAAGTACACGAGGGATATATACGACTCTAGCAATAATCGTGGAATTATTTGAACCGCTACAGAAATTAAATTCGCATCGGTGTTTAAAGGCTTTGCCACCTCATCACATACATTTAAAAGTCTGTCTTGTGCTAAAAAACATTTGTTATCTTAGTAGATTTAATGAAGAGGTAAATACACTCCGTAAATTACAGCACGACAACCTTACTGTTTATTCATTTACAAGATTTGGCTTTTAACATCCGAAAAAATTGGAGATATATCATATTGAAAATGCTAGTGATAATCTAGACTGGGGCAGTTGACTTTCCTGAATTTACTAACACATGCAAAATTAAATTATTTTTACCTTTAATAAGAGCAAAACTGGTGGATATTCACTATCACTGACTGACGTCCGTTACATGATTATCAATATCAAAATCAACCTTGAGATCCGCATTTGACCAGTTTGGTCTAGTGTTATCTGGAAGCTTCGGTGGCTCTCGTGGTATGTTCTTAAGGAATGTCGGAGTTGTTGATCAAGTAGAGCATTTTTGAAGTCAGACATCATCAAGCTTTCATTCTCCCCCTTAATATATAGATATATGTAACAAATTTGTATCTGTAGTTTTTAGAGTGTTCAATCCCTACTCGCGTTATTTGTGTCTATTCCTTTCAGATAAAACAATGAGTCGTGTTCCTAGGGACTTAAAGGGCTTGCTAAAGTTTTGCATGCAAGCTGGGTCTGACTTCAATAGTGAAGCAGAATTAATGGACCCTGAGGTAGTAGCAATTCACTTTGTATACTGGTGCGCGACATTCCTTACGTCTTAATATTTTCGCCTTTACAGAGGGCTAAGTGGCTGAGACAGGCACTGGAAAGTATGACCGTTGACCTGGTCACCGAAATGAAAAATAAGATCGTATCTATTATCAAAAATATGCCTAATATTAATTCCGAAGATAAAAAAGATGCAATTTCCTCCGCTCTCGATGACCTTATCGACTACACCGAAGATGTGAATTTAGCCGATGTTTTCATAAAGATTGGAGGAATGTCACTCATTAAAGCCTTGTTGGGGTTACCCTCTAGTGACTACCGTGCACAAACGGGGATGCTTCTCTCCAACGTTACCCAAAATCATGAAGAAGCGCAAAAGCTCGCTATTAAGGAGGGCATTCTTGGGATTTCCCTCCGACTTCTTACTGAGGAAATGGAACCTTCCAATATGGGTGGATTGATATCTGGAATATCGTGTAAGCATTAGTTTATTTTTTTTATTAATTATTGCATGTTTGTTTCTAATTCGTTTTGCTTTTATTTAAGCTATGGTTCGTGGATGTGAACCGACCATTGAATCTTTCGTTCAGTGCGCTGGATTGGATCGAATCTTTAAAGTTCTGCAGGACACATCTGGTTCTGATTCGCATGAAAAGTATGCGCGATTTAACGGAAAAGCCTCCTTCTTTTTGTACTGTCTCTGCCAAGAGTTCTCCGAGCAACAGCTTAGTAAGTGACAATTATAAGTACCTCAATCCAATTCCGTTATTTGTGGTTACCCTTAGTTGTGTTTTCCCGCAGAATCGCTCGAGGGCTTTCACTTGTCTGACCGCATGGCCCAATTGATCGTTCGAATAAAAGAATCACCTGAATTCCTCGTTAAAGGTCTGATTCTACTGTTGACTGGGCGTGTATCTTCCCTCATCGATCCGCCTCCTGAACCCACTCCTGGTCCCCTTACCCTCTTCAAGCTGCCTCTTTCAGCGCAAAGTCGCAAAATGCTGCTGGAGTGGGCGAATTCTCCTATGATACAAAATGAGTCAGTATTGGAACCCGAAACACGCAATAGACTACTGATGTTGCTAAAATAGACTGTCGTGTTGTGGAATTGCAGATGTACATTTTTCACTTCTACGTGCCTATTTTCTTGTTTCCATTATTGGTACATCCTTCCCTCCTTCCCTTCTTCTTTCATTTAAAGTCGACGCTTCTTAGGCTAGTAAGTCTCTTCCTGGGTTTGGTGACTATTTAATCGCACATGACTGTGGCTCTGTCCAGTCCCCTCTTTCAAACTTTCTGTCCTTTAAGCACGCCCTCATACAGTACGAAAAAATTCTTTCATTTAGAAATAGCTTTGGCACGGTTGGGTATGCAAAGCTAATTCAACGACTAGCTATTGTCCTTAATCCAAGTTTCAAAAGCCGGCATCCTCCATGTATATGCACAGGACTTATTCACCTGGAGGGAGTCCCCCTGTGTTCGTCTGAACATGCAGTTTTGCTCCATAAACTGGCGTAATGTGTTAATGGCAAATAAGCCATCTCAGACAGGATGAGGAGTCCCGTTCAGAGTGAAAGAGAGGACATGTACCAGGGGGTTGATTATCGAAGTGCCGAGGTAGGGTTGACTGGACTAGTAAGACTTAAGACCGATGCTTGCAACCCTTACATAGCTTGAGGAGAGCAGAAGAGCGGCTCTCGGGTGACCTGGGGGTGCCCATTGCTGGACAGCCGGACGATATCAGATTAACGCAGCAACATTGTCACATTATGGTTATCACCTTAAGCGGTTCATAAAGTAGTCCTGGCTTGATTACGCTTAAGTAACGTTAAAGCGAAAACGATTGATCAACACAGCAACCCTCAGAATTTCCAAAATCATGCGTTCGAATTGAGTGTTGGCAAATGTACTTAACTTGATGAATCCACAAAATACGATATTTTAGTAAATTCTACCCGGACGCTAATTGTTGCGGCATACACAATTGCTTAACTTAATAATCGTTTGATTTATAGTTGCTACATATAAAAACCCACTGTTACCACAGCACTCATGGCAGTCTTACTGTTTTTTTAATAAAGAATATTTAACACACTACGCTACCGACTGCAGTCCTATAAAGCTGTCTCCGTAAATCTACCTTGTACATAAATGAAGTGCGTACAACTCTATATAGATTTATGATTATTCGTGATGAAATAGACACCTCACCTTTCATTACCACAAAACCTTTTAAACCACATGTACGAACATATCCCCATTTTGAAACGTTGCGGAACTCAATGTAGCTTTTAAAAACTGCAATTTTCTAAATTATATTTTCGATGATCGTAGATTTACAGAGGTGGCAAAATATGTGGAAATTTGAGTTATCCTCGAAACCGATCAGAACTGGGAATTCTGTAAAATGAGCAGATCGGTAGACATTGGAGAGGCAAGTTTTATTAGCCTTGTAAAAATTTCGACAGTAGAGGTGGAATGTAGTGCTGAAAAAATTGTAGCACAATTTAATAGAGCCTTTAATATTTTAATTCACTCATTTTATTTCAAGTGAATTTACAACATAGTAAATAAGACTAATGAAGTGAACACGATTTAAATTATTTTATTCCAGAAATGATAAGTTATTTTACACACACAATCACCTTTAAGAGTGTGCATGAAGGCGTTGTTTATAATTTGGATCAGGATAGTGAAAGAGCCTTAATGCATTCGGCGGCGCTGCTCATCTGCTCCATTTGAATCCGGTGTATATTTGCATCCGCAAAATGGACAGCTATGCTCGTCTTAGTCGCGCACAATTAAGTTTTGATTATTTACATACAAATTCGTAAGTCTGCATTGTTATGTCTTTTTTACGATTTATAAGAACAACCCACGAGTTTCTTTTTGGTGCCATTGCCGAATTGATTGATAACGCCCGTGATGCCGGTGCCACAGAGATAGATATCTTTTCCGGTGAGGAAATGTTCTATAAATAATCGATTTAGTAAAAAACCCAGCTCTACGTGGTGGGTTTCTTCTGTACTTTATCGACAATGGCTGCGGAATGTCTCCTGGTTGGTGTTCTTGTTATGTGTTATTATATCTAGAGGAAGCAAAAAATGTCATTGTATTCGGAAAATCATTCAAAAGGTCACAAGATCAGTCTTCTATAGGAATGTATGGCAATGGTTTGAAGTCGTAAGTCGTACCTACCATTTTGCCAATGCTTTCAGTGGTTCTATGCGCATAGGAAATGACATGATTCTGTTCACAAAGAGGGACGGAATTTTCAGCTGTGTCTTTCTTTCGCGAACCTTTCATGAGGCGGAGAAACTCGATGAGGTGATAGTTCCGCTACCCACGTTCAAGGTTAAAGACAGGTCGCCAAATGTTTCCACTCCCGAGGAGCAGAAAAAGGTATTCGTGTTTTTTCTCTTTTATCTGTAGCATGATATTGAAATGCGTATTCTGTATACATACTCGCCCTTTCAAAGTGCAAAAGACTTCTTCAGCCAATTTGACAAGATTAAAGGTGAAAGTGGTACGGTTGTCATCATATACAACATGAAATTACTCGATAATGGGTCAACAGAGCTCGATGTTATCACAGATCCGCGTGATATTCTCTTGGCTAATATATCTGATAAAGATGATCCCCTGGAGCCCCTAACAGACATTGAGTAAGTTGCTTGGAATGTTTATCTTGTTACCTTAACCCTACTAAATCGCATTTGTCAACTTTCATCTTTCGCTAGACTTCCACTGGAGAAGCGAAGCCTCCGTGCATACGTTTCTGTACTTTACGCGAACCCCAGAATGAAGGTTTACATTCAATCCCGTAAGGTACAAACAAAGCGGCTACTGGATACTCTGTATCGGGTTAGGCGCTACAACTATGCCAGTAAGACCTTCCGCACCAGGGCGGAACGTGAGCTTGCCAGAGCGAAGGAAGAAGTTAAAATAGGCAAGTAATATAATGCGAATTTTGATTTCGTCCTATCGCTTTAGTAGTCAGATCACAATTGGAGTTTTGTTAGCTCTGTTGTTGTGTGATCATTTTTCTATTGGCTTATAACAGATGAAGTAGATAATACTTGGGCTTCATTTCAACATATGTATACTTTCGTTTCTTTGTTTTGCGTGCTTGCTGAAAGTCCCGTTAATCTAGTCGTAGTCTGTATCACTATCATTTGCAATATAACTTTAGGTCCTTTGCTAATATTTACGAGTAGCTTTCTTCCATTTTGCGCTGCGAAAATTTTGTATTTGTCTACGGTGACCGTTCTTTAGTTCTATTGTGTTCAGGAACATGGTAATTGTTTTGTGGCACCCATATCTGGATTAAATCATCACTGTAATGTGAGAGCTTGATAAGGTTTTCATCTTCTGCATGCTGCCAATATTATTGGTATTGGTAATTCAGGCTCTGTCGTCCGAACTTGTTACGATTGTTAAAAGGCGAAGTTGCGAGTGGTGAGTGATGTCAGCTTCTGGAAAGATTGTTCAAATTTTCGGTTCCTTGGCATGATTTAATCCGGTATTTGCAAACCACTTTTGAATAAGTGCTTTTGGTGTAGCCCCCAAAAAATTAGGATTCAGTTTTTAAATAGTTCTCATCGTCATAGTTCCATCTTAATGTTCTCTCGCTATTTTAGCTGAAATGGTTGCCAAGGAGTCTGAGAGTAAGGCTAAGGATTGCGAGATGCGCTACGAAGGTACCAGTGACCCAGAACATCTGGTAAGCGAGCATTCGTTTTGGTTCACTGACCCAATTCAATGTGGTATAAACTATTTATCTCATTCTCTTCCATCGGTAGAAACTGATTCGCCGCTTGAACAGCATAGCTGCAGAGAAACGTGCCATAGTGGCTACCAAGCAGAACACAGTGGCTAGAAAGCAAAAGTCCCTTAAAGACCCCAAGACGCTGACCTTCTACTTCGGCTTGAACGTGGTTAATCGGGCCTGTGACGGCATGTTCGTTTACAATTGCTCGCGTTTGATCAAAATGTACCAAAGAATCGGCCCTCAGCAGGATTCAAGCATGACCTGTCGTGGTGTTGTTGGAATCGTGGATGTACCTTACATGGTTTTGGGTGAGACTCCTTGATGGCAATTAGTTTAGTTTGCCGAGTATTTTAACCATAAAATTTGAGTAGCTACACATATTTTAGTACGTTTAAATAGTCATTTCATCAATATATAGGCATATAGAATAATCTCTTTAACCTAAATACGAGGTAGAAACTAGAGTGCTAGTTATCGGTTGTGTATTCAATCGAGACCTTGCTACTTCCGAATGAGTAAAGCAGAATTTCTATAGTTCATTCGAAGTCTGAGGTTTGGATCTTTCAAATGTTTCTCTAGGGTCTCAGAAAGTTAGAATGTTTGGTATTTTCTTTCCTTTTTGCATATCCTCGACAAAACACCAAGAAACGTTTTCCTTGAAGGTGTCACTTATCATTGCCAATGGTTCTTGTTAGTAGCCCTACGGATTTAAATACTCATTATGTTACCACCGTTTTTTTCTAAAAAACATGCTGAATACTAGTTTTTATGTTGAAATTGAGGGGTTTGCTAAGCTACTGTGTTCAGTACAAAACCAATTATTTTGGCATCTTGTCAAAATAAATGCTCACGTGGTGCACGCCAACTCTTAGGCCTGGAGAAGTAGCTGCCTCATGATTTTTCAGTAATGCCGAGCCAATGCAAATTGTTAGTATTTTTGGGAATGACATTTCATGCTTAAGTCTTACTTGTTGGTAGAACCGACGCACAACAAACAGGACTTTGCCGATGCGAAGGAGTTTCGTCAGC
Source organism: Anomotaenia brevis (assembly GCA_030710315.1). NCBI lineage: Eukaryota > Metazoa > Platyhelminthes > Cestoda > Cyclophyllidea > Dilepididae > Anomotaenia > Anomotaenia brevis. The sequence continues at coordinate 351,690 of JAUOZQ010000063.1, read as the reverse complement.
TGATGCGTGCGATGGCCGATCACTTGATGCAGTATTGGGACGACATGGCCATCGAGAAAGACGGCCCTGACGACATTAGTCGTTTCTGGAAACATTTCGGCTACCTCTCGGCGCGTTGGCGGGACCCACCTAGTGATGAGGAAAAGTATGCTCGCCGACGCTGCTCATGCGTCTCCCTCTGCGTTCAGTGCGGTAAGCAGACGGCTCTCAGCTCTCACTCTACAATGTCATTCGTTATTTCTCTAAAACTGTCTCGTTACCTAATAATGTGTGAAATACGCCGATTTCTTTAGAATATTTGTTCGCCTAGAGATTTTTAATGTTCTTGGTTGAGTTTTCATGTTTATAACGTGCTAAACGATGCTAGTTAACGAATTGTAATGTCGGAGAAAAGTAAAGGGGACTACCTCTGACCTAGATAGCGTATCTCGACGACTCCTAATATGCTGTTTCTGTACATACCTTGCAGATTATACACAATATATAAAATTCCTGTATTGATGTTAGAATAGGAGTTAGATGTACCCAAGGGCGCTGTATAATTTATTGTCATTGAAGCGTAGTAGTGGGTTCTTCTGTCCGATTGCGCCTTTATTTCTTAACGTTCTTCCTATTTTCCTTAGTAGAAATAACTTGAATACTTTAACGTCCTTCAAGGTGCTTCGTAAAATTTCTTATAATCCTGGTTTTATATTACCAAGTACACAATGATATCCGAAATATTCACTCTAATAGTAACTCAAACGCCGACCTAACTAGTTATTAAACCAGAGTGGTATGAAGAACACAAAATTTGAGGTGTCAAAGCAATCAAATTCACATCGTTGCTCTGCAGTTACCTTAAGAGGGTGTTGGAGGTCTTGTTTCGGTCGCAAGCCCACTTTTATGATCTACAATTCTACTCTTTAGCGTGTGGTTTATTTGTTCTTCACATTTACCCACTAGGTGAGAAATACATTTTAGGCCACTCGTCCTACTCCAAATCCCTGTTTACTGAATTGATCTGCCGCCACGGTCCACTGGTGGTATATGACCTTTAGGTAAATCCGTAGTACTCCTTAATATCTATGACTTGAATCAATGGGATGGTAACGGAAATAGAAGCGTTAAATCCCAGATCACATTAAGTTCCATTTCGAGTCCACGAAGCAATTGATGTGGGTAGTTGGGTCAAAATCTTGAAATGCTCACACTTTTCAGATAAATGCCTCAAGTGGAGAGTTCTACCATTCTCAAAGGACAAAGTCGGCCGCGACGTTCCCGATAGTTGGCAGTGTAAGGACAACACAGATCAGAAACATCGAAGGTAATTTTCATTTTCTCACTACCATAGACCTTCGGTTGGCACTTCTGAGACTTGAAAAATTCGCTTCTAAATTTCTAGCTGTGATACGCCCGAGCAAGACATGAGTCCAGAACTTGGCGTTCTGAAGCGAAAAATTAAGACCAAAGAGCAGCGCCAAGCAGAGTTGGAAGCCCAAATCCGTAAAAAACAGGTAAGCTGGTTCTATCTCTGACATTGCAATTTCCTGACCCGTACTCCCACTCTTGAACAATTGTTTTTGGCGTCTATATTTCTCGGTGCATTAATGTAGACTTCGCACTTCTGTAATTTGCAATTTAGCAGCTATCTGACTAGACATTTTTAATACAATGTGTGGTTGAAGTTTCACACGGGAGATGGATCTGCCAATGCCGAACGACGGATTCAATTAGACCCTAAAGACTGAGATATCTAAAAGGTAGTTTGGTTAAAGGTTAGAGTTTAAGCACTGCGGGACGCTTGCCTTTACTGCTTTTATAAGGTCTACAAATGGCTAACTGTAACTAGATTGCCTAGATGAGGCTATTGTCACTGTTATTGTCACTGTAGGAGGAATTGGAGCTCATTCGAGAGCCCGACGAAGAGGAGCCCGCGGTGCGAACTTTGACCAAGCGTCCGGCGCACCAGCCGCTGCCGCCGAGTCAGCCGGCCAAGAGGCGCAGCACCCAGGCAACCTCCTCGACTCTCTCTCCGACGCCCCCAAACCCCTCCCAGCCACGCACTATCACGGTGGCCGACAGGAAGCGCATGAACAGCAGCCAACTTGTCGATCTTGCCGGTAGGAAAAATCTAAAGTCCGTCACTGTGAATGCTTCTGCATCAAGATCGTCTGGTAGGCAATCAACGGCTGCTTCTACCTTGAAGTCCAAGGGCGCTCCTGCTGCTAAGGTAACTGATCTGAAAGGCTTCATCTAATGAGAGAAGAGCAAATTGAACATGAGGTCTTTTGGTGAATTTTACCGATTTCGCGGATTAATTGTGACTAGTGAATAAGGGCTTCTTTTCTAATTTTGTGGAACATCATGTGCCACAGATTGTAAGTTACTGTGATAACAATTCACCTAGTCATTTAATCACTGGCCATAAACCTCGAGTAGGAACTATGATTTTCTGCTTCCGATTGAAAGAAAGGTATTTACTGCTGTCCAGTAACTCAATATTTTGTAGTCTGCTCAACAACATCATATAAGCTCTTGTCCGTCCTCGAATAAGCACGAGCGCTCTTTTACGAGTTTGGATGGCTAGGCAGACCCGGTTTTTGAGACTTTTCATTGCTCGTTTTGCTTTTGTAGCCGCGTCGTCTGGTGCTTCACGACAGTTCGGAATCTGAGGAGGACGAGGTATTTGAGGAAGAGAAATCTGCTGAGGAGAGCGAGGGGGAGAGAAGAACAGTGAAAAAGACATTGAAGGCGAAACCTGCTAAGCCAAATACCACTACTTCTCCCAGCAAGCTATCCACCGCTGCTGTCCCTGCTCAAAAGACACTCGAGCAAAATGCCACCGAGGTGATTGACTATGGGGAAGTCGAAAAGAAGGTGTGGTGATTCTGACAGTTCCATTTTATTATGAATTACGAATCGATAACAGTTCTTTCGCACGTATTATTAGCAGTCTGTTCAACTTACCTCCGTAAAGGAAACAGCCGGTGGAAGCACTAAACCTGTCTTGCTCAATGGCGCAACTTCGTCCAAGGGGTAATTAATTAATAAGCCCTCTATTGGTACGCTATTCTGCCCGTGCATCTGACCTTTTTTCCTTTCGTTGCAGTTCTGAAGATATGGCTAAGAGCTCCGAAACTTCAGTAACTGGAGACTCCACTTTGGATAAGAGAATTAATGACAAGCTGAAGTGAGTATTAGCAACTTATGTTCCATCTTTGATCTGGTGGATTTATTGCCCAGCCGACTTCCGTGTTGCAGAGCCTGTTTACGGTATTTCCTACCACCAAAGTGGCCGGTTGAAAAGGACAGGATCCACCTCTTGTCCGAGGCCGAACTTGCTGAATTCCCCCTCGATAAGTTCTTTGAACTATATGAAAACGGACTTCGCAAAGTACGTGCTCTCAAAATTTAATCAATCCATCTTCTTGTTCAGTGTATCCATGACCCTTTTGTTTTCTGCAGCTGTTGGCGGGTTTCCAAGACGAAACCCAAAATGTCGCTAGAACGCTGCAGAGTCTACGCACTGACGTCGTTAAATTGCTGGATAAAGTTGCTCCGGTAAGCTTCACTAAAGGTTTTCGGATTGTGCCAACGAAAAGCCCTTGGTTAGGGCAGCACAAGGTCTCTTGAACAAGGGCTATATATGAGGTAGATAACTGCTTCTGAATGAATTTAGAAGTCTGCTAATTCAGTCATGGCAAGTAGCATACTGGAAACTCCAAAACGGGAATTTATGCATCCTGTGAAAGCTTTGAAGCATATAATGAGGTCATCGTCTTACACAGCTTCGTAGGCGTTTCACTAAACAGCCTGGTCACCTGTGCTTTTGAATGAGTCAGATGGTCAAGGCTGTTATCTCAACTAACTAGATGTACATGAGTGTTTCCAAGTGGTCCCTATTATTTGTCGTTAATTTCAGGAGTTGAACGCATCTGTGGGGCCCATTGAGAGCGTTGACCAAGTGTTGCGAGAATATCTAAACCAGGATCCATGAGGGTGAGAACGTAGAAGAAATCTTTGTGCATTTTCTACTATCAGTCCTTCCAGAGTCTTCTGTATGTATGAGTATGCGTGCCTATGCGTGTTGTGTAAATAGTGTCTCTCTCCTCGGTATTTTACCTCGCTGAGTGCTGTGTACACTTTTCCTACATTAGCCACGTCCATAAAGACTCATAGATTACTGTTCTTGTGTAATATTACAAAGTATTTAAATCTTGAGGTTCTGGTTCTCCCTGACTTTGTGTTTCTCTCCGTAATGTCGCGTTTATGACAAGTCAAGATTATCCGGGTGGGTAAAAAGTATCCAGGAAGTGTACCCGTTTTTGCGCTTGTGTTCTTGATATGACCTTTCAACCAGCTTAATCTGTGTCCAGAAATTCGACGAAAGACTAACTGGTTTTAAAAGTAGGCTCAATAGTTAACAGGGTAAATTGTTGTAGAGTCGAATGCAAAGACGATGTTGTGCTAAGATAGCAAAGTGGATTGCACCATACCGGTTCTGTGACCATAGACGGGCAGATCTATTTGGGTTAGAGCTGTATCAAACTGCAATTAGTGCAAACGACATGTACATGGGTATTTCGATAATGCAGGGGTAAGAGGACTGCTTTGAGGTTAGGACATTGTGATAAAAGTTCAGCCAGTCAAATGCCTGATTTATACAGGGGTTTTAACACTACTATAGTAGGTACTTGTGGGAGTGTCGGAAATGCCGTTTAAAGGTCAGCTGTAGCTGATGTTAAATTTAGGTTGAAATTGGTTATCGAACAGTAGGAATTTTCCTGGTTTTTAGCTGCCTTTTTTGTCAGTTAAGTACAGGGTTATGCGTATGCATTTGAAGGCTGTTGGATGTGGTCTGTTTGAAAATAGGGATTTGGAATTCAAAGGACTTTGAAAAAACTGATCTTTGTAAAATAAATCGTAGGGGAGAAGCACAATGTAGAGTAGGTCTGTAGTCTTCACTTACTAGTTATGGATGAAAACGCATGCAAATAGATGGCCTATTTATTGAGCATTGACTATAAAAAAGTTAGCGGTAGACCAATAAAAATGTTGAATCAGAGGGAGGAAGGAGAACCAGTCTTAGAATAACAGCGGACGATGCCGAGGCCCAAAGTAAAAAAGTTAGTCATTTAGACAAAGATAAGACACTAGGGCTTATGCAGCTTGGGGGTTAGTGATATTTTGGGTGGAGGGTTGAGCTAGTTAGTAACCAAATGTACAGACTCAAGTACGATACTACAAGGTGGTAAGCAGAGATAAGTGCGAGTTAGATCAAGTTCATTCGACTATTTATAATAAATTTGCCACACCCTATAGGCAAACCGACAAGCCAATTTTACTCATTTCAACAGCAAGAAACAGACGATCTCAAGCTTAAAATTTTAAATAAAACCTCACGAGAAAGAATACTGTGGATCCTAAAAACAGAAATCAAATAGTTATAAGAAGGAACAAAACTAAATCACAAAACTACTTATTCACTCAAAGATCATCATGCTGGAAAAAGCGATTAACCAGTCATTACATGCCAGGGTTATACACCTGGAATATTTTCCTCAATCCTATCTTTCATCTAAAACCAACTGTAACAACGTTCTTATGTGATACAAAAGGCTAAAATAGTTTCAATAAGTAGCGGAATTACGTTTATCAATTCATGAATGGGGAATTTCTGAGACGAACTTACGGTATTTATTATGTCATTTTACTGGATTGTGAAATACCATAAAAACTAACTGAAATGCCAATCCAAGATGAATTTAATAACTAGAGATACCTTCATATTAGTAAACAGTCCATTTCCACAATGAATGTGTAGCATTCAACTAATGTAGATGATGTAGGTCATCCGGCAGAGGGTAGACTACATCTTGGGTTAAATGATCAATTCCATAGGTACATTGCCAGTAAGCATTACTCTGAACCGATTTTCTTCATTGCATAAATATACATCTATTTGTTTTCGTTGTCCATAATCGGAATCTAGTATTTATTTGCGTACTCGGTGCTTGAGTATGAGCTCAGTGGATAATGATTCACCAATCCATAGACATATATCAACAACTTTGCACACTGAAGCAGTAACGGCGAAAACTATTTCCCGTCTCAGTCAAGGCGTCGCTCGTATGAATACCAATGACGACGAGGATTTGGGTCTCAAACCAAGTTGTGTATGTTCTGTTGCCATTCGTAAACTATGGCTCCTTTTAGTTCAATTCCCACGGGTACCTCTCCAACGGCCGTGGAACACTCGCAAGCGATATATCTAATGGTGCTTGTTGTCTCTATCGGTCGCAGGGTAATATGCATACTTCCCCTACCCTCTCACTGACAACTCTTGGAACGGGGAGTAAGAGAAATTTCCGCTATGCCTTAGGTTCCTCGCGCCCTTTGCCGTCAATTCATTTTATTAGTATGAGGCCAAGCATATTGCCTCGACTAACCTTAACCTCATTTAGCGATGCTGACTCATCGGATTCATCCATGCTCTCGATAACCCCACCAAAGTCAGAACCCACTGCCAGTTCATCTGCAGTCGCCTCAAGCTCACAGGACGAATCTCAGTGGCATTGCCGCCATATCATCAGACGCATGCGGTCGCGACGCAAACTCAGAGGTCGGCGGCATCGAAGACGGGACTCTCACTCAAATAGTGGCTGTGCTGACTATCGATGGACTAACTGGCGTACTCCTCCTTCCATACTTGACGATAAGCTTGAGATTTCTCATCGGATGCATCGAAGGTGCGATAATTTCGAGCCTGTGGAAGATTCTTCTGAAGAAGGGCCTTTGAAGAGAGCTAGAATCTCTGAGAAGCTTTTAGAAAGCGTGCCCCGACTAGGATGCAAATGCAATTTGTGTCTCCGAAGAACTGCTTCGCTGTCCCCCCGTCGACCCACAAGTCGTCGATTGAACGAAAAGTACGAAAGCATGGTAGTTGATATCAAGAGGTACAGAAAACCCACCAAATTCCGCAAGAGTCTACTGGCTACGCGAGTCAGTACTTCAAAGCACTTTGCTAAATCCAATGATGTGTAAGGCTTATATCGTCGGTTGCCGTTTGCTAAATTTGATATTTTATTGTATGCATTTTATTTCATTCCAGTTTCAATGAGTTTCAATCATTGACGTCTTCCCCTCGAAAAATTCTCGACAATCACTCTGACGAAGGTAACTTACTTTCGACACTAAAGTGTCTAAGGCTTGTGTCACTTGCGGTTTTTAAGCCATCTAATTTCTTGAAATGTTTCACCTTGACCGCCACAACTTACTCGATCTTATTTTATCTATTTTTTTCAGTCGAGTGTCATACCATATTGCAACATTTATTAACTTTTGGAAATTTTTCGGTGATTTCTTCTTTTTAGGTGATGACGAGCGGAGTGACTGACTCATCAAGTACTGTTGACTTGTCCGAGTTCCATCGAAAGTAGGCATTTTGTATAGTGTCAATTTGCTCTGGTATTTGAAAGTAAAAAGGATTTTAGTGTAACTCTGCGCGTTGGGTCACCGTCTGCTGGCCTTATTGGTCCTAAGTCATTGCGCTAATCAATGGTACAGCGTCTGTGGCGTAAGTTTAAGCAAGTTAATGGTTAGTGTAGGATGGGGCTTTGGTGTTTATGCTTGGAGGGCGGGGGGTTCTGACATAGTGTCGTCATAGGTCCGAGTGGCCCACGATTTACTTGGAGGAGGGGGATCAGGTGTTTATGGGCAGCCTTTTCCACGAAGGAGAGCTTTGCAGGAGCCGGGGAGTTGGTGTTTGCTAAGTAGCTTATGTACTACATTCGTATTAGTCACATTTCTCTGTTGGATTTACTGTTAATACTATTTTAAATTTTAAAAATAATTCTTAAAAATACTACTGAGCCTGTTGAAATCTACAACCTGCTATTGATTACCCATGGGACTATCTTGTTTTACATCTCACAGTGGAAAACCAATTCCTGTTAATTGACTGTCTTATGCCTTCGATAGGGTATTACGAAAATGAAAGAAGCCGCCGTATCAATGATAATGACCATTTTTATGAGCAAGTTGATAAAGAGCTATGTAATATTAACACCGACTTGAGACAATGTGAAGAAACCTTGGAAGAAATATGTGGTAAGCTGTACATTTGGAAGAATTTCGCAGAAAACATGAAGAAGGAGTATGCAGGGATTCAAATGGTTCTCAATCCAAGTATTTTGGGAAAAGTAATGAGTTTATCGTTGTTTATTGATGGAATAAAGAGGAATCACGAGAACTGAATCATCAGGAAATGGCACACAACACAGAAGCCAGAATTCCTTAGCCATCATTGGGATTCAACTTTTATACTTTTGATAGATTTTGAAAGTTCTCTTGAATTGCATTGAGTTTGTGGGATGTTACAGTTTTATGTGACACGAGTCTGTCGTGGAGTCTAGGCTGTACTGGTGGTCGAATTTCTAGTAGACCCATGTCACCGGTATCCACTGTGGACGAGTTTGGAACTCTTCAATACCGGTTTTTAGCTTTCTTATAGTTTCCTCCATGTCATTGTTAATGATCTTCATGTCGAAGAAGTGCTCAAAATGTTGTTCGAGAAGTTGACTTTCGCGAGCCAATCGTTCCAGACTTCCATCCTGAATCGCAAATAAAAATACCTTAAAATTTGTAATTACAAACTAAATAAAAGAACTCGTTTAAAGGTGACTTGAGTCTTGTGTTCTGTTCATGGCAATGACTACTTGATTAAACTGAAGGGGTCATTCTTGAGATTAGACAGATTATTTTATTTAAATACTTACAACTCGAAATGCAAATCATAAATTAGACCTCCGATGCAATATTTTACTTTAAATTCAATTGGAACTCTAAAGAGTCCATCTTTTTTAGGCTGCGATTATCTCCTACGATCAGTAACGATAACATTTTTTTGTTCAACACATACATTGGAACAGTTCAAATCCGAAAAGATAGTACTCAGGTCTGGAGCAGCGATGAAGATGACCACAGGAGCAAACTCTGCAGTCCGCAGCACCTTCAAAGCCTGCGGTTCCACGTCTAGAATGGCGGTCAATCCGGCAGCGTGGATCTGTCTGATGGTATCCAGCTTGGTTCCATACATCGCCTGCTCGTGCGTGCCGTACTCGAGATATTCATTGTTAGCAATGTCTCGCATCATCTCCTCCTGTGTCACAAAGTAGTAATTCTTCCCATAGATTTCATCTTTACGGGGCGCCCGGGTTGTATCTAAAGGAAATAATATATTTGAATTAATCCTTCCGACATTCGCACTCTCCCTTCTGTAATTATCCTCCACGATTTATTGACTAGGACCGTGTAGTTTATTTTTTTTCATAACAATGTTTTTTATTAGAAGTCGTAAGCCCGACTCTTGCTTTTTTGTTAGGTTCATGTGGAACTACTCATCTAGTATACAGTCCAGACGTGCATTTAAAGGCTTGATAAATTTACAGGTTATAGCCTCTAAGCCTACGAGATCACGACTCAAGTATTGCGATTCGAACAGAGCCTATCCTGGCTAGAGGCAGCCTATAAATTCAGCAACTTAACTTACGTGGGATTGGATAGGCGTATTTGTCCGGTGCTGATTGGATGAGGCAGTTCTTAATGTACCTGCGCCCCACTCCGTGCGCTCCCAGGAGGACCAGAGTGCGCCTTCGGAAGGTGGGGAGGCGTACCACCTCCTCGTAGGTGAAGAGGTCAAGCTGGTCGTAGATGACCGAATGGCGGATGGCGGAGTGCTCACCCGCTGCACCGCCGCCGCCAGCGCGGCTACCCGCGGCCGCCGCGTGGTTGGGGCGCCTCTTCCGAGTGAGCCACGAGCCGCAGCTCACGACCTGCTGATGCGAGTGCGAGTACTCGGAGGCCCGGTTGGCTGCCCGCCACTCCTGCATCTCTGGGCTGGGAATCAACCCTGCGGGGCTTTGCGGATCGGAGCCCCACAGTCTAGCCTAGGATGAGCAATGCCAAACATCATTTAATCTATGAAAAAATGCAAAGACATTGCTCTAGCTAGTTCAGTTTTCACATACTTCTAGTCGATCTGATGAGTAGCAATTATGGGTAAGTCAGAGGTATTGAAGTCAGAAATAACAAGCACATATCTAGGTAGGTGGTAGGTTGAGGGTTAGATGACAAAAATCCCCCATGATGTCAACAAATCACCCAGATTTTGGATGATGTTATCTTTTTTTGAAAGTCTGCCTACTTAGTTGACAGCTAAACCAGTGGGTTGCTGTCGTGTTGCTGTATATTCTTGAAAACTTCGTACCCGATTTCTACCTTAAATTCCTCCTCTGTGATGCAAAATAATTTAATAGGTTCAACACAGTGGTTACTGGGTCGGTTTTAGTAGATGTTTTTCTTTTGATACTCAACACCTAGTTGCTTCACGTCTTTTTGATGCTAATAATAGTAGTCATGCTAATAATAATAATGCTAACAATTTCAAGGATAATACCGGAAAAGGAAGTAGACTCCTTTATGTCAGCCTAAAACGCTTTATCGTTAAACCATTTAGTACTGATAATCAGATATCTTTTAAGGTAAAAGATTCTGCTGATTTTCAACAGCATTGTAGACTGCAATGTTGACTAATATAAATAAAAGTACCCCGTCCGTTCAACAAAAGCCATATTTATCGAGGTATAATTGAGTAATTCCTAGTATGAGCCCGTATTCTAATTAACCTAAAAATTACTATTTCCGTGTAAAATGAACTCTCTTGATTTACTCTATTGTCTTCATTTGGATCGAGATTAATGTCATAGTTTCGATTCATCATTTATCTCTGAAGTATAGAGCCAAAGAGGTATCAAAGTACAAGATTTATGCCTTGAAATGAGAAGTCGGGAATCATGATTTGCCTCATATAAGTATTAGACCTGTCTCAAAGGCAAAAAACGACACAACAGAAGGTGTCAACAGTATACTTGTTGAGGCAACCCGATACCCTAATAATAACTCCCATTTATGAAGTCAATTTATAGTTTTTGTGCAATTATAAGTAAGAATATTGCAAGGTGTTGGATTCGAAACTTAGGCTTAAATAAAGTACTACGCGAACCGAATTATTGGGCCTCGAATCTTTATTGAATCAAATATCAAAGCTATCGAATGCGACTCATCTCCTTCACAATCTCGTATGAAGACCAGCTGACAAATCAGAATCAATCTGCCTTTGAGAAACCTACAACTGCTATCTGGAGGAATAAATTATAAATCATGTAAAACACCATCGACCTCATAGATTAGCAAAACGAAAGATATTGAACACAACGTTCCACAAGACTCCATTTCAAAATGTTTTGCATTTGTCCTATGGGCGTATGTAATATATGCAACACACTATTTAAGCATAACCATAATTGATTCATACGCCTGAGGTATTCTTTGATACTATTTTAAGGGATAATTTTCATGAGAATGCGGTTTATCCTTCTTATATTTGTGGAAAGCAGCCACGTTCGTTAGCCGTTTGCCGATGATTTACTTATTTCAAACAAGTTGCAGTTGCTTGTTAAGCATAATTTGATGGTTCGTATTTTGCAGGCTAGGGCCAATTTTTACTGAACTTTCAAATGTGCCATTGGATCTAGGCTGGAACCTGGATTGAATACCAAAGTTGCGGTAACCTACCTGCCACCAATTGTGATCATCCTTGCTGATGATCTGCAGAATATCCCCTACACGGAATCGAACTCCGGCCTGAGTGCAGGGTATCAACTCGTCTGAACTCGGGGTGTAACTGAACATTGCTCTCACGTATATCTAAAAGATGGGAGAGGTAAATTAAACGGGTTTAGAATGTCTAAAATATTGATAGCGCAATTGTTAAGCTGCTTTCATTGGTGGTCACTAAAGCAGTTCTTCGCTACTTTCGAAGTGTTAATTTAGGGATAATTAATTTTCCGTCGAGAGCCGCAGTTTTGGGTATAGAGAGAAAGACCTGTACATTTTAAGAGAGATTAGAGATCGGTCCCTGAATTAATCCCAATAAGTCAGCAAGATATGGACAAACTGTCAAGGTTGCTAGACCTATGAAGCACCTTATTCAAATTTATTCAATACGCTACAATCACCGTGACATCAGATTCATCATAATTCTAGTTTAGACGCCAGGGCTAGATGGTTCCTTTAACGTATATTTTTTTATTTCAGAGATCTCGTCAAGACACGATAGCCGTCTATTTTGATATTTCAATGCGTAGCATTTCGCCATTGCTAAGAGAGTTAAGGCTTACTTCGCATTGGACGGGATTATTACGATAGCTAGGGACGATTTTCAAGGTGACGCTGCCACGAGCTTCGCGCTAAAATAGGAGTGATAACCAACACAAAGTAAGATGATGAACTCACTGCACTTTGTAAAATTTCTGGCCTTTTTAACTTACAAGTCTGCGCTGAAGGTACTCCACCGACTTTCCGTAGACAGGCTCGGAGTTTATTTCACGAAGCTCATCACCAACATGCAAGGTACCTGCAATCCGTCAAAATAAAAGCAAGTTTAGGTGAAACATACGGGCAATCAATGAATGGAAGGTGTGGCCAATTTCACGGTCGCAGACTGGAACTTCATCACTAATTAAAGTAATGAAATACAGTATTCTAAGCACACTAAATAAACATGACAATGTGTGGCTATACTGGATTAACATTTCTCTAAAGGGATCCGGTAAATATAATTAGACGCGGAATTTATGTATTTCCTCGAGATGAATGGCAAACAGAATTCATCTATAGAGAGACTAAAGCTAAGTTGATCTACAGAGGTTTAGATCGGTGACGGTGCATAAGCGGGCTGCTGACTGACCTCCACTTTCGAATTGTAATTAAAAATTTCCACACTTCAAAGCCTGCATTTCTAAAAACACTAAACCATCGAGAAACACAGAAAAGAAAGCCTCAATGATGCATATTTCCTTCATCAGCATGGCAGAAAACTTTTCAAATTCAAACGTTGTTCTTACTATCCAACAGAGCACTTTTCCAACTAGTGGAAATATGTCTAGTCTGCAGCAGTTTTCTTACAACTCATGTTTGCACAATCGCAGGAGCTGTGCGTGATTTTCCAATCTTTTAGGAGTTCTACGCAGCAGAGAATCAGCTAGCCTACTCCCACATTGTCTAAATTTTGGTTTATAGGCTCAAAAATAGATAAACACTTGGCCGGTCCCATACTGTGACCATCAGTCGTGAGTAAATGATCTATGGGTCTTGTACGTCGGTTTCCCCTTTTGTTCGCCCAGCCCAGAGTAGGCCAAATATATATTTTTCTACAAGCAGGACCATCTAACGCCAAAACGCAACAAACCTCGCCACTGTCTGGTCTGGACTTAGCCCACGATAGGGTTTGAGGTATCCCATAGCAACAGCCTTAATTTCAAAAACAGCGAAATGGCGTAACATGAACCAAAAATTTTTAAATAACAAATGCTTGGAAATATAACCATTTACAAAGGTTGAAACAGCAGCTTACCTTGACGGTGAATCATGCCTCCTTGCATTATCCTTGCAACGATGCACTTCTCCTCCTCGTTCAATTTCAGTGTGATTCCCTAGTTGACAATGAAGAGAAGAAAAGAAATGAAGGGTAAAAAATAACATCTTCTCTAAATGAGTTCTCCGACCTAGTTAATAGAGGCATCTCAAACCTACTCTAAGCTTCACTTGAGAATCCCCCTTCTAATTTACCATGCATTAAATTAGGTCAGGGACACTTTAGAATGGAAATAAAATGAAAGCAATGGCCAACTCCTTAAAAAATCGTGAAACGAATATTTATTATTTATGGGGCTCAGAAGAGGAAACCAGCTGTAGGGAAGATATGTTTTACTATGGTACCTCGAATCCCTGTAAACATTTTTGTGCTTATTTCAAAAATTAGCATAATCATATTTGGGAGCTTCGTTAGTTTCGAGTTAGTAGCGCTCCAAATATTTCCAATTCATTGGGAAATGTACTTGTATTTCTGTAATAGCATTTATTGATTGTATTGAAATAAAACCGGACGGAAACGTTTATTTGCATATTTTGTATTTTATATCAGAAAACAGATAAGAAGTTTTTTCTGCCAATTCATACGGCAACACGAAAATCCCAGTGAGAATAATCTAAGTCTGAAAGACAAGTGGTCCAAAAGGATCTTCATAAATTTGCAATCTTAGTGAATTAATAGGGACAAAATTTAAGTGAAATAAATCGCTTCACAGTCGTGCAACAACAGATTCTAATAGTGAGGTTCTAACGAATTTAGGCGAATGACAATGGAGCAAACTGATGTGGGGTTAAAGACACCCAAATAAATTAAATGAGGCTAACGAACTACCACTGGACGGCTTCGGTAACGGAAAGGCAATTATGTTGATACCATCAATATTTTGGCGGGAAAAGGTAGAAAACAAGAATGCAATAGTGTCGAGTGAGTTTGAATACGGGTTGAACGAGCTGAATGCCTCCATTTGCCTATATTCCAAATGATTTTGGAAATTCGGTAATCACGTATGTCAAAGCTAACCAGCCAATTCGGCTTTTGAAGGAAATAACCAAAAGCTGTGTACTAACTTTCATATTAATGTTTTCGGGAGGTCATTAAATGGTTATTCCTGTGCCAAATAGAGATGCTTATCTCAGTCGAAAATGCCGCAACCCACTTGCAAAAGTCTGGCAAAGCGAAGCCGATGATGCTAATTCGATTGCAGCCATAAAAACGCGAACCCAGACGGGTTAAAGTAATTTGTTTTGACAAAAACACCACCCATGGACGCTCTATCTGCGATCACTCGGCTGTATCAAAGGGTAACCACCACCACCACCACCACCACCACCACCACCACCACCACCACCACCACCACCACCACCACCACCACCACCACCACCACCACCACCACCACCACCACCACCACCACCACCACCACCACCACCACCACCACCACCACCACCACCACCACCACCACCACCACCACCACCACCACCACCACCACCACCACCACCACCACCACCACCACCACCACCCACCACCACCACCACCACCACCACCACCACCACCACCACCACCACCACCACCACCACCACCACCACCACCACCACCACCACCACCACCACCACCACCACCACCACCACCACCACCACCACCACCACCACCACCACCACCACCACCACCACCACCACCACCACCACCACCACCACCACCACCACCACCACCACCACCACCACCACCACCACCACCACCACCACCACCACCACCACCACCACCACCACCACCACCACCACCACCACCACCACCACCACCACCACCACCACCACCACCACCACTCATCATCATCATCATCATCAGCATCAGTGAAACTTCTAACGATGAATTGGACTTTTTTCCCTTTCAGTACATATTTTGAAGGGTAAAAAAGCACCTAAGAGAATCTCATGAGATTTTTTATATACACGGCTATTTGGAAATAAACATATGTTCGGAACCGGTACTATTCTGAACCCTTCATAGACCAAGTCTAGGTTGCTCCCATTCCTGTGGTGAGTTTGGATGAACGGAGAGTGATTAAGCAATCAGTCGGTAGTCCTGATACTCTAAATCCGAGTTCGAGGTAGTACTGAAAGTGCTAATACCACTCACCATTGGCTCATCAGTGTTCTTCTGGAACTGAACTAGCCGTACGCGGGTCACGTAATGCCCGCCTTCATTGCGTCCATCTGCACCGTCGCCTGCGTTGGCGCCGCCATTCTCCTCGTTCGTGGTTGCGCCCCCGATGATTGCCATGGGTGGCGGGGTGACTCGAATGGCCCCCTCGCCGTACACGTCATGAGCAATCACATCGCGAGCTCGCAGGAGAGCCTGGAATGAATTTTATCATTTATTTCCCAGACCTTTCCATGGTAGTCCAAGGCAATGAACATTATTTATCTGCCATCGAATGTAATACTATGAAAGCTTCACCACACTCAAAATACGCACTAGATTGCAAATAAAAGTTTCAAGATTTTAATTTTGACCTATACATCTTCAAATAAGAAAGGGAAAGTTAGGGCCAGCACGTTTCGCCTCGCCAATGACATTTTAAGACGATTAATGATTAGGGTCGCAAACGTTGAGCTCTATTTTTTTGGTGTCCTTAAAATGTCTAAAAGTACAAATTCAAAATGGTGGAGATCCTTTATTAAGTCAAGAAAACCGACTCTGAAAAATAAAAACCGAGACTATGTGGCAATAAGATAGCGTCCTATGTACACACCTAAAATCCATCGAATCGGTTTGAGTTAATTAAAAAAACTCTATGGTCAATTTGAGAAAGCCGTGAGGCGGATGTGCGAATGGGTGAAAACTGGAAAATCCCGAATGCCTTCTTTGTTGTTATCGACTAAAGAAATTCTAAAGTATCTTTCAGGTATAAACATGTACCTTGATATTTAGCAGACTGAAAAACTAACAGCTCATAGATTGGGGTGAATCCGAACGTTTAATTCTAATTAATTTCTCCATTATCTTCCTATACATGAACTAAGAATAGGAGAACAGGTAGCAAAAACCATAGAAAGCATTATGGTCTATGATAGAAATTCAAATAAATAATAACACAAAATTACTAAAGTTTTAAATTATTTATAGGTTTTCGAAGTAGAAGAAGATGAAAAAAGGAGTCGAAAACTAACTTTCCTATAACGTTAATTTACCAAATCCGTAGTTGTTAATTATAGCAAGAATTTGCCTATTATTTGACTCCGTTCAAAATTTGGACTGAAGATGGCTTGTTTCCTATGAAATCTTCGAACAAATACTGCCGTTTTTCACACTAATGTAGGGCCTCTTTAAACGTCGTTGGGAGAAATTTACAATGTGATGGTTTTCCAATTTAGATAGGATCACTGAATAGCACACAAATTGGTTAAGGTGAATAAGGAAAATCGGACTTAACTTTTGCTAGTACTGAACAATAATCTTTGCCTAATGTTAGAATATTCCGATGCTGTGAAAACCCCATCTCGGTAAAAAATCACTCCTGATTTTTAGGTGTGGTAGAGCATCCTAATGTGGGGGCTAGTTATTCATGTTGTGGACTCCGCTCCAGATCATATTTGATTCCGATCTTCTGTGAACTTTTTCAGAAACTGAACATGAGGTCATTCAGTCAATTACACAGCTGCCGCTCATAGAAGGCGGCAAAAGATTTTAGTGCATCATTTTATTACAAATAAGGACATCTTAACTATATAGAAAAACCCTATATTCGTTCGAACGCAGATCATGAAGAAAAAACATCATACTCTAATCGAAACGCTCAAGTCCATGATAAATGGTTGACTGGTTGACTTTAAAATAATCTGTTTTATTTTCTGTGGAGTCTAGTTTAAGCGATCACACTTTGGACAAATGATCAATAAGGCATTGCACTTTCTGCTACATTTTTTAATAACTACATAAATGACAACGGAAATGTAAATTACTCTTTAAATTCAGCAGTTTCTAATTTAAGAGGTTTCAAAAAATTACATGAATAACGTGTTAAGTAACTCACTGAAAAGGCCATGTTGTTTCAAGTTTCGGGATATAAGCTTTCGAGTTTCGAAATATGTACAAAATCACGCAGCCGCCTATTTCGGGACGTTTGTTCAAGCCCATTAGGAATTCCCTATGCCTGAATAATCCACTTCTCACTAATCTCATTAAAAACGTTTTCTACATTCCATATTACGACGAAATATGTGGCTGCTTATAGATGCAAACCGATCTCATGTAACTTACCCAACCATAGCGCAAAGAAGGGGAAAATCTATTTGATAACCTCGTATTCAAAGGAATCTCGTCAACTTCTGGACAGAAGTTTAACTTAAAATGAAGCAAAATACTGTGTAGGTTGATTCCTTGATGTTGAGAGATTGAGGGGCATAAATTATTGAAAAATGGAGTCACAAAATGATGCAGAAAGTCAGCCCTTCGACGGTTGAAAATGAATGCAATTCACTTCGCCAAAATTCAAATTTGTTCATTTTCCTCAAAATCTGCTTTTTTAGAGGACTTCAACAACGGACTCGCGTAGATAAAATTTCATCCTTTAAAGCATTTAAGATCGCACAACGACATTGAGGAATATGCGAAGATAAAAAAAGTGATAGGAAAGTTCTGAAAGACTGTAATAAATAAACTGTTATGCTAGTGATTTCTTCTGCTTTTCAGCCACAGCAGTAAATCTGCAAGTTAACTAACCTACAGATTGAGGAGGCTCTACCTGAAACCGTGTGCCACACGGTCACGCCGTGGTATCTATAAAATATCAGTACAATCAGACCAGGAGAAAGGATGATCAGTAAGAAGTAGGACCTTGACGATAGCATATCCATGATCAACTCATATCATCATTTAAATTTGAAACTTCAGTCTTTAAAAGAGTCTTCGTGTCGGTATATTTTAGAATGCCATATACATGCTGTTCAATAACTAACTTAGATAATTTTAAAGTTATATTCAATCAACTCACTCGAAAATGTGGTCGAGAGAGGATAAATCGCAACTCATCCACATCCTGTGCGTATTCATCGGCCGCCGGTGTATTCAGTTCCTCCATAACCTGAATAAAAATAAAAATTGTTTTCAGTGAATAAATAATATACATTCAGGGGCTTTAACTAAAATATATTTGTGACAGTGCACCGTGGGATATTGCTATTTCACCATTGTTAAGGAATCACCATTCAACAAATCAGATAGCTCTCCAATCACCCTTTACGACCTATTGGTGTGGTTATGCCACAAGTTGAACGAAGTTCCTCCTATGTTTTAAGCACTTCGGAGACGATAAGAACCAGTGTTTGTCGAAAATAAAATAAATAAAACAAGGAAATTCTAAGCTGCAGGAAAAGGGTGGTATAAATGGAACTCTGTGACAAGCTAATCACCTCACCTTTCGAGCTTTTACAGAGGCGTTGTCGGAGAGGATTACGTTTGGTGATAGCGGATTACTGTTTATAAGGTCGTACAACTAAAATAGGTCGATGGAAATACAGTAAATATAATAGCGAGTTCGACTACTACATCGTTTTATTGTCAGGAAACAGGTGTTGTTTGTGAACATAAACCAATGTGCTTGCAAGTTTTCCAGTTACACCAACTTACCAAAAGCCCACAACCTAGTTAGAAAAGTTGCATCTCAAATGGAATTTCGTCTATTTAGGAACTGACTTTAACATACACTTCTAGGCGCCAGACTTCTTAATTGTAGCTGGTAAAGCTGAACGGCTTTCGGACTTTTAATGACTAAATTAAGCGATTTCCAAATTAGCTGATGTAAATTGAAGAAGATATAAATTGATTCAGATGGTTTAATGAAGTAAGGTAGCAATACTATGATAATAAAAATAAAGAGGAAGTATTTGAATGGCCGTTCTTGTAGGCAATGATTTAATTTATCCGCGTTTCTTTCCATACTCATGGTTTACAGCTACGTTATCAACACACATGAATAAATGGTAAAAGGCAGAAAAGCTTAAGTAGAAAATCTTGCTTCAAAGAGTTGGAGGAAGTAGAAGTGGAGGGAAAAATAGGTAAGAGAAGCTGGAACAAACAGGCTCTCGACAGTAGAACCAACACAAAACTGGGACGTCGCATTGCGCGTTAGTAATTTCGCTTCAGGAAGTCTGATGGAACTGCACGATGGCTAAAGAGGTTTCGGAAATGCCCAAGCTTCTGCTTCGGAATTTTAATGCCATAACATGTCCCTTGTGTCCTTAAAGGCCAATCTGATAAAGACACATCTCAAAGCCACACATTTTGGGTTTAAAAAGGTGCTAATAAAAGTGCGCGAAATATTAAACCCCCACAACAGGGATGTCTCAAGGTCGCTTGATTAGTGTATGCAGAAAGCTTACGATGAATTGGGTAGCAGATGTTGGCCAAAAATGGATGCTAATTGGTCTTGAGATTTAGGCTCGATTTTCCAACACTTACCCATTGTTTTATCAGTTTCGCCACTAATGCAGATCAACAAGTTCGAGATATAACAAGAGTAAGTGAGAGGCAGGACGAACCTCAAGGAGGTCGCAAAGTTGCTGGTCCTGGAAGGCCTGTTCCTTCCATTCAATGGCTTCTGGGCCACTTTCAATCAGACACTGCATCTCTTCCAGACTTTCCAACACTGAACTCACAGCTGAAAATAAGAAAATTGTTCAATCAATTGTACCAAAGTCATCTTCCACCGGGTTGAACTGAACATACCTCAATGTTAGTGGAATCTGTAGCAATTGAAAATGCTTCAAAAGGCAAAATATGGACTGATTCGTCAGTTGGAATGAATTGAAATGAACTAATGTAAGTGTATATTTACTCATAGAGATAAACATTACAGTCTTTCCATAAAAATAAGGAAAGATAAGATCGAAGCAAAATTAGGAATCCCTCTATAGTAAGAGAAACAACTGTAGTTTGGGTGGAAAAATTCTAAGTCAATTTAGAGCAGCTTTAAATTTAAATGAGACATAAGTTTTTACTTAATCAAATGGACTTTGTTAGGGCCGCCAGTCAAATTACTAAATTCATCATTTAAGGTGTCATCATGCAAAAGCACGTTACATAATCACAACCGATCAATTAGTTAACATTAGGGTCTGCTACAAATAGATCAGAATTGGGAGATGAAAAAAGTGCCTCGTATGTACCTGCAGAAGTGACCTCATCGTCTTCCTCAATAGCTGTTCCCGACTGAAAGCCGATTGCATCCGTATAGAAACTCGCCCACTTCGTACTGGACACGGCCGCAAGGACAGCGCCCTACAAGAAACCCACAATAGTTATTATTAAAACGATGTTTTTTGCAGCGTAGTATGTTCGTAAGGCACTTTATATTGCTTGAGACCGAGGAAATGCATTCCCGCTTACTATCCCAGATCGGCGAAAATCGAGTTGCCTAGGCTTGTTACAGCCAGACAGAGGGATCTAGCGGTGTCTGGCTCCTAGCACCAGTTGACTGTCCCTTCCCCCTAAAATTACAGGATCACCCCGCTCTCACGACAACAAAATTCGTCGTGGTCATTTCCCACTTGTAAATGTTTTGCTTCAACCTGACTTTATATTAAGTGGATTTACTCCAGAATTTCATAAATTTTTTCATGAATACTATTACCATTCCAAGCACTTTCATCATATTATTTTTAAAATTGCGAAGGCCAAACTAAGCAAATAAAAAATGGTTGTTTCAACTCTCGCTAAGTTCTGTCAAGCTATTTATAGAAAGCACACTAATCTATGCTTTTTGGTCTAATTAGCTAGCTCGACCTGGGAGATTCCTGAGAGAGAAGACCATTTTAAAAGCAGGAAAAGATGTCCGCAATTTGCTCGCTATTGCAATGGTCTCAGTTTAATAACCTATGAATCCATTGGAGTCATCGTAAGTGATCGAGAAGACATATTCCTCTCAAAAGAGTTGAAATCTAGTGAAGAACTTCTATGAAAATGGGTTTGAATAGGGTTACCTTAAGTTTTCGACGAGCGTTGAAGTGTTTCATGGCCTCGACCGTTTCATGGAGGTGAGTTTTGGGAGCCCGTGACTTTTGCGCGATCCAGGGATGCCGAAGGGCCTCTTCGATCGTTATGCGCCGGTTCGGATCCACTTCAAGAAGTCGCATTGTCAGGTCCTTCGCCTCCATGGATATCGAATTCCACACTTCAGGATTCATCTGAAATCGAGATAGTAGTACAATGTGAGGGATGGCAAAGATTGGTATTTGCCGCTGACCTCGAAGAATACTACTCAGCGCAATTTGACTCGGTGTTGGAGGAGGGGAGTCAGAAAAAAATTAACTAAATTGAGCTCAAATCAGAGCGGCACCAAAGGGTGGGAGTACCAACGGGTGAGCCAGAGCCAGCTTTTAAAATGAGCTAGTTTAGGGGGAGATTGCCAATGCATAATCTCCATGAAGCACTGGTTTCGAATGAAATCCGACCTGAAGTTATAGTACGTGGTGAAGATATACTACATGCGTTGTCGTTGGGCATCTTTAATGCTTGCTTGGCAAGGCATAGCTGACACTTCGGGATCTGGGATCGATGCAATATTTGTCTCTATCCACAAGGGAAAAGGGTTGTGAACTATTGTTCGGAAGTCTTTGGACATAGGTCGCCTTTGCGACTATTCCGAGAGCCTTTGACACGGTCCCGCACTCGGCGCTATTTGGTATTTTGCCACGAGTAGGTGCTTCTTGGCATGTTCAGTATGCTACGAAGTAGCTCCATGATTGTCCAAATGGGCCCTTCAAAGGTCATCAAAAAACTTCACAACCACCCTTGCAAATTAAAACATACAAATCGCTCCGGCGAAGGTAGTATGAATGCATGTAGGGAGTGGCGACTTGCCTGAGGTGCTCTCTCTCTCTCTCTCTCTATATATATATATATATATATATATATATATATATAGGGGATGCCAGGCTTATGTAGCAACGTAGTGTGCAGTATCTAGGCTTTCATTGCCGTGGACGGGGATCCGACCGGTGCAGTCTATGCGAAACGACGCCAAGGTGATCAGCGGCCGGCGTAAAGCCGCTCGCATAGAAAATTTGAAAAGCCGATTTTCTGTATTGCCTTTTGACTGCCGTTCGGGTCGATGATGCCAAGAAGCTAACTGTCATGGCACTGAACCGTTGTTTCCGGGGACAAATGTCAGTGAAAGAGCTGGATGAGGCCCTGGTCAAGTCAAGCCTGGTGTCACAGATGCTCTCTAGGAGTTTGAACCTTTGGGTGTCGGTGAGCAAGATATGCGGAGTTACCAAGAGAGGGTGTCGAACGGTAATTAATGTTGTGACTAGGAACAGTTGTCCAGTATGTTGCAGAGACTGAGAAGGTGCCGTGGAGGCTCGGATCTCCAGTCCATGTATTATGCGGATACCAGCCGGTATGCAGGGGCCAAGACCCCATTTGCCTGGTTCACGTGTACGCTCCTTGATCAGCAGTGCCGGTGATTGCTTGCTACGGTCAAGGAGATGAATAGGCAGATGAGAGTTACGCATGTTGCATCCGGCGAAAAAAGTAAACCCAAGTCCGAGCTAAAGCTATTCGTTTGTCCTGCGGAGTCACGTCACATCTCTTACCGTCATAAAGATTGGCTAGTTTGAAACACCGGAAAATGCCACTCAGGCGAAGGCAGACGGTATGACCATTGCTCATGAAGCTTGCATTGTCTGATTTGTAAAGCAATGAGGTGCACATACTTTGGTTGTCCACTGTGCCACAAGAAATTGCCAACTCGAAAGGGCCTAGTGAATCATTGCGACGGGAAGGCATTTGTATGAAATCAGTATTGTGCCGTCAACAACTTCGACCTGTGATATGGTGGAGGGTCCCGGTACTGAGCCTCAGTTTCTTCAAGCTCCGTTCATGTATCATCCCTTCAGTAGGCCTCTCCAGGCCTCATCACGAGGATCTTTATCCTAGGAGGAAGGGTCCCAAAGTCAGAGGCACGATAGGAAAGACCGTTGGATGTCTAAATATAGAGATCCCAGGTTTCGTTTGCCAATGTTGACAAGGATTAAAGTTTTCACAACTGAAAACCCTTGGTAGAAAAGGTAAATCAATGAGCTAAGCAATTACTGCGCAGACCTGTTACAGGAACTTGATCTAATTTATGAATGCCAAAATTGAAATTACACCCACTAATTCAATGAAGAGTAAGCTTATAAAGGAAATTATAATTTGCTTTCATTTAGAATGACAAGCAGTGGCATTTATGACGGCAACGAGCTACCCCCTTGCTATGCAAAAGGCAACGGAATTCGCCGCGTAGTTGTCTTTGGAGAAATCCCACTAGGAATGGCAAATTGGAGATTTTAGAAAGGCAGCTGAAATAGCCTAAACCCGCCTTAAAACCGAGTAAGTTGGGCCCTGCACGAGAGAAACGGGGTGTGTTTTGCTCGATGGCGTGCCGTGGAGCCGTTAAACAGTCCAAAGAGACTTCGCCACTCCTCTACCCTATCCCGGCATCGAGCAATTAGAAAAGTTGAAGTTACAGTCGAGAAACGGACAGTCCACGTCTGCTTTCGGAGCTAAGGCATGGCTGTTTTGATTCAGATCAGATTCTTAATGAAGCCTTTTATTATCTGTCCAAATGAAAAAACTGGCCCTGGATTCAAACAGCATATATTTTAGGTTATTTTGACATTATCGTACTATCCGAATGGGTTTTTATAAGATATGCATAAAGGCTGTTTGGATATGCACGGCCAGCTGCTGTTATTGCTAAGTGGTATTCTAGTCAGACAAGAGTTTGCAATTGTGAAAAGGATAGGAAGTAATCGAGTCCTCCATGTCCGGCTCTGTGGATGTTTTATGTATAACTTCACTCTAACCTTACGGTGATGGCTTAATTAGACCCTTAAGCTGCAAAACGCATAGGGGAAGAATATGACTGACTTACTCTATATTGACCACTGAGGATTTGCGAATAGAGGGTTTCACGGGTGCCATAAAAGGGCAGGGTACCTCCCAGGAGAACGAAGAGGAAAACACCACAACTCCAGGCGTCCACAGGTTTTCCGTAGGGCTCGTGACGAACCATCTCCGGGCTCATGTAGTGCGGAGTGCCGATGCGACCTACCCAAGAAATTTACCAAATAAGATTTTCTTCAGTGGTAATAAAATGCTCTCACTGCTAGATGAGGATCAAATGAATTACTGTTTCCAAAGCCACCCAAACTTTGACTGAGGCAAAGCTCAAATCGTACACCTCTGAACAGGTTATCTCGATTCAAGAAATAATTTTCTGTAATAGAATCTCTAGTGCTGCCCCCCACTATGAAGAATTAAGTCCCCTAAAATGTAGGCAAATATTCCATCTGATTCCGTTAACTTGTCAATTTTATTCAAGATAGTATGAATACAGACTTTAAACTGCATTTTAGCCTCTAGCGATTATCGAAATGCTAGCCTCGTAACTATTCTTGAGCCTATGCTATAGTTGAGATCTTTGAATATCTATGGCAATTACTCACCTTTATTGAAAAATGACAAGATTCTGGAAAAAGCTTCAGTATTTATCTTATCTTCAGTGGATTCCCTTCCCTAATTTTCCCTTCTAATGGATAAAAATCCTACAAATAAAATGAGCAAAAGCTAACATCCATTTTCCCATAGATGAAATATGAAACCTTATCCTGTTGGACGGTGGGATCACATAACCCTTTTATTATTTTATAAAAGGAGATAACATTGCAGACATACCAAACTGGTCAGGACGAAGAGAGACAAATATTTCCTGATCAACTGTGAAGGGTGTATCTGTAACGTTCAAAACAGAATATCATACATGATTCAAGAACGCTTTGCGGATTTTGCCTTACTATCACAACAACTACTTCAAACTAATGATAATAGAAACAGTTTTTGAACCTTTACGGGCACTAAAAACTCTAAATTCATATGAATGTTGAAATGAAAGGAAAAAAGTGCTACAAATTGTCAAAGTACTATTTCACACCAGTTCAAAGATGGTCCAACTAACAAGCAGCTTTTCTTCACCAAATTCTCGTCGACTCCAGACGGAGGCTATTCGTGCCTTCATACTAGTCTACCTATCCTATTTCCAAGTGATCTGCAGATCCTAGATCGTAAATAGGAGGTATGGAATCCACATTGAAGAATTCTATAAATAAAGAATTTGTAGAAGACTTAAAAAACATATATATATTTAGAACATCAAGCCATTTCCGATGTCTCACCCTTGTCAATATTGGTTATCATTTCCTAAAGAACAGACACATTACAGGCGTCTATGGAATAAATTGAAATACCATTCAATGTTGACCCCTCCTGCGATATTTAGAAACTTTGTTTCTACGAAACAGAAAACACATCGTAGGGTTAATCAAAGACATTAACAAAGCAAGCTTACATATTATTTTGCACCCAATAAACAGTGTTATTTCTTAAGTAGTGAGGCAACTCCCTAATCGAACAGGACAAAATATCTCACCCAACAAAATGTTAACCTGCCTAAGTTGCTGCGTAATGTCATGACTCTCCCACATTGAATGAAAAATCGTGCAAAATATACTAACCTATAATTGCTCCAACATTTCCATAATAGTCGCTAGTAACTGGATAGAACTGGGAGTGGTTTCCGTAATAAGTGTACATTGCGATCTGCTAACGCCTGACGCAACCCTTCTTCCACGATAGGTAATCAACCAAGAGAGCGAATTTTAGCCACTGGAACGTGCGATGTGCATTGGGACAACAGTAACATCACCCTCTCCGATAACTACCCAATATCATCGCAACCCAGCTTGTGGCCTATTTACTTTAGTAAGTTGCACCCCTCTGTTTAACCAGCGATCCATGGGAAGATAGGGACATCAAATTACACTCCTGAAAAAATAAAAGGTACATCTTTCACATTAGGTAGATACGAATACAACCTAGATGCATTCAAAAGTAAGGAAATTAGTCATTTGAAGATAAAGAAACAATAACTGGTAGAAATACCCGCAGGGAAGTAACCAAGGTCGGGGTTGAGGAGGTCAGCGATTCCGAAACCAGTGACCTTAGCGGGTGCGGAGTTTTGTTTGTTGGCCAAAACAATGCAGTGCGGTTTGAGGTCGCGATGAACTATGTTGTTTTCGTGGCAGTACTTGAGGGCTTCAAGCACCTGTCTCATGTAATGACTACAAGGGAAGACATCATAAAAGTGCATGAGAAGATAATTTATCTACAGCAAATAGACTCAAAGGTTTGTAAACTTCGACCATTTCTCAGTGGAAAGTTTAGATGATTGTCCCAATGCCCTTTCCGGACTCTATTATTATGTTATTTAAATAATATAAAATAAACAATCACTGGACCTTTGTACCTTACACTGCATTTGTATATAATCGAAATATTCTAACTACCAGTACCGATTCCCCAAATAAGACCTATACTTTTTCAAATTCGACATTATCAGTAATCTTGAAATGTGTAACAGAATCCGTTTGGATCTCTTTTTGAGATTTCATTCTCTGTGTGACTGAATATGCTAGAGCTCCTTTCGAAGTGCCAACATTATAAAGTGGTCAGGCTCTTTCTGAAAGATGCAGATCACTTTGGACTTTCTTTTGTCAGCCGATTTGTAGCTATGCATAAATCTTAAAATTCACTTTTTTACTCTGTGGACAATTCATTATTTCTATATACCAGTGGAATTTCCATACAATTTATCTATATTTTTGACAAGATAGTAGTGCTATGTTAGTCAATAAGGTGAAAATATATCAACAAATATTTCGTTAAGATGAAGCATGACGTTAACGTAAGAAAGCTAAGTATATATTTCTAGGGCCAAAATGGTTGCTCATCCACTGGGTCAAGCCATAGTGAGACTTAAAAAGACCTTACCTAATAAAAGATTGTCAAATAGGCGTTAGAACTTTAAACAAGAAGAAAGTATAAAGCGAAAAAAGTATTTGAAATTACCTTGCAACAGCCTCGCTATAAATGAATCCAGCAGTGGCTCTCTTGACAATTTCGTGACAAAGATCTGCGCCTTCCATGCTAAATAATAACACAAATACTGGTCGTTATTAGGCAATTTTGTGTTGATTTAAATTTAAGTTAGGATACTACTTACTATTCGAAAACCATATACAACATTCCGTCACTGCTATAGGTTTCGACAAGCTCCGCAATATGAGGATGCTTCAACAGGTGACATATGCTAGCCTCTCGTTTCAATTCTAAAAAATACGTCAATCGGAATAATTGTGAATTTGAATTTGCAATCAGGCAGTTTAATAGTTAGTTAGACGCCAAAAACACGTAAACGCACTAACCCGAGGTAGATAAGCCGGGACTGCCAGTAAATTTGGTGATGTCTACAATTTTGACGGCGAATAATTGGCCACTTTCGCGATGTACACAGCGACGAACGACACTAAATGGACCCCTATATAGTGGATAAATGATACATTGAGACAACAGACAAGACCTTGGCTATTTCAGTGGTATCGAGAACCGTGAAACAAAAAGAGGTGGCAACACTTTTAAAAGATTTTTAGAATTTTCATCTCCACAGGTATGCAAAAACTAATCAATATGATATATTTATCGGACCCCAACGTTATAGAAAAATAGCAGTACTCACTTTCCGATTAATTCACAAAGCTGATAAGTATCATCAAATAGAACGTCTTCTTCTGCCATGCTTTTCAATAAACAGTTGAGGTAAAAAGACAACTAACTTCTGCCCCAAAAGAACACTTCGACTATGATGCTCCCAAAATGTACAACTTTGTTTACCTACTTAAACAAGGTAGGTCATTTCATAAAATAACAGCCAGAAACATGCTTTCAAAAATCGTATTAGTGCTTTATATGTTTTCAAGTAAATTTTGATAAGATCGCGTCAAAATTCTATGGAATATCTGGTAGATTAATTTTAATAAAAATTGAAGAGTTTATTTAAATTATTCAGGAGACCTATAAAAAATGCGGATATTCGATAAACTTTATATCAGTATTTCGTTACAAGATTCGCAAAGCTTCATTCGAACGAGGCCCAAACCTTGTGTAAAAAATTAGAGTTGATTTCAACAGTAGATCCGCTAGGATAAAAATATGTTCACGCATTCTTCTTGTGCCTAATTTATGGAATTCTCTGGATAGAACAAACTAGAACTTATTGAACTCGGGTCTTTTAATCGTGCACAAGCCAACTTATGAAAAATCAAAATGTCGCCTTTCAACATAATGCAAAGCCACTCTATTCATACACATTCAGCTAGCATTTCGTTCCGCCCCAACTTTGTCACTTATTGGCGACAGCAAACCTTGGATTTATATTATTACTAATTTTTATGAGTTTAAGTTACCTTTTTGAGAGCTGACTGAGCGTTTGTGGAGATTAAACTCAAAGTTATTTCCATTCGTTAGTAGTGCTCCTCGTGACTGGCTTACATCATTCACGTGAACTAGTGTGGAAGTGGGTAGTGCTAGCTTTTAAGAAGCAGCCTGTATATCAGTTATGTAACTTCCAACAGATTTTGCTTTTGTAGTTACTATAAACATAAGCATCCACAAAATATTACAATACTGTGGCTGGAGCATGAATGGTATTCAAATCATAAAGTCATTGAAAATAGGTAACTCAGACAAAACAATGCTCCTATATGCCGGCCCATAATTTAATCAGTGGAATTCTTCGTTGGAGGCTGTGAAATTTCTAGCAATTTCTCAATAACCGCGTGTCCATATGATCGAAAATATCTACAGGTGTCTTGTAGGTCGTATTCCATTAGATAAAGGAGATTCTTGTCATCATCTGCTACTTTAGCTTCTCCAACCCAATTAATTTTCGCCGCTTCTGTGGCTGTAAGCCGAGTATCAGGGTCAACACAAAGAACTGACCGAAGTCTTGCCACTAACTGCTTGCTACATAATTTCATAATTGGATGGGAAAAGGCCTCTTCCAATCGAGGAGAAATGGGCTTCTGAAGATCCTCAATTGTATTGTATGCGAAGTAATTCTTTCCTGTGAGAGCAATCAACGCAATTACGCCAATGCTCCAAATATCCATAGCTTTCGTACCAAATGTATCGTATGTGTCTTTGGAGTTGGTTTCAATCCACGGATCTTCACTAAATTTGCCGATCAGTTTGGCTAGAGCTTCAGGAGCTGTACAACTATGGCATGTCAATAGTGGATCATTTATTAGAATAGAAGTTTCCCTCTTGACGCTCAATTCGGGTAAAATTATCAAAGAGTGAGGTGATATGGTTTGAAACAGGATATTTGTAGGTTTCAAATAACCATGGCTATAACCCTTTTCGTGTAGGAACTGAAAGGCTTGAAAGAGGCCTTGAAGAATGATCAAGACATCACGAAAACGAATGACATTCTGCTGCAGCATCCAGTTAAAAAGATCCCCAAACATGCACATTTCAGTTATTACAATGACTCTCGTAGGTTCGGCTACAAAATCCAGGATTTTCATTAAAGCCGGATGTGAAAGAGACCGTATGTACATAGTCTGCCTCCGTAGTTTTCTTGTTACCCTCTTCCTTAAGTACTTGACTGGACCAAAAATATTTTTAAGATGGGCATAATTCGTTCTCTTTATAGCTACAGCCCCTCCGGTGGTTAAGTCACGAGCTGCGATGACAGTCGAGAAGTTATCGAAAAATATTTCGCGATAGATAAGAAGTTTGTCTTCATCAAAGCATGGTGCAGCCAGAGCGATGTTTCCGTTTGTGTTTTCCCCATTGTCACTGTTAAAAGGTAGAAAAAGCCTTGTAGACATCCCGTGGACTGCAGGCCAAACAAAATCAATAATGGCCTTGAAAATGGCTCTCATGCCAGGCCTGCACAAAGCCCTTTTTTATACACCAGAGGTACTTTTTGACTTGATTATATGCCGAGTTTTCATTACGAAATCTGTGAAGATTTCTAACCTCTTTTTAGTAGAACATATATCTTTACCTTTTTTCTCTAAAGATTGCTGAAGATATCGTAAAACATAATCATCTAGTAATGCGCTTATTATTTCTATCAATGACAGGAATGCTTAATTTGTTCTTGTCTTTAGATTCGTATAAACACTTGATGCGAAAACCTACACGGAGATCGCAAAGCCTCCCATTGCAGGTCTTTTTTGACCATTACAGCATGATCTATAAATCACTGCCCTATTATCCCAGACGGTTAAAATAGATTTTGTTTCTAGTTTCTACGTGAATAAATCACAGCTAGGATACATGGATAGTGTTACATTTCGTAAATTATTGCATTCCTTTCAATTGAGTTCAAATATACCAATCAATTAATGAAGCAGTTTGGTTGACACTAAAGTAGAGCTGCAATTGGAAAGGTTCCATCCTTCTAACAGATTGTAATGTAATACAAAGTTTATTTTGCATCACCAATGAGACGGGACCGTAGTATGATGTACTTTAATATATTCTCTACATCTGCTTTGATAAACTCGTGCAGTCGAATGTTCCTGTCTTAGGTTGGGGCAAGTTGAGAATGTCTGCCCAAAAGCGATTTAAGGATCATAAAATGGAAGTACAAGCACGACTCATTCATAGAATCTCTGTGAACCTAACAGAGTATTACGCTGTTTCGCATAAACTATGGGTGATAACTCCAGGTATTTTTCGTCACCATCCTATTTATTGCCGATCTCTACACCACAGAATTACTCATATTACGAGAGCAGAATGGAGATAGAGTATGGATATATTTGGCGAATGCCAAATACAGTGTTGAGCATTGGATCAGCGTCAGCCTCGGTATGTACTTGCTGAAGTCCGTACCGAATGTTTTGACGTCTCTCAATAATTAGACATTCTGGAAAAAATGATCTCAGAACACTGGTTGGATGCAAACATCCTTGGACCATGCGAGGGCAGCTGTGTTTAGTCAGCTTAAATGATCTACTTGCTGGTAGGTCGAGAGAGTAGGACTTGCTGGTAGTGGACGGAAGGCCACTATATTATTATTATTATTACAATATCATCCTAGCTCCACTTTTTGGGATCGCGAATTTAAAGGAAGCTTATTTAACTTATAGTGGCGCAATGCCAACTCATTTGGAGATGTAAATTTGCATTCCATGTTTCGGTTAGCGAGCGACATTTATTGAACACTTTGGATATACATTATCAATCCCAATCAGATATCTAGCAGGAGCCTTTTGGGTCCTCTTCCAATGCATGTGAATGAAGATGTATTCAAGGAACGGGGGAGTCGTGTAAAGTTTCTTTCATATTTATGCGCCAATGTTAAGTGCCGATTAAAAACAGTGCACAGTTCCAAAAATCCAAATGAAAACAGCATCCTAATAAAGTTATATATTTAAATACTCATGGAAATATTCATGTTATTTGGTTTTAGCCTATTAGAAGGCAATCTGCAATAGCTCTGTCGATTCGAAGGTCAGTAGTTTGGTAGTCGTAGAGCACCGGTTTACTTTTGTAGCTTTATATACACGTATCCTGTCTTCCGTTATCATTACCGGAAGGCCTTGGTGAGTTCGCTCTGAAAAATGCAAGAAAACAGGTATATTTAACATTTATTTCTCAGTCTACAGAGATCGCACAATAGCATTTTAATAAACGGAGTCTATTTTATGGTTTTTAATTGAGAACATTGTCCTATCTTAATCATATCTCTTATTTGTGTGTTTTCCTTTGAACTGCTGGAATTTTGGGTGGAAATATTTTGCTGCGATTTATTTTAGGATTTTCAAATGCTGTTCATATCCTTTTGTGTCGGTGAAACTTCATGTCGTAATCATTGTTTCTTAGAGACTACCCAAAATGAAACTTTATTCACTGCAAGTTCTCTATAAAACGGATCCAAAGCCGAAACTTTTACAAGGCGCGTACGAGCTCTCAAGTTTCAGTTTCTTTCAACGAGGAAGTGTTCAAGAATTTCTCGATTTCACTGCAAAGCTAGTTTGTGAAAGAACCGCTGATTGTAGTCGAGCCGCTGTCCAAGAAAATGGTATATTTGTATGTATAAACACACATAGATACTCATCTGTTCAAGTCTTCCATGTGTGTAACTGGTTTCTTTTTCACTTAGTAATCTGGTGCTGTAATGTCATGCGAAAATACTGTTAGCTGTAGTAACTGGTGCGAAGTAGTACAAAAGTATATTTTTTTATTTTAGAATACTTTTGTCACATATTTGTTCGACACGATAAACTGTGTGCTGTCGTTTTCTCCGATCAGGAATATCCTCAGAGGGTGGCGCAAACACTTTTAACAAAGGTATGGCATTGCAACCTCTAGGAATACTTTATCCAAGCGTCCTTTTCATCGTTAAGTGATATCCCGTCTCTCCCACCAGTTTGATTGAATTTCATACCCTCCAAGGTATGGTACTTTAAATTCAGCCATTTGACTTCAGGTTAATTGCGGCATTTTCTGATGTTAGCGAAATTTCTAACCAGTCCGAACTAAACTCTAGGCTCTTTTATTCAAATTGGGACCTTATATGTTCGCTGCACGATTCATTATCACCACGGTTTCATCTCAATGATAGCTGTTTCTTAATGTACACTAAGCCAGCTCTTGTATTATTGTTTCTTCTAATCGCTTTTTGAAGTAGCTGTTATGGGTTATCAAGCGCTTCCTGGCATCTTTGTCATCCCGGTGACAGCTCACCTTTGATCTGTTCCCCACACTCTCCTGTCGCTTTCGTTTCGAGTACTCTAATATTTCAATGGAATTTCGCTTTTGTTGGTGCACTAATTAAGAAGACTTTGATCTGACTAATTATACATTCGCCCCTTTTCACGTCATAATGTTATCAGGTGCCACACTTATCAGTAAAGTGGGGCTTCGTTTTCTATCATTTGAAGGACTCCATTTGTATCACACATTGTCCTGACAGTACTGTACTACTGTGACTGTCTTTTTATGGGGTTTTAATCATTTTAACCAGGTTGATCCGAAGTTATTCGCTTTCATCTACTTGAACTCCAGACCTGCCCTAATGGTTGGGGAGTTGGGGGTTTGTAGTTAATAGTCTTCAAAGAGCCCGAGACTAATGGAATGTTACAAGTGTTCAAGTCGTCAACGTCGGGGCACTTTGACTGTGTGCAGCAAATAATGTAAATGGGGTGTGTCTGTTTTAGACATTGGAGGACTTCACTGCAGAGTACCCACCCTCCTCATGGGCCTCAATGTCTGCTGGGTATGTTTCCTTTTAAAGTCATGAATCATTCCTCTTCCCTCACGTTACACTCGCTGGCATTTCTGAGTATGACTGAGGCTTATTTTCACCGACTTGCTAGGGATTTCAGTTGTCAACATTAATCACTTTTCGAACCAAACGGCTTTTTTAGGCCACAGTCAGTAGTTTCATCGCAACTTGTAATATCTTTTAGGTTATTGCTGTCAGCATTGTACTTCATAAAGCCGGAAAACTTCGGTTGTAACTCTCCTTACAATTTCTCTTTGCTCTAGGCGCTTAGTGAAATCTGGTGGTGCATCCACAGGCTCTATGCGGTCTATCTGTTAATTACCAGATTAATTGGTATTTGGCCATTAGCAGGATTAGTGTGTGCGGGGTAGTAGTCAATGTGCTTAGCGCTACAAAAGCCTACATACTTCTAGGTGGTTTCTCATCCAATAGAACTCCTCGTATAGTGAGTGCGAATTCACAAAACACGTCAGTTTGTAATTCTACTAAGATTTCAAGTATCCTGCTATTCTGAGGCTAAAGTGACAAAGTAAATAGTTTTTTACCGAATTCTTAATATTTTTTTCCTATTTTAATACATGAAACAAGCCCGTTACATTTGTTTGCATAAATTAAGTGTTCCTACTCAAACAGTGGGATTTAAGCAGAAGCAATTCCTCAATTGAATTTTTCTGCTACACTAATTTGCCAATTGCACAAATACTTTGCTCCGTAGTCGTTAATGTTAATTTGATCGAATGGATTGTTGTTTGCACCGTTGCCTTTGCTCCCGCGGCTCTACTACCTTCGTCCAAAATAGCTCGGCCCTACATCCACGCTCTAGGGTGTGGGAAAAAGTTGCGAGGGAGGAAGCGGGCGCAGACACATAGAGGGCACGATGGGCAGAATAAACCTCTCTACCTTCGTTCCTTGCCTCAAGGCTTGCTCTATTCGGCAAATAGCGACACATGTGAGGCCTGATCGTGTCATTTAAGCACGGATTTATTCTAAGCCCCCAATTCATGGATAAACGGTATTATCTAGCTCTTGGTACTGGTTTTAAACAAGTTATTCCTGTGTAGTGACGCCTTTGGTTGTTCGAACTAGCACGTTAGGTCCTCCTCCGGCGAAAAGGTAACATTAAATGAAAAGGCCTCTAAATTTTAGTTTCTTCAATTAAAACCCCAAAAGGAAGTGGGTAGCAAAATTTACTTAACCATTTTGGTGTCTGGAAAGCTAAAATATGCGAAGTCAAGAAAGTAGTCACGTTTTAGCAGTCCAGTTTTCTTGTTTAAGACCTTGCATTCCTCCGATTTTTAACATTGTTTGATTTTTGCATTTGGGATTCCAGTTTTATTATGCCCGGGCTCTTTCTGAAAGCTCGTTAATGCATTGGTTAAGCTACAGTCTTCTTTCTTATTTCGATAGCTGGTAATAGTGCGGTACAGTCGTCTGAACCTATTTTCTTTTCATTTTTTTAGCGGTGGTCACATGCGAAGGCTGGGTGAATACCTCGTGAAGTACCAGGACCCTCGCCAAGCTGACAGCTTATCGAAACTGCAAGCCGACGTTGAAGATACTACTCAAATTCTCGTGAGTCGCTTTGTTATTCCTCCTCCAACCAAATCGAACGATTCATTTTTGGTGCTATCTCTATCCGTCTCCATGAAGCTGAAAACAAGTCCATGTTTACAATGCGATAATTAATCAGATACATATCACTACTCGGACTTTGCACCAACCATCTTGTTGCAAAAGTTGTCATCTTGTGCACGGTTTCTGATTATGTTTTTATGCTCTGTTTAGAAGGTGAGGTACCGTATCTGCCAGCGATAGTTTATCAAAGTAACATAGTTAGGTTGCTATCATCTGTTGTATCATCGTACTAATCTTCAAGTATTCTACTAAATCATTGAGGTACGCAAAACCTAAAACTAGACAATATAATAGTCTACTAGACCCGAGAAGCTAAGCTTTAGTCCATTGTTAGACAAGACCTTTTTCCCATTACATATCCATCTCACCTCCAAGCAGAATAGACTATTTATGGCTTGGATGAAAGTTAGCTCTGTCCGTTCTCCTCTCCTTTTTATCAGTTGTCGTTGCCGAATTCGTGTGACATGAATTCCACTGCAATAACCTGTCAGCATAAATCGCAAAAGCTCCTACGGCTGGGGATAAGGCATCGGAGATATGCATGAACTGATTTATGATTGAGTTATATGGCGAAGGGGTAAACTATTACCCAGCTACGTATGTGTTGATTGTATACACAGTTGTCATTTGCCGCGTAGTAAAGGACGATTCAGTTTTAGCTAGGTGCATTGTCAAGATCACGGTCAGGGTACTGAGTGGGTTTTTGAGTCTGTGGGATAGGAAGAACTTTTGCCTGTTAAATGAAATTTTCACTTAATATCTAGGGGTGTGAAACAGGGAAACCTGCAATCAAATTATGCGTTTTTACTCCGCTTTGATATTATAAGCTGGTGTTTCGTTTGGCCTGTGATAAGGCACTAATGACTTGGGTTTTCATGCCTGGGGCTAAATTTAGCATCAAACGTTGGAGACTCTAATTGAGCGCGGGGAAAAACTGGACGACTTGGTAAGCAAGTCCGAGGACCTCAGCTCCCAATCGAAGCTCTTCTACCAAACTGTAAGTTTCCTCCCCTCTGTCCTGCCCTCTCTTTAACCATACCCCTCACTCCCTCCCCTCCCCGTAGGATGGTTTTTGAAAGCCCATTCGCTAGATAAGATCCATGTTTTGTGCCCCACTTTGATCTTTCAAAACACCTTGCTGCAGCTGCTGCTCCACTGCAAATTTCAGCTGTTAATAGCATTAGTTTACTACTTTTCGCAACTATTGCAACGATGCGACTTTTTGATTAGATAAATTCATCAATCGTGCTCGATTAAATACATGGGCTTAATGCATGACTGTGTATTTGTCCATTCAACTTTTCTCGTCCTTTCGACAACCAGACTTTTCGTGACTGCCAAAAGACGTGCAATGCAGTATTGGAAGTACAGCGTGTTCGCGATGAATTTGACAGTCTCACCAGAAAAAAGAAAGTGGTTTGGGCAAAAGTAATGTAATAGATTTGCAAGAAGTTGGAGTTTTACCCAAAATAACCGTCGCTATCAGCGCCTGTTATGGACGCGACTAACTGTATACTATCCCTATGGAAAAAGGTCTTCTCCAAAGACTACTGCTATTCTATCGTCCATTGACCGAGCTTTTATCGTACTTACAGCACAGCACTTAGTGTCTGTTGACGACAGCGCCCAAACGTGCATAATAGTACATGGACGGGTAAATGTCTGCGGGGAATTGGGAGACCAAGAACTAAGAGACTAGTGTGGTCGTAAAAAGTGCCGGCTGGCAAGCATTTGTGGCCGAGGGGCCGAATCCCACTGCCATACAGGCTATTTAAGGCTTAACTTTAGTAGTCAGCGATTCCATGTAGGAGGCATCTGAATTCACCCTAAGCCCCTCCAACAACTTTTTGACAGATTGTTAAGGGAATCTGTTTCTCTGGGAGCTCAATTAGATCATGGATTTGATTGCATTCTTCTAGCCACCACAGCATTGCAGTCTCATGTTCATGCTACTATATTGTGTTCAGGGGAAGGGAATATTGAGGAGCGACTATGATCAGCGCGAATCTACATCGTACTGCAGGCTATTCTCTCCCATGGTAAATCAGGTGGGGGGTTTCAGTCACCATCCATTGCCCCCACTGTCAACCGTTGCCGGACGTAAATGCAGAAATATTGGAACTTCTAAGCGAAGTGTAGTTTGCGTGTGCACCTTCAATGCACCTGGAGTAAACAGGCCAATATTAATCTGTAAATTTTATTCTTAACACCTTTATAAGAATTGGATAGGGAGGATTTGTAGTTCACTATATGTTCCACATTACGTGTTCTCCAGCATCGCATTATAATGCCTATTCTTGCGTATATATTAGAACAAACCTGAAATGAGGTTGTTGAGTGTTAGATACCTCATAAAGTAGTGGTAAACAATTTCAAATTAGTACCAAAGGTCTTTAATCCTCGTCTCGTAGGGTCATTTTAATCAACGTTTTCATCTCCCCATAGGCGAAGAAGACGAATAGCTGCTGTAAATTTTTGTAAAACCTTAACTAGCCCCGAGGACCGAACCCTCAGTATTTGTGGCACACACCCTCCCTCCTCACCTCGCCCACTGTCCTGGCATCTCTTCGCATCCTCATGCAACCCTCACCGGCGCCTTGGGTGAATAAGTTGACCACCTTACTATCTCAACTCTCCACCCCCTCACTTTCTTTTCTCAGTTGACTCGATTTTCGTCTTTCCTTTTCTCCTCTCTGTGTCACCTCAGCTAGTCCATTCGGACTCCTCACCCCTCCCCACTATTATGTGAAATACCCCTAGTGTGTGTACGTGTGTGTTCGGTTTTTCGCTGCCAACTGGTTTTAATTCTCAGTCCACGGCCCTTTCCTCAGTGTAATTTGCTACTGTGTATAACCAGTGACGTTGATTCATCGGGATTCGCCTGTTTCTCACTTGTCCTGGATTCACTGAGCACAAACTCAAGAAGACGCTGGGTTTCAGGAAACTACTGTACTCTCCGTTTCAAGGGAAGAGTCTGATATGTGAAAGCCCTATTCAAGGTTTTTTCACTAACCCCAATGAAGGGGAAAAACTCCAAGCCAACTGTAGTAATTAATGGTGTAGATGGTCATTTCCCAAGAGCTCGGGTAGGGACGTGACTGGACAACTACTGGATGACTGTGCCCCTTGAGTCCGCAGCGCAGCATTGCGTTTGAGCGTTAGGATTATCTGTAGTGTGGGATCTGAGTACCTAGTGTCTGTGTTATGATTGATTTACGACTATCTAGTCGTTTTTGCACCTCGCAATCAACGCTAGAATTGCTGCGTTAGGGCTGCTACGTATTCGCTAGGCACAAGTAAATGGAGAGCTTTCGAAGTTCGGGATGTAGTCAAATAGCGTCTACAAACATGAATGAGGAATTTGATGGAAGTAAACATTTTATGTGCTATAATCGTCCCAGCGCTTCAAGCATTCATTCTTTAATAAAGTGAGGGCTTTTTTAAATTTTTACTAAGTTTGCCTTCCTTGATTTTATAGTTTGCGGCCTTGTGTCTTTAACGCACAGATTGTTTTTGTTGGACGATTATTATACATGAAGTGGATTAACAGCATATGATTAGGTGAATCGATTTTACTCTGAAGGCTATTTTATGGCACCGGTACAACTGGAACTAGTGGATTCAGGCTCCACCACTGACGCCACTACGGACTGTTTTTAGCACGCTCTTGTCGTCTGAACTTACACCCAGTGTAATTACAAAAACATCAGATTTAATTTTAAGTCAGCAAGGCTTTTGCTCAATTAATGCTATCGATTCAGACTAATCCTCATGTAGTCTCGCTGCTGGTATGAAACAAATCACATGTGTCTTACTCTTAACTTTTGGTTCCATCGTTATAAAATTTGGAAAGCAGCAAATACTAAATGCTCAAATCTGAAACTGTTACTCAGGTTTGCAAACTACAGAGCCTAGCACTTACAAACTCCAAAGCCGATGCATTTCGTCGGAATAACCGATTATTTCGATGTTTAATATTTAGGGTATTGGGCCGGGTCAGGTGCTGATTTCAATTTTCTTGTTTTACTTAAGATTGTTGGAGTCATGTATTGTTCCAAACCAGTTGAGGCTGAATAGGAGGAGCAAGTATTGGATTGTACTTAAGTATTCTAAAGAAATCTTAGCCTCTGTCTATAAAGAATGAAGAGAAATTCAACCATTACCACAGAGGGATGATTCAGGTGTTCTCGTTTAGTGGTGCCAATGTTACTTTCAGGTCACCATAGGGTCACTACAATCTCCCACCCCACCTAGACCGAGGGCGGCTGAAAACACTGAAGGCCCGTGTAGTGTCTGCAGTTTCAGGTGTAAATGGACCTGATTCAGCATAGCAAAAACAAATGTGTCGTTCTATAAGGTCGTCAGAGGAAGTGCTGGCAGCTGTAGGCAAAGGGCAATCCGATTATAGGTGTGCTTTCGCAGGCAACCTTCCAGTTTCCAGGAAGGGCCTTCATTCAAATAACCCCTCCGAAAGCACACACTTGAATCAACCATGCGACTGAATGCATTGACCCTAATCCAATTGGCCGAGTTTATCGATAACTCATGTCAACCAAACTATTGCACCTACACACACTTATGTACCACACACTCATCTCTCCAATCAACACTTTGGGACGGACGTCTTCTCTCCCCTGGTTTTGGGGACTCGTCGCCCTACCTTAGCTATCCGCTACGCGTCTGTCATGACGCTTAAGATAGAGGAAGTTGATGAGTTGACTGGTCCGACATAAGCAAACTCTTCGGTAAGGGCCGAATTTCACTAGATGACCATCAGTTTTTTAAATCGGCATGAAGAAGCAGATCTTGATCAACTGATGAACGAATTTGAAGCAAACTCCCGAATAACCAATTACTTAGGTTTACGGAACCAGTGGCTAAATGAAAACTAGACTAAGCTAGCATTAGAAATTGGAGAGCGAAAATCTACTGTCATTCGATACCCATCATCTAATGTTAGCGGATTTAACTCCCAAAATGGTGTTTATCGCTGGCCAAACTGAGTGTATACTTATATTCTGATAGTAGAATGTTATAGAATAATCGAATTGCATCAACCTGATTTGAGGCGTTCTTTACGATCGGATCAAGCGAGAAATGAATGTTGGGAATATTGTTCAGGGAATCTGCAGTTCTCCCG
Organism: Anomotaenia brevis; assembly: GCA_030710315.1. NCBI lineage: Eukaryota > Metazoa > Platyhelminthes > Cestoda > Cyclophyllidea > Dilepididae > Anomotaenia > Anomotaenia brevis. The sequence goes on along the minus strand of JAUOZQ010000063.1, from coordinate 311,265 downwards.
CCTCTAGTCCCTCAAACACCTTTTCAATTTTGTGTCACCCAAAGAAATGAACCACGACAGTGCACTGAATGAAGTTCTGGTTTTTTAAATGTTAATACCTACCATAAATCTATTTCATTCTTGTCTTCAAAACTAAAAAGCTATTTCGTTATTGTTTAAGGGCAGAGAGCCGCTCACTAACCTGTTTAAAATAAGTCAAATAAGGCTAACATCTCGTTATCATTACCCATAAGAACTGTAAAAGTAAGCGTAGTGTGTGAACACCTATAACACACCTAGAAAAACATCTATGTAATATTCTGTAAAATCTATTTCGAACAACCTAGAAATTTCACCGATTTAGACGTTATAAGCAGAAAAATTGAAAAACTTATGTATGATGAACTTTGCCGGTAGTATTTAGGCGCCTCTTTTGGGGTTGATATGTCGAGCGTCACGACGACCGTGCATTGAGTGAGCTGCGTAGTAGTAGTAGGGTAAATCGTGGGTCGGTAAACTGAAAAATTGAGAAGACGAGTTCAGTGTGGTACCGCATCAGCCACCACAACGAGTGCAATTCTGCAGTTGGCGGTTTGACAGGGTATTAATCGATTGGTCAACGATCGAATATACTAGCGTATCTTGATTCCCAAAGCTACTCATCTTTAAGCTCAAATTGTGACTCTGTAAAAGGCGATTGTTTTGGTAAATTCATTTCATATTTTTATCTTTCTTACAAAGCGTTTATTTCCTATATGGTTGAATTCATTGTAGAACATAGTGAACGGGTCAGATGGAAGTTTCTGACTAACAAATAACTCCCATATATACATATATATTCTGTTGTCAATTTTTATTGGGGAAAATACAGTAATTCCTTTGACAAAAGACCACCTGGTAACCTTTTATAAATGCCTTTTAAGAATTTCAAGGCTATATGGATTTCGTTAAAGTTGGGAAAAAATACCTCAGGATTCTCACAGGCTCGGAGACAGTCAATTTGAAGATCAACTCATGTTAATATGGAGCGTGCTGTGGTAACCGGATGTATGCCATGAAAGCAAACCTCCTCGTGTTTAATCAAATGGACCTCCCTTCATGGTGTTAAAATCGTTGCAATTCAATTATAGTGTTTTTTACTCAGATTCAGGTGAAGGCTCTTGAGAATATCAGAGAGTATAGCTGGATTTTATTTAATTTGTTATTTTATATCGGAAGTCAGAGAAGTTGCAAAATGAACCCACACAACTAATATAAACGTAAGGCATCATGCGTCAATGCAAATGTAACACCTGACACATTTCTGAAACGTTTTGATCCTACTGAGGGAGAACCATTCACTACCGCAAAATGGACCGTTGCAAAGCACCGATAATTTCGATTTTGGTAGTTCTTCCAAAATTTTGTTCATTCCATCTCTGTAAGGACACCAACCTAGAATCAGCAGCACCCATTTTAGGGGGGACTTTTCCTAAACGTATAGATGACTAGCTGCAGATAGCGAAATCCCAGAAGGCACTCCCTCATAGATTCGCGTCGGTGATTTAAACGTGTTCATTCACCTGTATAAGCTTGAGTCGATATTAACTGTTCTTTCACAGAGATAGAGTATGCCAGACAATGTACAACTCTTTCTCGTTTAAGTCATTTTGGCATCCAACCAGAGGCTTACTTTGATATGCTTAGTTTATTGTTGATGAGATCATCTGCAAAAGATTTAATAGGGACCAAAGGTAAGTTCGCAGCGCCAAGTTCCACATGTGCGATCAATAGCACGCCTTTCACGTTTCGCCGTCGGCGGGCTAAGCGGTAGGCTTTGGACAGTGGCGTGACCCACCAATGAGTCGCAAAACGCCCCAGCAGCGGGAAGCTAGCAAAAAGGCCAAAATTGAACCTCTGAAAAGTGACAAGTATCGCCTCATCAGCCGTCTGGGTGACGGAGGATTTTGTGAAGTCTTTAAAGCCAAAGATCTTGTTAATAATCGCTATGTGGCCATAAAACGCGTGGACCGTAGTAAGCCAACCTATCAGAAGTATTCACCCAAGGATGTTGAGAAGAAGGTGAAGAAACTTATGTACCGAGAAGCCACTATTATGCGAGCACTAGATCATCCCAACCTAATCAGGCTATATGAGCTTGTGGAGGATAATGAACAAATATTCATCGCAATGCAATTAGCAGAAGGAGGGGAATTATTTGATAGAATCATTAAACGAGGTAAATTTACGGAAAAGGATGCCGCGACCGTTATGGCTCAGGTCATCGCAGCCGTTAAGTATATGCATGATCGTGGATTCGTTCATCGAGATATCAAACCAGAAAACATACTATTTGACAACAGCAGCGACGACTCTAAACTACTAATAACCGACTTTGGACTCTCTCGTGAGCTAGAGCAGAAGATGCTGACCAACTGCGGCACTGTTGATTACTCTGCTCCAGAGTTGCTAAAAAGTAAACTCACCAAGGTTGGATATGGTCCGGAAGTCGACAACTGGAGCATAGGGGTTGTAACATACATTCTCCTATGTGGCTATCCACCATTCTATTCCACCAACCAGGATGATGGTGAGATTAAGAAGCAGATAATGTCAGGGACCTATCACTTCCATCATCCTCACTGGGACAACATCTCGAAAAACGCTAAATCCTTTGTTGCCGGGCTTCTCAAAGTCGATCCAGCTGAGCGCATGTCGTTGAAGAGTGCTTTGGAACACCCGTGGATCAAGTTGGAGTGCCCAAACACACTGGATCTCTACCCACTGATCGAGGACAGAATGAAGGACACGATAGCCAAGCAGCGCTGGAGGTGCTTGGGTTTGGCTGCAGGAGCCGTTCACCTCATGAGCATCCAGAGTCCCTCAATGATCGTCCGCAGACCTTCGATCATGGAGGTGCAGGTTGTAAGCAGCTGAACGAGTGTCTGTGCCCCTGCGTGGAATTTTCCGATGTGTTAATTTGACTTTTACTGTTTTAAGTTATCGCCAACCCATTTCTGTACTAATATTACATTATATTACCCATTATTGGTTTAAATTAAAGGAACTTTCATCTCCCTATACCTCACCTCTTTACTTCGGCTTCCATTAATTGGTGCTGCTGAACAGAGAATGACCCTAAATCACTCAATTCTGGTTGTTTTACCTTAGTAAATTCATGCTTGTTGCAGAATATGGTCTATCTAATGAAATTAAAGGCAAAAGTATGGCATTGACTAGCTACCATTCTCATTATGCTTGCAATATTTGAATCACATTTGTTCTAGTTTCCCACAATGATGCAGTGTTTCCATCTGCGTTTTTCGATGGCTCTAGTGTGGCGACAACAAGCCAATGCTGGGATAAATGGAACTTCTTTGATTAATTTGTATGACAGTGTGTAAACCCTGATGCGTTTAAAAGCTTACCAAGCTAAATCGAAAGATGAATTTGGGGAGATGGAGAGCAGAATCGAAGTTCGCTGCCCCACAACAGAGTTTCCAGCTGCTTTTTCTTCTGCGCAAAATCAGTTGCATACTCAATCAAAGGTTTTATGTACTCGCATGATTTAGTGACGCTTCTTACATCAGAATCTAGTTTTATTACAGTCCTGGGCTCATTTTATCGATCTAGAGTTTCTAGTTTTGGCTGCTAGATCCAAGACACTACTGGATGATCCTTCTGTTCCCTAGTTGCACCAAGCAATTAGTCCTCCCTTATTGCAACTTGGACTTGTCAATTGACAAGCCTGCCTAAAGCACTAAGCAATTTGTGCTGCAACTCGAATGAGGCGCAACTCGCAACTTTAAGGTTGTCTCCATCCGGGCTCCTGTGGAACGATGGTCCCTCTGCAGTCCAATCTCCACTTAGAACAGAGTTCGCAAAAATCCCGCAATAGGTCCCCTAAACTATCAAAACATCACTGTCTGCTTTATCAGCAACTCCTGAGTTCTATTATTTTCGGCTCTTAGTTTCTGAATTGCTTCTCCTGTGGATTTTAAGAGATTAGTGGATTATGGAAGTCCATACTCAACAAAGGGCAACTTGCATGATCTCGATTTAAAGTGTTCGATGAAGAGAGAAATATTTTGCGGAAACGTTTTAAAGCCTGATAATGATGAAGGATTTTTTAAAGTAGATGGCTTGATGATTGAGTTGAAATGCAAGTCACGTAGTCTATAAGCTCAAAAATGCTCACTCAGTTGATTTCTTGTAAAATGACTGGTAAAGGTCGATTGTATCTGTCACCATAGCATTCTTTAACCAACTCGGAGAGGTAAAAATTTTTACAAGCTATAACTTCACCACGAGACAATGCTGGAAGTTTTTTCGGTTCCTTACTTCCCATGTCAATTCATGGGAAAAGAGGCTACAAAGAGATTCTTTGGTAACCGAATCAACCCAAGTACACTCTACATTTTAATTTTATGAAGACATGGACATTATTTGTGTCCGCCTGCTGGAAGAGAATAGATTCTCCTTAAGTTGGAGTCCCAGTGACTGAGCTATGTGGTATTTCGCAATCGAAATAGGAAGGTGCACTTTCCTACTTAAACTAAGATTAGAGGTTGCATTTTCGCGGCGGGTTGTCACATGCACAATCAGGTAAAAATTACAAGACATAATTACAAATTTCCCTCAAAACTTGCCTTTATACTACACTTAAAGACTCATGAATAAAGCAAGTAAAAAGATAAAAAAGCTTGTTTGACCTAGCCTTTTTAAGAATTGCTATTGCTCTTCTTCTAAGTATGTGGGCTGCCTCCATGTATGGTAATAATGGGCCTAACTGGAAATTCACACACTTTTTTGCTCATTCCTTTCAATGGTTTGGTTTCTTATCAGTGAATTGGTTTAAGCAGAAGCTAACCGGATTTCCCTTCTTTTTAATTAAGGGAACACGGTAAAGATATTTGCTATTTCCTTTTAATCGAGAACAAAGTTGCTTACTTTTATTAGATATCCCCTTTAAGCCATCGGTGAATTTGACGTCCCTGAGGTGCCAGCTTAAGCCTCAAACTAGTCTTCGATTAACACTCTATGGACCTTTATTTGATTGACCAAACTGATCAACCTGTAGCTTTGCAAATACACCCAGGGCTATATGACATAAGGGTTTTAAATTGAAATAGCGTAAAATTTCACCATCAGGTGATGGTGAAGCCTCTATCTAGGGATTAGGAATACACCTTTAAAGAAAATATAAACTTAAGTCTAACCAAAAATCCATACAAAGAAACATATTTCGATCATTAAGTAAATATCTTCACTGCTCCTCTAACCTAACCCCAGTGTGAGAGCAATGGAAGGACTATAAAGGAGCGAATTGACTGAAGATGGATAGAGGGACATGGCTAGGCATCCACGAGGTCAGCAAAAGTGCAAAAAGGGATCAATGAACACAGGAACTATAGCTTATTTAGTGATCATTGATATACCCACCGTTGATACAGAATGAGCATAGAGCACTGGGGGTATGTTAACTGGGTGTCTTTCTGAAAGGGTTGCCGCTTATCTTTGTTTTCCCAGTTCTGAGGAGTTATTGTATTGTCTTAATGAAAATGAGATGTCTTCGTAGCCCCCGATACATGTGCTAATGCTACCATTCAAATCCAGAACTATTGATTTAGTGCTTATGTTTGCTGTGGCATTCAGTGATGTTTTGAATTTGTGGGGAAACTCTCCAAAATGTGAAGTCACAGCTTATGAATATCATAAACTATGTTAACTGTCCGCACAGGATTCAGACCAGCGCTAGACAGACCACAACGGAAACTGCCTATTCGCAGTGCACTTTAGCAGCTGGATACATTACTGCTGCACGTGATTGGAAAAATGAACAACTTTTGCCTGTAGGAGAAAAGACAAAAGTGACAAATACTATACTGTAGTTGTTCAAAGGGTAGTACATCTACTACTCTGCTTAACAGTTAAGGAAGAATGACCAAAATTAAGGCTACTGGGTCATTTCATCCCTAAGGGAAAAAGTTGTTTACCAGTGCTCTAAAATACTCCGGTGTAAAATCATTGTGATTTATTGGAATAATTGAACATTGGTATATGGGTAAATAAATGCAGAACAGCGATTGATTTGAGGAGCTAATAAATCACAAACACTGCAGATGTAAGTTAATACACTATGGTTTCAGTTTGGTGTTCCTAAATTAAGTAGCAAGAGAACCAAAAAACGTGTTTATTCGTTCGAACGGCCCCACTGCTTCGACACTAATTGTGGTACTTTGGACTTAGTACAAACGCCATTAAGTGAATGAATTTTGACTACTTTACAGGGAAATAATAGCCCATTAAGGCAGGAGGTGCATACTTGGGATCGATTCCGCTTTCGAGCAAAGTTGATGCTGAAACGGCGAGTATCCTTTTCAAACTGCTTTTGCCCATAGACGGATCCAGATATTCAGCTGGTCAAACGAAGAACCCACCCATATTGTTAGATCTGAGGCATAGTTAGTTCATTATACCAGGAGCGGTCATTGTTGGTGTTGTAGCAACTCTATGTAAGCTGTTCAACCCGTCCCCAGGTCTGATACTGTCACACTTCCAATTTATATTTCTAAGCTATTCTGGTAGGATTGTCCTTAAAGGAAGCTGCGGCTTTCCTTCGTGTTACTATTTCTCCCCTGTACTCAGTTTACCAAAATATCAATATTGTGACCCTGCTTAACCCGAAACCTTATCGCTGGCTGACGCACACTTAGCGTCGTGAGGATGTGTAGACGTGAAAACATCGAAACCATTCGCACTGCTCGAACAGTTACCAACCAAGTTACTCAAACCCCTGTTGCCCAGAGTTTTGATTATAGACCTTGATACACACCACGGTTAACCTCGTTCGTGCGTTCCCCTCAATCACCATACATGGATATCGTGTATTGATAGCAAATCATTGGTGGGGTGGTGTTAATTAACTGAGGTGTGGCCGAGGGGATACCGATTAGAGACGTTGACTACCACTAAATAATGCCTTCTGTTGGCGACGATCCTCGTTATTATCTAGGGCCTAACTGCAACGGTCAGCCCGATTTCAGCGTAGGCATCTGGACCCTATTTAAGCCTCAGTTTGATCAATTAGATCACTAAATGTTGCGTTGCCTTCTTCTAGCCACAGCTGCCTCAGAGCCTCCATTGCAATTTCCCTATTCATGTCACCTTAACGTTTTCCAAATTTTCAGGGGGAGCATCAAGCGGCTCCAATAAACTCTGTTTGCATTTCCGGCTAGGACTATCTTGGCGCTTCGGGATATTATCTTACATGATTCGGTTGGGGGTTCCAGCCAACCATTCTCTTTCTTATATCCTTTTCGAATGTTAAAGTTTTGACATTTTTAAAGGATTATGGTGTGAGTGAACACCATCGTTACAACTGGAAAAGCAGAGAAATATTAGTCGGTAAAATCTGTTAACACAACTCCGTTCGTATCCGACCTAATACAGACCTCTGTTTCCGAAGATCCTAGGTTTCTCGTTTGACAACTTCAATGAAAACCTATTAGTACTTCAAAATGTATTGAAGCTGTATACCTTTGCCTGATTATTCTCCCGATGGTAGGCGTTACATGATGTCTTTGTGATCAAACCCACTGAATCCGTTGGATTCTTTCACTCGAATTTCAAAGGTTTAAAAAATACTAATACTGTCTAAATACATACAGTCTTGCATATAGGTTTATTTTGAATTTTCTAAATGTCAAATTGAATTGAAATGTACTGCTGGTACACCGGAAGAGGTTATTCAGTTGAGGTTGTCTTTCTGTTCCAGGACTAAAAAAGGCATATTTTATGTTCATTCGTACGTATAAATTTCTTGCTCCATTTCCGAATTCGCAGCAAACGGGTAAAAAATTTGCACATTCCAGAACTTAATTGACTGTATTCCAACCCGCCGGTTATATGTGTGGGTAGAATGCCACTGACCACAAAGTCCAGGACTAACGGTTCGCCACAATCTTGCCACCCAAGGAGGCTTCTGATTGGCTTGAACGAATTCGTCCTATCAGATGCTTCAAACTGCTTGTATTTGTTTTAGACTGTCACTCTTCATACGCTGTACTAATCGCTCTTCGAGAAGTGCGTTTGATCATAGTAGTAGACACCCATCTCCTCTACGCATTCGTTCGATTAGTTGCTAGTTTTTGTGTTTTCTGAAGCAATCATGAGTAGTGGATACGAAGATGGGAATACCAACTCGAGAGAGAACCACTCGTTGGATGAGCAGCACGCCTCGCAATGCAACAATCACGATGAGGAAAAGGATAGCAACTGTGCCAGTGACGATAAGAGCGATGTTCTTTCTTCCAGTGAGGAACCGAACGCTAGAAGGAGGTAACTGCTAATTCATATATTTTCCATTAGTGCTGATTTAATATTTAGACTATGAATCAAGTATTTCCACAAACCTGGAGATTGTAAGATATCATCATCAGCTTGCAGAGGTGTTTTTCCAATTTCCATTTTTTGCTTTACACAGCGTTCTTTCCCAAACCATTTCTATTACCGTATGTCCAGTCGAATAGGCTGCATTGTGATTGAAGGAGATTCAATCTATTAAATAAGCATTGGCCTGCACTGACATTTTTGTGAGTAACGAAAAGAAAAATAATGGTCATCATCATGTTTTCGTGATGCCAATGTCATAACTCATTGTAGCTCAAAAATCCATTCCTCTTGAAGGACGGTGATATGGGAAGTTAAGAAATAGCGACATATATCTGCATCGGGACCAAGAAAGTTATTACTAATTAACCCTGATTTATCATGTAACAAATTTGGATTCCAAGTCTCCCAACTGGGGTTGCCCAGGGCGTCCATGATTGCAATAATAAAAGGACGAACAGCTTTTATGATTATGTTTGATGCGATTTTCCGTGCACATTCAAGGAGATTTAAAATGCCCATTTAGATAATGAACGCTGGGTCGATGAAGTCGAATTGAGATCTTTATTTGATCTTCAATTAAAGGAAGACGAAGTCCGACTCCTAGAGGAAAGGTGTTAGCTGTGATTTGTCCGCGAATCCATAATGAAGGATTATCTAAATTCTTCGTCCTTGCGTCCAGGAGCAATATATGTCATAGGATTTCTCATTTTGTTTTTAATGCAAAATTCACGGATATTAACAAAATCCCTTAATAATGTTCGAAAAACATTGTTTAATTGGGTTATCTTATTTTTCAGTTTGCGCCCGAGATATCCTTTTTCGGATTCCCAAATCCCAACAGACGAGCTAAAGTTTTCATATTCTCAACTCCGATTGGCCAGACCATCTCAGCAAAATCTGTTCATCTACTAATCAAAGAATTTCCCTCATAAATTGCTTTAATATAAATGCATACCGATTGCTTTACTTGAACCAGATGTGGGCCCATCACTATCTTGAAGTCTTCATTGCCTACACTAAGAGGAAAGTAACAGTATGATATCATATTCTCAATGATTTTTACGACGAATCTATCAATTAATTTGTCTCTTTTATCGCAAAAAGATGGGAATGTATAGAACTCTGATTTTGGCAATTTTTAAGCTTATTCGAATGTTGATGTCTCTCCGTGAAAATCGTGTGACTAGTCCCCATTCACGATCCCAACAGATACACTAATAACGATCCATGACGTCTTTTGTAACTATCGAGAGAAGCTCTTTGAAATGAGCCTAAACAAAATTTCCCTGAATCTTAGAGGAACGTCCCGTAGAAGCTGGTCTTTTCGATAAGTCAGGCGATGGCGCATAAGAGCACGGGGTCAGAAGGGTACACTCCCATAACCCTAGCCTATCTTGCAAATAGACACATGCTAGTAAAAAGGACATAGTAGTATGTCGTGACTTTAAGTGATCCTGAAAACAGATAAGAAAAGAGCTAAACATAGGATATCCGTATACAATACTACTTCACATCCTTTCGTAGTGACCTCGATGTGTATGAATTCAATCTTGCAAATGTTTCCATCGTTTGCACCACTCAACGTGTTGGCATTAACTGCTTAACACTATCCTAATTAGACTACCAGAGGGCGTATCATGATGAAAGGAACCGAATGGTTAGCATTTTGTTGAATTTCTCACTAGACAAGGCGAAATGATGCAAAACTTTTTAACCGATTCAAAGTACCTAAAGCTGCTTAATATCATAAAAAAATTCAATGTTAAAAAAGCAGCTCTACTCTCGAAAGTTTCGTCATCATGATAGGTCCTCCTTATGATGCTGGGCTTGAACTAGGATAATAAAACTGATGGGTTATCGTTTAAAAATAATGTAGTTAAACTAGATCCGATAACAGTATTTCCATTTGATTTGTTCGCAGACTCTCCTCACTGGACATCTATCTTCTAACGCCTAAAGAAGAACCCGAGAGTTATGTTTTGAAAGCGAAGGAGACACTTCTAGAGGTATTTGAAGAGGTAATCTTTTGTTTTGGTTAACTTTAGTGATACTTTAGTTACTTCCACTTAGCTATATGAAATAGTATTTTAAAATGCTGATCAAACCTTCTGAAAATTTTTTAATTAAAACACTTCAATTTTAGGTTGAAGAGTTCAATCGACAGGAGGCAAATAAACTTTCGGTAAGTCGTAGTTCTCAGTTCTTTAAACTTTTGAATCGATTTCACAGAAAAATAAATGTAGCGTTGCGAACTGGCTATGATTCTCTACAAAACGTGTTAACTACCTCAAGTTAAAAGAGAGAATCGGAAACGGGGCACCAGACCGTTTTTTACAAACGTGTGTGTTTGAGGAGCTCACTAGACCCAAACTCCGATTGGCAACGGGGGAGGTTCAGTCACTAGGTTTGGGCAGGATGAAAAGCTGAGTACCTGGGCAGTCGCGACTGCATGGCTCACGTGACGCTAAGCCAGTGTTGAAACTTTGGGCTTCGGCGGGCTATCGTAGACGAGAACAATTCACCGCAAAGGATCTCGCATGGGGTTGTGTTAGTAACAACCGAAAACTGTTTGGCTTTCGGGATATCAAGAGCATGGAATTATCTAGTTTTTTTATAGAAAATCGTATTTATCTCCAAATTACAAAGTTGATAGAATAAATGAATATGTGACGCACTTGAATGAATTATCCAGTTTAGTCCATTCACTGGCTACAATTTCTCCTGCAAGACAGGGAAGTTTCTTTTGAGTTTCATGTGAGGCACTTCGTTTAAGCCCGTATGAATAAAATGCGTGATTTACTAAAGCTACAATCGAGGTTATATTTATGCGGCCTAAACGAGTGTGTTTCATTCTTAATATGCAAAATATAAATTCCTAACCATATTTATTGACTTGAAACAAAGAATTGGAAAACTTCGGTGTACATGACAGGAGAGAAGTAGTGACATTCTATGATAGAAAAGTTTCTGACGTAGATTTTCCTGAGTACTTCAGGAATTGTTTGAAGTACGTTTCTTCGTGGTGAGATACTGAGTGATCTAAACAGAGTAAATGTTAGAATATCTGTCGCCAATAACCCTCGTATCTTCCTTGACATTCTGCTCTGATGTTACTGAGACAGCTATTTGATAAATGGCCATACCTCCTAACAATGCGAATAATAGAGCAATACAGGTGGTAGTATTACCTCCACTAGAGGAACAATGCAGTTATCTTTGTTGTTAAGCAAGAGGTGTGATTGTGCACTTTTGTGTATGCTTTTCCGGTTTAGGGTGGAAAAAGCTTCACCACGTAGCAACTTTGCAGCGTGCATAATCTCAAAACCAAAGACCTGAAACATCTAATTTTCTTATGGAGCTTTTCAGTTTCCTCTGAAGCCAGTTTCATCGATTAGCATGTCTTTGTTCTGAAGAGCTCTTGTAGCCCTAGAGAATGGTCTTTCTCCAATGGGTTAAATAACTTACTGCTCTTCTGAAGCTTCATTGAAATCCACACTGATAGGACGGCATAAACAGAATCTTCGTTTTTTGGATTTTAATTAATATCTTATTTTAGTTTAGCCTTCACTAATAGTGCTGATGGCAATTGGGGCTAGTTTAAGTTCTTCATTTGATTAGAAAGCGATTTTCCTTGTTTTTCCTAAAAATCTCTAAGCATTTATTAGCAAGGCACCCCACGTAAGGAAATGTAAACCCTAACATCGGTTCACGATTACAGCCTATAAATTTCAGGAATGCATTGAAATTCACTGCGATCATAATTAGGTTCGGATTACATGGTAGCGAAAACAGCATTTGAAGATTTGTAGACATGGGCCCGAAGCCTTTGAAGCCAGCATTGACGGGGCGTTTGAAGTACTCCTATGGCTGAGTATTCGTGACTTCAGTTCTATGCGGCTTTAGCTTACTTATTTTCAGCTCACGTAATCTGCTAAGCCCAGGACTACAGCATTTCTTTTAATCTAACCATTGTCATGGATTTCAAAACATCCAGGGTTTTTTTAAGCAGTTGTGTATTTTCATTCACCGGGAATTTGATATCTTGAACAGTCACCCATATTTATGGGCACCTCACCTGTAAATTGGACGTATTTGAGAATAAAGAATGGCCTTTTTTGGCAGGAAGAAGAGCGAAGACAGCTAGCCTCGAATCAGAAGCGCGCTGAGGTAAGTCTTTATTTGTTGCTCTATGCATACCCTGCATCGGCGTTAAAACAACACTCTCTATACATTTTACCCTATTACTTGTAATACCCTGTACATTTAACTTAATCAACAAGTCGAAAGATAGTTTTGTCGTCAAACTATGTCAACAAATCCATACACATTTTTTGCAATATCCAAGAGAATAATGTCAGGTCTAAGGTCACGAGTGCTTTCAGGGCTACGAGGGTTAAAAGGTTCGAATTTTTATGAATGCCTTATATCCCTCTTTTATTGCCTTTCAAAACAAAAACAGATTTGTATTAGGCGTTAGATGTGTCATATGTCCGGTCTGTACTTTAAAGACTTCATATCGTTGGCACGTATCCCCAATTATTATAAAATTTAATTTACTTGAAATGTAGGACAGGCCGGGTGTAGAGTGAGTGCTTAAGGAAACAGGGGGTATACGATATGGTGATTATCTTCCCAATGAATTTATTAGGGAATGTTGGTTTGTGACGCAAATGAAAGATCTCTGTTGACTCGTAGTTACCTTTTAAATTCCAGAAGTTTATTATGGACTATGACGTTAAGTTAGAGTGATCTTGTAAGTTACTTATTTTGATAGCTCCTTTTTACAAATTTTGGAAACTATTGACCACATTTATTTTTTAGAAAAGTTGTAACTACCAAGTTAACACTTCCAAGAGTTGCACATGTAATTTTAGATCATACAATTAGTAGGAAGCGACTTAAATTAACACGATCTTGTAAAACAAATTTAGATTATAATGGCACGGCTGCAGAAAAATGATGTAAGTGCACCTGCTTGCGAATATTTGCGCATCTGGTAACAATACATTTAATGGGACAACGTTTAAATTGACAAAAACTACAAAATAGTACAAAAGAAGGGAATCAACATTGCAAGAATTATCTCATCTGCGAATGGAAAAGGCTCGAAGTCCTTCACTGTCCTCGAAACCAAGGGTTCTCACTACTGAAAAGCGAGCGCTTCTCAAGGTATGTTAACTGAAAGGATAAGCAATTCTTTGAGTATATTCGCTCATTCATTTTTTCGTGTTCAGAAGCTTCTGTTGAAGAAGGCGGAGGAGGAGGTTCGAAATGAGCAACAGGAGATGATGAAGGAGCGGGAAGAACACCTGAATAGGGTCTGCCCACCACTGGACATGGATGGCATGAATGACGGTAATGAGTCCAACATACGAACTCAAGAATGGCTTGATTTATTCCTTAAAGAGAGCCTTAAAAAGTGCACCCTTAAGTCTATAAAAATGGTGAAATGAGACATTTCCCCAGGTCCGTCGTCATTAATAACCCTCTAATTAGGCGTGAATACTCTGGATGTACCTGCATCTGACCAATGTGCCTCTACTACCTGTGCGCACTTGAATCTGCCACAAAACTTTCCTGTCTAACAAATACCTGTCCTGGGAGACTTCAAATAGAAGGAAGAAATTTGGAGACATTTAAGACACTTAATTTCATTTTGACGGTAATATTTAGGATAAATTGGCCTAGTTAATTAACTTTTGAAACTTGTTTAAAATTGATTAGCACCAATTTTTATGACGAAAAAAGAAGCAGTTATATGGTAAATCTGTTTGATGATGGGTTTCATGAGCCTTAATAAGCACGAAAATCCACTTTTTGCAACACTAAGGCTTCTTGCATTAAAAAAGAATACATTCACCCAGTGAAGGAGAATATGACAAAATTGGAAAGTAGCAAATTTTCTAAAGAGGAAGACAGCCACTCCATAGGAGTCCCGGTAGAGAAGTGATTGGACAGCTTATATGGGCAATCAAGCACACGGTGTACGCGATGGGTTTAATGGCTGCTTTTAGGGAACTGGATGAGCATCAAGCTGTAAGGCATTGAGATCTCTCGTTGTGAGATGACTACTACAACTTAGAGATGCTTCAAGTTCATGTGTAACTTCCAGACATTGGGGAAGTAAATTCACGCGCATAAGAACTCATTCTACATAAATTGCCGTGACTCGTGGGTTTCATTTCGTTATCCCAGGGTCCTGATAGCTACTTGCATTTTTATTAGTTTCGTAAGACAAAAAATATTTGAAATCGTTTGCGCCTTTAATTGAGTGCTTCTCTTGGATTTTCTATTGATACAAGTAAAAACAGCTTTACTTAGGATATTGAATACAGTCTAGTTTTGAATTTTAACTTTTTATTACGGATCTCCTACTATTGATAAACGGTATATATTTGCCGCTGCGGATTAGAATTTTTAGCAGTGGCTTATAACCAACACCACTGAGGTTGCAATTGATTCTATCCACTCCACTTATTCGTCCATTTAATCGCCTTACCGGTGAGCTTGTCACAACCGGTTTCATTGCTAACTGTGCTAACAAATTAGTCCAAACGAGAAATTAGAACTGACAATTTTTTAAAGTGGGTAATTGGTAAAAATTTCATGATATGTAGCTGATTACCTTTCAATGAAATACTGAATACAGTTGCGAAATTATTTGCATTCAATAAAGACGTACTGAGAACTAGGTAAGTGTCCGACTGTGCTGCTTTGATTATACCAATAAATTCACTTCGAAATGCCTTTTCTCCACATAGACGCACCTAATAAAATGTATACATTTCCATTATTTACAGCGCAATTGGTGGATCTTGTAAAGGAGCTTCATAAGCGAGCGCTGCGTTGTGAAGCCGAAAAAATGGAACTAGAAGAACGACTCCAAATGCAAACCGAAGAAGTACGACTTTAACGCTTACTCATAAATCGAATGAATTATCTCCTTTATGGAATAAAACGTTCTCGTAGCTAACAAAGCATGAGCCCTAAAATTTGAAGAACCCTTAATTTTGCCAGAATACTTAACTGAAGTACTCCACCTTTGCCTTTACATCACCTTTAGATACTCGAGCTCCTGCAGGAAATTCAGCAGAAACAAGGGCGATTGTAAGTTGCCTATTTCCTGCTCTTCAGTTGGTTTTCACAGAACACCTCTAGACGGCCCGGCAGTTGGATAGTATTTGGCTGTCACTATTGAATACACATGCAATGCCGAACTTTGATGAAAGTATAGAAATCCTTAAAAAAGAGTTTTAAAACGCCGGAAATCTATAGAATTTCCCTTTATTTCTAAAAGTTAACTGAAGTAGTTGTTTTGACGTTAAATTTCGTATTTTAAATATTGTGATTTATCGATTTTTACTCCATTTACTCCCAGTTCCATCCCGGTTCTACGGAAGGTGAAACGGAACTAGGAACGTAAAAACTATCCTTCTTTGAACCTAAAGCTGGATTACTAGCGTCTACATCTCCGACAAATGGCGCAGATTAGTGTGTTTATGTTTCCAGAGAATACGAATGACCCCTTCTCCTACTTTTCTTCCATCTCAGCAACATCTCTTGAGTGTTATTTTATACCAAGTAAATAAAATTTTGAATGGTCACCTTCATATTTTACCTACCCCTCAATTTTAATCATCCCGTTGATTTCGGTCTAAAATCTGTTCTGAGATAAAATGCCAGCCACTTTAAAACAGCAAGCTTAGGGGAAACAGCGTGAAATCCTATCAAGGTGTTCTGTGAAAATATTGTCAAAATGAGCACGTGTAAGGTAGATTTTAAGGGGCATTTTGCTATTTTTATGCAAATCAGTACCAAATTTTCAGCGATGTGTTTCCTATTGGTACTTCAACTCACATGCTTGTAATACCGAAAACTTAGCGGTATGAGACCACGAAATAAATCTCGACCTCCGTTTGCTGATAGGTAGAGAGACGTAATGGTTGAGTAATTAAAGTAATGATATCTAACCCGATTCCTTCTCTGTCACCTCCTAGATCTTCCTTCGTCTTTTCGATACAAAGATAAATGCTATTATCATTTTATGGCAATTAGCTTTACTATGATGTGAATAAGAGGGAGCCACCAAGTGGCTCACTTACATAATGTAAGTAGAAATAATTGGAGGAATAGATTCTTACATGTAGAATTTCGAACAGTAATGAAACATCTTAAACAAATTTTGATTGGCAATTTTCGCCGAAGGAATTTGTGTTTAGAAATTTAAATATCTAGTCTTTATTTAACGAATGAAGTTAACCAAAGAGTCACTAAAACTTTCCTTCTTGGAATTTTCGCTTTACTGACTGATAAACGCCCCTGGAAGTGATCGAGTTTAGGACGAAATAAATAACAAATATTTTAGGAAAGGGTAGATGAGGAAATAAAAATCGACGTAAAGTATGCCATTACTCTTGGGTATCCAGGGTTGATCTGCGTGAAAGTTAACACGAAGGAATGGGTTATGATTGCTTGTTATCGGGGTTTTCGTCATTTATTCGAGTAAATCGGTGGATCTGTTGTTTTGAACCTGCATTTATGCTGCGGCTAGTGAGAAACAGCAGTCAAATACACCATTATTTAAAATGACAATTTGAAATCTATGTCTAGCCAAGCCTTCAGCCATTTGGTTTTGTGTTACTTTTATTCCGTTTCGAGGCTCATTAATCGCAGTGGAGCTCTAGACTGGATATTACCATTTACCATTACAACTTCTGGGGAAATAAATAGAAACTAATAATTTGCCCTTGAGAACTTGATGAATAGGCGTGAGTTCGTAAAAACTCCAACATTTATAAGATGATTGGACTGTTCGAAGAGAAAGTTGTAATAACTTATGGATATTACGAAGCTCTTCAGCTCGCCAGAAGGAAAAAAAATGTCCGGATTTATTGTGAGTAGTTTTCGGGGCTTTTGTATGGGGGAAATTTTCAATTTTGAACCACGTATAAAAACCGGTTTATGAATTTTAAATAAGGTCTTAGGTTTTAAGTTCTATAAAATCATGCCATGTCTAAAATGGGCCCGTAATTGCTATCACAGTAAATTTTGGGTAAGATTTTTTGGTCTACTCAGAATTGCTAATTTAAAGTTCCCCATCATAAACTCAACATAGAATAAGACACTCAAGGCTAAAGGAAAGGGTTAAAGAAATCCATAGTTTTTTTCCGTATCACATACCACAAAACATCTAGCCAGAATAAATGCTCCTTGTCTAATACTGACTAGTGGTGTTGGTTCTCGGATAAGCAAACATGATTGACATCGGTAAACAGAGTTATGGTCAAATGTTAAACCTGTAGTTATCGTACATTATTAGTAGGTGTGTCAAAAGATTGATAGAATCATTTCAGGAAATATTGTAGTATTCGTTTGTTTATTCGCTGGTGTCAACATGGCCAGCCGTTTTATGCACACAAATATAGCTCAGTAGGTAATATGATTCAGGGAACAGTAAGTGGCAAATGCTACGAAATACCAT
This sequence comes from Anomotaenia brevis, assembly GCA_030710315.1. Lineage (NCBI taxonomy): Eukaryota > Metazoa > Platyhelminthes > Cestoda > Cyclophyllidea > Dilepididae > Anomotaenia > Anomotaenia brevis. The sequence continues at coordinate 293,432 of JAUOZQ010000063.1, read as the reverse complement.
TCGACACAATCAGTTAAGAATAAAGATTAACCATTTTGTGGAGGCGAAAAATGCATGAGATAAATGTGCTAATGCCCAAAACATAATTAAAAACAAGCCACAAATCCGAAGATTTTGGCGAAGAAACGCGATTTACCAATCAAAGGCGGCTATTTCAGGAGTTGTAGAATTGGGAGCAACACTTCGTAGACCGCAAAGAACAATCAGCCAATAATTAGAGACTTCAAACCTGACAGTGCAGGTACAACAGTAGGAAATGACAGAATGTTATTTTCGATCTTTGGAAGTAAAATATAAGTTGCTTCCAAAATGAAAGATTTAGCTAGGATTGGAATACACGATGAACCCCAATGCTCTTAATTTATAATTTCGCAGAACTATAAAAGACAAACAGTAGTTGGCTGTCTTATTACCGGTCTTAATTCATTTCATTTGTTTAAAACAACACACTTGGTTTCGACAAAAGGAAAATTCAGAACGGTCGTAACGGCAATTCCATGTGAGAACAAACAACCTAAGTTAATGCTGCCTCATGCGAAGCTAAAGGGGAACACTTGGATTGTTAATTTTAGCATATACATTTAGGTGTTGCCGTTTTATCACGTAAATCCTAGTTTAATCAGATTTTTCATGAGTCATTTAACGAATTGTAAAAAAGTAGCTTGATCATGCAAGAACAGGTACATTGGATTTGAAAAAAGATAAGTATACATATGATGTTTTATTTTTAGAAGTAGATGAGCATTCTCAATATGTTGTATGTACTGTATTGCAATAGTGAACAAATGCCTCCTGAAATTCTAGACAAAACCCAGAAGATAGTATAAAATTCAAAGGTCAACAATAAGATTCAAAGCGGTCTATAGCAACTGTATTCATTAATGTCGAGTGTTACTTCTTAATGTTTTCATGTGATTGGTCATTATCTACGACCTTCGAATTCGGCTCGTCGCACGAATACCTCGGTCTTTATTCATTGTAGTATTTTTTGCTATAATCCTTCTCTCGGCAGTTACTAAAACCCTTGACACCATGGGTGATCTCTTACCACCTTTGGATTATAACCTCTCATTTGCCGGATGTGGATTTTTATGTGTGTATCACATTGGTGTCATGGCATGTATCAAACGCTTCGCAGCTGATTTATACCGCAATCGACCTATTTCTGGAGCAAGTGCCGGAGCTCTTGCAGGAGCCTTTCTAATTTGCGATGTTGATTTGGTTAAAGCAACCAATTTTTTAATGAAAATAATCAATGATTCCCGAAAATATCGTCTCGGACCATTTGATCCCCGTTTTAAAATTACCGATTATATTCGCGGGGGCCTCGATCAACTCCTCCCAGAAGATGCACACAAGCGATGCTCTGGTCGTCTTTTCATTTCAATGACACACAGGGTATCAAACCAAAATTTACTCGTCAGTCATTTCAATAGTCGCGATGATCTCATTCAAGCCTTACTCTGTTCTTCTTTTATCCCAGTGTTCGCTGGTTTTACTGCTCCCGTATACAAAAACGACGTAAGTGCCAAATAAACCCACAATGTACTTTAGTATTTTATTGATGGCGCGTTGTCTGATAATTTACCTGGACTAAACAAAAAAACGATCTTAGTCAGTCCCTTTTGTGGTGACGCTGATATTTGCCCTCGCGATGATATTTGGGAGCCTTCAGAGTTATCGATGTGTGCCGGCCAGATTTTCCTTTCACAAACAAGTCTCATGCTCAATCTAACTAACCTAAAGCGTATAATTAACGTTATGGTGCCAATGAGTACCAAGGATCTTGGTCGATTAGCTCGTAGTGGATACGAAGATGCATTGAGGTTTCTCCTCATGAGGGGTAATTAAACAGACTGTTTAATTTCTTTTCCGATACCAACAATATTTTGACTTTCGACGTTTTTCAGGACTGATCGCCTGCGAAATCCACCAAAACCCTCGTCGAATGAGCTGCATTGGTTCGGTAGACGTCCGTCGATCGTTGAGGAGGTCGCAGACTGTTGAGGCCCTCTCTTTAGCAACGGCCGCACCCCAAGTTCCATCACATATCTTCAAAAGCGCTTCTCGAAATCTACTATGTGAACTCACTAATCCACACGACGCGAGTTTCTACAAGACGTCTTTTGGCAGTCGTTCATTTGCAGTGCCCGATTGTACTGATTGTCGATTCAAAATGTTGGCCTCCTACGTCTCAAAGCTCCCTTCAGAGATATCTGCACTTATTTCAAGTAAAAATAAGGAGAAGACTGACGATATGATTGGGAAAGATGTAGGATCCTCAACGTGGTGGCCGTTTCCGGCTACACTGAGCAGTTTTTCTCGGTGGGTATTCCGTTCGTCCCTAGCAAACCAAGTGGCGGCTCAAATTCTTCGACTCCTGGTTATCTCAACATCACTGCAAGTATCAGCTGTTCAGTACTCGATCTCATGGTAAGCCACCAACTCCTCTGTAATATCGCTGCATGCTTTTATATTCATCGGTAAATTTTTCTATTTATGTGGGAGTCTTTTAACAACTCTTGTCCTTTGGTAGGTTTCAGATTCCAATTATACTGATTTTTTTCCTTTCATTGCGTCATGTGCCATTGAATCCAAATATCACGTACGTGTTAGAATCGATTCGTGTTTTTTTAGCTTAGGCGCCCTCGTTGTTTGCACACTCCTCAAGTACGAAAAAGCTTATTGCGCTTGTGCATGTCTGAATATAAGACAATTTGTCCAAAGAATAAAACCCAGTCATTAGTTGAATATCATAGCTCCGATGATCCTAAAATGTGCTACTTAATGAATGCATCAAGCCTAGCTTGAAAATGCTTTATTGCCTTGTCTATTAACTTTTGTTTTAGGTTAAACTGAACTTACTATGGGGTAACTTGTTAATTTTCGATGCAGATCCCACTATCACCTCAGTGCAATCTTTGATATTTATTTAAGTTGACCGATTGTCTTTGAGTCATTTTCAAAGCACTGAAGTCTACCTCTAGTGTACCATCAAAAAAGTTGCTACCTGATCTTAAGATGAAACTGATTGGTCTGTACAAGTTTTAATGAAACTAAATGTTATGGGTACCCCTTACTCCGTATCATCCCCATTACACCTTCATACTAGCCCATGGGGTGCATCCTCGTTCACCCCCTGCCTAGCCTGTTTCTGATGCGTTTGTTCCTAGTGCCATAGCAGATTAAACAATCTGACTAATTTCTAGTGAGAATGATCCTTTACAATGTGCTACTTTCAGTGCTAGTGTGGGTAATGCGTCTCACGGATGTGTACCATTGAGACTTTTTGAGAAGACTCATTGGCTTTTGCGATCCAAAAATTTATTGAGTGGTAATGGCGGAATCTTGATTACAATGGTAGTTTGAGACTCGTCACATCAAACACTAGCGTGAGTCCAAAAGAACCCTACTTCATGTTCTGTAAATTCGGCTTCCTCATCTGTCCAATGTTAATCAGGTTATGAATTTACATGAAGCTAAATGACGATAAAATAGCTTCTTTGGTGGTATTCTACGACAACTAATTACTTCTTTGAAAGGAATGGAAACCACACTCATGGAATCGGTAAAAATTGTTTAATCGCTCTAACTGCAAGATCAGTCTCTAGGATTCGATCTTAATTGTAGTAAACAAGTCTCCAACCGAAATTCGCTAGTCCGTCTGCGGGATATTATCGCAAATAAAACTAAGAAATCTTTGGTTTCGCTACTAGGCTTGATGCACCAGGGCTTCAAAGACTTTTTAAATGGTTACATAACACACCAGGCGCCTAATCCGGTTCTTGCCAGGGTAACGGAACCGATAAGCACGTAGCTTAGTTTGCTTTTAGGTCATCACGCCGCTTGAGTGACACTTTGAGTCAAGACTTGACGTCTATTAAGACTGCTCGTTAGCGATTTCTCAAGAGATCAGGGTAATTTCCCTAGCGCTCTGACGGTCTTTTTCAAAGAATTCAGGTCCGAAAAGCATCCAGTTGAAAAAACTAAGTCCTAATTACGTTAATTGCCAAGATTAAGGGAAGCATTCTCACGTGCCTAGCGTGTGTTTACGTTGGAAAGCTCCAGTGCTCCTTTGGTAATATTGAATCAGTATTTCAAGTTGTAGACGGACTGGCTAGACAAGTAGGCTGCGTCGCACCATTGTGTTTGAGGCCATTTTCGGAACAAAATTGCACTACTGTAGTGTAGACGAAAAAACAGATCCTTGGTGTCAATCTATTGGAAAAAAAATAAACGTTTACCTGCTCCAGTAAACAAACGCATGCAAGCAGTTGCGACGCCACTGCCAATGTGGTGGCAGTCATTGGAACGAGATGGCAGACTGCTGCAAATGGACTTGGTTGAAGGCTCGTCTATTATTTGCTGGTACCCTAACTAGTCATAATGGAAATTAGTGAAAACGCGCTCCTTAATACAAGAGATTGTAAATGTACTAAGTAACTATTTTCAGACTAATTATGGATGGTATCGGATGGTGACGTGTATTAAACGGGCGGCTTAAGTAGTAATAGGCGAAGGGGCCTCTTCCGAATCTTGATTACCGTTGATACTACGGAGGCGTTTGCCGATTAGATCTGAGACGTATTAGTATTCTACCACTCGCATCACTGGAGGTGCAAATAGATGGGTACTCTCTTGTCAATTCAGTGGTGTTATGCCTAACTTTCTACTGCAGGTCTTTAGGGTTGATTCACCGTCTCCCCAGGTCCTCAGCCCTTCCCCTGGGACCAGTGGTGGTGCTGCTGACTTATCTGGACACCCTTCTGACCGCGATAGGCACAGAGCGCAGCCAGAAACTAGCCGACCTGTTAAAGGCAAACGAAGGGTTGGACAAAACCTTCAATTGCCTTCTGGACATGCTCCGATCCGATCTGCTCGCAGCTGTGCCCCACTTCCCGCCCGGAGCAGCACTCACTCAGCGCCTGGCTCTTCCCAGGTTTGCCAACGAGTTCGAGCTTCGTGCCGAACATGAAAGAGTAAGCGTCCTCCGTGCCCAGCGATGAAAGACCCACCAGACCGCCTTGGGACCTGACGCAGGAATCTCGAGACCCGCCGATGATGACACTTTTTCTTTAGTTACCGGCTACTTTGTCTTTTATTCACAATTGATTGCAAAGAAATGCCGCCCGAGCTTTTTATGGGTTCTTGATGTAGAACCGATCACTTGGCCATTTAAGAGAAAAGCAAACACTACGCCAATCACCTCCATAGAATTGGAATTTTATTGAAAGCCAAATAGAAAGGGAGGCCAAGTAAATTGAAGGAATTAGGTAGCACAGAGAGAACCGCCATGTGATTTTGCAGACACGCCCATCGACTGAAGTGTTGGATCAAAGAAGTGCTTCACTTCATCAGCTTGCATAACACTTGGAAGTCGTACTAGTTAAATGACTCCGAACCCCCATTTTGGCTTTCACTAAAGCTACGAACGGATTCCCAGAATCCAGAACTACACAATGCAATCAAGCCATGGCCTCAACCTTTTAACACCTGGAACCACTCCGGAAAATGGGAAAGGACTGGACATATCAGACTCATAGAGCCAAATCTCACATCCTTCGAAAAGGCAGGATGAGGTACCTGGTCCGGAAATTACCAACTGATTCTACCACACCTTTACCAATAGCAGACATTGTTGGAGATTCGTACTAATCAGGAACATTCCGAAACGGCATTTATAATAAAGAAGCAATTCAGTTACTTCAAAACATTCTCTAAAATGTACCCGCAAAACGCATTAACAATGGTCGCGTTCTTCATACTTTTCCTCCTTCAATTTGATAAGATCGTCAATGCGTAGGATCGTGATAGCTGCTTCGGTGGCGAATTTGAGACTCTTAATTTTTGAAACCAAGGGCTCAAAAATACCAAGTTCCCTGCAATTGGCAATGCAGTTCCTTTGCAGATCTAGACCCCAGCTATAGGAAAGATGCAACCGTGAACGTTAAATCGCAAAAAGAAGCAAATCTACGAATAATTACTACTTACAACTTCATGTCTGAGTTCTCATTCTTTAGTTGACTTGTATTGTGACAGGCACGAAGGCGTGAAATAAGGTCCGTGCTATCTAGAGCAGCATTGACAGCCAACTGCTTCGGAATGACTAGCATCGCACGTGCAAATTCGGCAACAGCCAATTGCTCCCGGGACCCCATGGTCATTGCGAAATTTTCCAAGTAAATAGAAATAGCTGATTCACATGCTCCGGCACCAGGCACAACAGATTTACTCTCCAATACGCGCTTGATTACTTGAATGGAGTCGTGTAGTGACCGTTCCATTTCATCGCAGTAAAAGTCGTTGGCACCACGAAGAATTATGCTAGCAGCAGACCTCACTTTAGGGTCATGGATTAGAATCAACTCGTCATCGCAAATCCTTTCTTGAACAACCTCCCCGGCCTGATAAAAAAAAGTCAGAAAACCCCAGAAACCTACACTGATAGATATGCGCATCAGAATAACTTACTTCACCAAGGAAAGAAGGCTCGAACGTTTCTTCACCTTCCATGTTAGACATGGTGACAATAAGTTGCCCGCCGGTAGCCTTAGCAATGCGTTTGAGATCCACACGCTTGCATCGTCGAACAGCCATCGCCCCTGCCTCAACAAAGTATTTCATGCATAAATCATCAATGCCTCCAGTAGTAAGAACAACATTGGCACCGGCATTAAGGATCTTTTGAATGCGCTCCTTAGTTATGTCAGCTTCACGGTTTCGAATCTCCTCCAACTTATCCGGATCGCTAACAAGGACCTGAACACCCAATTTCAACTTGACTTTTTGAAGATTGAAGTCTAAAAAGGCAATCTTGGCATTTTTAATTTGGCGAGGCATCTGCTGAGAGGCAACAGTGCAGTTTAGAGCATATCCATGCACAAGGACGCTCTCTCTCATTGAGCGTCCATGAGCCTTTAAGACATTGATGGCTTTTGTTGGATATGTAAAGCCACCTTTACCATCAGGGATCTTGACCGCTAGACAGGCATCAACAGCCATGTCAGCGAAGAAATCAGCATCACTAAAGAGTGAAAATAAGTGCATTAGCAGTCAAAGGCCTTTAAACATTCAAAATATAATGCCTTACAGTGTGATAAGCTTGCTAGACATGGATGTTTTGGCTACGTTGATGAGACAAGATTTGCCAAGAGCATCGGAATCCAGGACGAGATTATTCTGAATAAATTTGCAGGCCTCTCGACAAGCTAGGCGGTAACCACTCATTATCGTTGTAGGGTGAATTTTCTGAGCAATCAGTTCATCCGCATTTCTGAGGAGTTCCGCAGCCAATATGACTACACTCGTTGTACCATCACCGACTTCGTCATCTTGAAGTTGAGCCAACTGTACCAAAACTTTTGCAGCAGGTTGCTCAACATCAAGCAGCTTTAAAATAGTGGCCCCGTCGTTGGTAATGGTTACATCACCGACATCGTCAACGAGCATTTTATCCAAACCAACGGGACCCAGACTCGTTTTCACGATATTGGCAATGGAAACGGCAGCCATTACTGTGTACCAATTAGACAGGAATGCAACATAACATACCATTTTGCTTGCGTACACTATCTCCACTAATTCGTTCGCCTCCCAAAGACAACGCGGTGGCAGCATTGGAAGCCATCCCAACAAGCTTAGTCACGTTAAGTCTGGTGTCCATAGATTCGAATAGATAAGAATAAACAATGAAACATGAGATACAAAAAGACATAGCTTAATCTATTCTCTAAAATATTAATATTTTAAACACAAAAGACTGGTGTTTACTGCTTGTTTTACAAATCAGGGTTTTATTATGAGCACCAGCATCAATTTAGTTAGGAATACAAAACGCAATTTATATATCATATTGGTAGACCATAAACCTAAGTATAATTTTCCAAAATGGGAAGTTTTTTGTTTGAAATACCTACAATTCGGTAGAAATGGCGATTATTGAGTTACCTGGGGCGTGAAGAAAATAAACATTACTTAGGGCTTATTGGCTTGAAAAATGCATAGTCGCTCGCTGCTTGTTAGTAAGGGTACATTTACCAGGAGATCGTCTGCCAAATTACAATCATCGTGAATTATTATTCTATATTTAAATATTATAAATTTATCACATTACTTAAAATAGTAAATTTTACGATATATATTTGTTTGAATTTACTGTTTTTTGTGATTGTTATTTCTAAAGGTCGCTCCGGGGACCCTGGTTATTTTGAAATCGTACGGCTACGAGTGGTGACTCTGGGGTGTTTCAAATAAGTAGGTTTTGGCTGAAGTTGATTAAAAATAAACATTTTAAAATGTATCTGAACTAGATTTATTATTAGATGTTGATTTATTTGTGTTTATGAACCGTATATTTATTCCAACATTACAATCCAAGATTCGTTTTAGAATTTTTTTGCATATTAATGCGTTAATTTAAGTGCTCTTTTGGACATTTATTTGGTATCATTTAGCCTTCTTTATATTTTTGGGCCTGAGAAAATAAGCAATCACTTCAAAAACTGTTGATAGCAATGTACACATTACTCCTGTTAATAAATATATCCTTTCCTCATAATTCTTCTGTTTTTCGTTATTTTGACCATATTATTTTCAACGTATTTAAATGTTTGGTTTGGCTTTTTACTATTTTGCTGGTTTACTTCTCGAAAGATTTGCATTATAGCATTAATTTTCATAATTAATTGGAATACAGCAGATTCATATTTGAACACATGAATTATTGCTGTTAAAACTTTGCTACATCGAGTAAAAGGCAGTGGCTAAATTTTCAAGCTTCTCAATATGAAAAGTTATTTTATAAACTTGCCTTTATTCAATAGGACTAAAAACTGAAGCCCAAGTTTTTTGAAGACTCTTTTTTGGTTATGAAAATAAAATTAAACAGTGAACCTGTAATAGCTACTTTTAGACATCGAGCAAAGCGATACCTGCCAGCTAATAACAACACATTTATATAAGCAAAATATTATAAAGTGACTTACGAAGCAAATTAGAAGGATATTTTTCACATTATTAGTTTCTAGATTATCTCTTCTTGGGTTTCAACAATTTATTTGTTTACATATTGTATGGGCGGCGAATATTTGAAAGCACTAGCACGCATTTTTTATGCTACTGAATGAGAGAATTTAGCAGCCATTCCGTGCAGTAATTTTCAATTAGCGTCTCCCTTCGCCCTCCGTTCGAGTAGTCGTCCACACCACTCTTTCAATTCTTAACTAGTCGTCTTCCCCCGTTCGCCATCACCAAAACCACCATTAATACCCCAGCCTCCCAAAGAGCACTTTACTATAACCGCCACACCCCCGAACCCACCTTAACCTAGTTTTTCCTTGGCCAACCTAGCACTAGGAAACATGTAAGATGCTATGTCTTAATTAGCGTGCTGATAAATGTACATTTTTGTGCAATATTAGGCTCCTAATTAGAAACATGACTTCATAAACCGGAATGAAACATAAAATTAAAATTACCTAATACATTTACCACTGGCCGTGGATTTTTCCTTCACCCCAATCTGTTCCAAAAGTCTTCAAAAGGTTCCATTTTCAAAAAAAAGATAAACTATGTGTAGGAATCCCTGTCTTGAACATTATCTACGAGGTACTCAAACTTATGCCCCATTATTCAATTTTCCGTGTTTAATAATGAACCATAAATATGGGAATTATGTGAAACAAAACGGAATTAAGAAAGGAGGCATGAGGTGCAAGAAAAAAAAGCCTTTCAATTGATGTCCAGTCGCCGATGCTCTGTTCGAATGTTAGAAAGGGCAGGATTTCTGTGCTATGATTTACAACGGAAAGTGATTCAAGAGGAAATTCCATTCGAATGCTTTAAATAAACATCGGGTAGATGATTTGATATTGACTGATTAATAACTTCATCACAGGACTTTCAAGAAAACTTAGGATTTTGGGGATTGTGGTGTTTAAATATGGGAAAGGGACCTTTTTTGAAAGATCTCTGAGTATCAGTAAAGGTGAGTGCTTGTCTCACGCTTCGTAAAATTTTTTCACTAAAAACTAACAAATGAGGAAGCTTAAAAACAATATTAATATTGTTCCAATCTTTCTGACGTCCTCATCCTTAGATCACACCGTTCGCAAACTATTTTAGAATTAATGCAAAATTTAAAGCTTGTAGGATAATATATTTAGTTGCAAATGGTGACCGTGAGTCAGAATCATACCAACTGGTTTATCTTTAACATTTTGATGGATATTTTATTATCTTGTTTGAGAAAGTAGAAGGTGTTTGGAACATATTGACGACTTTGTATGTTTAATTAAAAATCAAGTGATTCTCTTCATGGTTATACGCTAGTGTCACACCGTATTCAATACCTAAACGCAAGTAGTCCTTACGATGGGTGGTGCCCACCTAAGTTCTTCCCCACGACCACTCAGATCTCGTATCTTTTTCCAACTCCGACAGTATTGTGCCAGCGATGAGTTTAAGAAATCTTTTACATCATTCAACTATCGCAGGTAATTTTTCTTTCAACAAGTCTCATTTTATCCAGGTGTTTAGTTATAATATAATGCTTATAGGTAAACAAATATATTTTGTTATCTCCTGGGGTAGCCGAGTAGGCTATTGACAATTATTCAAGTAAAATTAGACCACCAAAAAACGGGCAAAATTTAGTAATACCAGTATTTTTCCATTTTTCGCTCATCAAATAAGAGAAATCACCAGCGTTCAAAAATTTAATTTTCTTTTTGTCGGAAATTCCTTATACATTTTCACTATTAGAAGCATTTTATACGATTACTAGGTGTTTCTTGGCACAAGTGTAAAACCGAAAAGTGCCATGATTTACCAAAATGAATATAACAGCCGATTTCCTACCTAATCGGATATAATCGCATTTAGCAATGGAATCCGTCTTTCCAATGCCGAATGGCATAGGGAAACATTAATGCTTTTACAAAGGCAAACTGATGGTTCAATAAGACGAAAAGAGAAATTTTACGATATGCCTGGCTTGAGGCCCAAGGGAGGGGAATGGAAAATTAACAAACGAAATCACTTAGGTGAAATCGAGAACATGCACATTGAGTATATTCACTATAGGTAGGGAGCTCCGATGAAAAGCCACACCTAGAGTAGGAGCAGCAGGCCGGAAATGTGTGGCCTGAGCCGATATTGCCTTTACTTGCTCTTTGCACACTTGGTCTTTTTGGAACTAAAAATATGCTCCAGAACTTTGCCAAAACTTATCCCCAGATTGATAGCATCGACACTATATCTCTGAAAAAAATTACGTGCCCAGAGGTTTTCTCAAGCCATAATTTCACCACTGATACACAAATTTAGCAGTACATCTGTATTGTCCATTTGAGTTTATTACTCCAAAAGAGTTACAATAGGTGGCTTAAATCCGGATGGCATATTAGCTACCAAGAACCTCTCTTGATGTTTGCAAGTTAGTTGAAACAAAAAATGGGCCAGAGTCTCCTCACTACCTAGCTGATGAATTATTCGGTGGGAAATTTTACAAGGAGTCTAGTTTCATAAATATTCGACTCCTTGAGAAAATAATTAATGTTCAGACTACCCATGAAACCCCTTTTTAGGAAAAAATTAATTATAGGATAATAACTTTAAAACACGTCGTGTTAGATAGATCTAGTGGGTCAACTTCTGAATAGAATCTCAAGGCTATCATTGAAACTCTTTGCTCAGTGGCAGTGCTTATATTTCATCGAGATACGAAGCGCAAAAAGCGACCTCCAGAACAGATATTTGGCAATAATTCTGAGAGACCCTATCTTCTTGATAGTCTCGATGGGATGTGAGCACGATACTTTGTGGCAAATGCGCTCATTAGAGTGCTTTTAGAGATACAAGGAGCCGCGTTAATGCATGTATGTTTCGTGCAGTATACAAGGGAGACACTCCACCCTTTACTCACTAACTCACTAACCCGCTTAAATACTAAACTGTCTCAAGACACATGGTTGTCTGAGCACATCCCTTGCTTGTGCTACCCTACCCACACCCCTGTCCCTTAATTTCGATGTTTGTCTTTGATCGTTAAGAACACGGATTTTAAGATGATTTGGGAAACTTCAGAATTTTTCGAGGAAAAATTCTTATACATTCATTTGTTAATATTCTGTCAATGCTAAAATATATTCGCTCCAAATTTTATGCATTCTTTTATATATTTGCCTTAAACTCATTTCTATTCTTTATTTGTTGATTTATACTACATGAGAGAATGATGCATGAATTCCTTTTAATTATTTTTTGCTTCCATACAAGGGGACATTTTTTGCCAGAATTTTCTAGGATTTGCAGACCTATTATAACTCAAGTAGGTGTTCGAGACTTATAGGGACGTGCACGATTTAGCCAAAATAAGGATGGTTTGACTAGTAACTGCACAAACATCAATGAGTATCCTCCACTTTATTCTCTTAAAACCACTGTACACAGGACACAGTTCACCAATTGTTATATTCCAAATCCTTATAGAGGTTAAGAGGAAGGAATGAACATTTGATAGAACTTGTTTCAGCTAATGGAGAATAAAATCTAGTGCGTTCAATTTCCACATAAACAAGAAACGTGTAAGTCTGGATTTTTTCAATATACGGGAGTTAAAAGAATGCACCAGATTAATTGTGAGCACTTTTAGAGGCCTAAGAAAGTCAGTAAGTAAATGCAAAAATTCAGAGGCCGGGGTGTTTGTTTATTTAAGCAGTGTAGTCAGCATGGAACCACTGGGACATTTATTACTTGATCCACGGAGATAACTGCGCATTTCTATAGTTGAACACGGCCTCTATAATGCACAAGCTGAGAGGCAATTTTCAGGCATACGCAGTTAGAATATTTATTTCACTGCACAAATTACAATCAAGCTCTGCGACACTAATATGCGAAAAATATTTGAATTTTCTAGTCCTAAAATTCCCTTTAACACGATTTAATGAGTATGAGCTGCTTTCAGTGAAATGCAAGAAAATAATTAACGCCATTAGAAGTCGAATGAGATAAATACTTCCAGACAGAAACCGGAACAGCGATTCCAATGCTGAATACTTTCACTTATGTTACTCTTGTGACTTAGATTGTCTGTTTCGGTGTTTTAATATATAAAACAGAAGCGCCCAATTTCATGAGTAAAAATTTGCTATTGCAGCAAAAGTTTTTATTCTGATGAATCAAATAAATTTCACTTTTTTATCGACATGGTACCTCAGTGGCTTTTTGAATCCCAAAGTAATAAATGACCTCTATCGACTACTTCTTCTAAGCCTTAAGCTGCATGGTAAAAATTCATTAATTATTAGTTTTTTATGATTTTGTAATCGGTTCGTCGTGGAATTGCAAGCACACATTTTTTGACCTATATTTCATTTCATCCCATAAAAGTTCCGTTTTTGCCCTTAGCTGGAGCATAAACGTTTATATTCTGGGCATACGCGAATTGATACGTATTAATTGGTTGCTTCCTCTATGTAAAATGGCAGTTAAGCAGTCTAGACGAAAGATAGTAAAGAAAGCAAAAAGTCGTATACGATGATGGTAAGTCATCTTATTTTATGGAAATATCCCGCTTCGAAACAATCTCTTTCATGATTTAAAGGCCACTTTACCTATTTAAATGCTTAAAATTCCCACTTTCTGATTCTCCAAAGGTAAAACGTAGCGGAAATGACCAAGATGCGTTGTTTTGAACAATGAATATTTATCGTACAAAAAGCGGCGTTGCGGTTTACCTTCCAATTTTAAGCATTCTCGTGGTAACGCTAACTCTCACTCTGTTTGCGAATGCTCTACAAGATGAACAACTCCTCACTTTCTTACAGACGTCATATTCTCAACACATAAAACCATGCTACGGAGAGATTGGTTGTTGTAAGTCTAAATGACTTTGGCATGACTCTTTATGAACAAATATTATAAATTTCCTAAGTGGTTTTAGTGGGAATCACGTAACATTGACGAAATTATTTATCACCGCCAGTAGCATACCAACATTAGGTAATGAGTTTTACAATTCCAATTAAGCCATTTGACGTGTTTAAATATCGAGAATTTAAGTTATAGCAATACCCACGCCCTTATTCAATGCTTTTTTTTAAATTTAATAATACACGTTATTGCAAAAATATCATAAAAGCCAAATTAAGCAGAACTGAGTGATGTATAGTACCCAATGTTATCTTTAGCTGCGTGTTTCTTTTCATAATTTATGAGAGTAATGACTTTGTGAATGAACTGAGCTGTAGACCATAAATACTTTTAATATGTTGTAAGAAATTATTGCATCGTTACCGACTGCATCATTACCAGAAAATCTAGCTAAATTAAAGTGGCAGAGCCATTTTCTTTCAAACTGCAAAATGATTTCAGATAACATAATCTTCAGTCCCATGCGATTTTTAGTGTTTATATTGAATTATCATCGATAAATTCATAAGACATGATATATTCATCCTCGCAATACCTCCTTGTATTTCCTTATCAACTTAATATTTATATTTACCCTGGTAGTTTTAATTGTTTCAAAGCAACGAGAAATTTTAAACACGCAAATGAACATCATAAAGCAAAGGCCTAGTTTCATTATCTTGCATTTCATAGTTAACCTGATCTAGGTTCAAATCCAGGAAAATTTACACAATACAGAAATCTAAAATGACTATTCTCTCCCAGGTAGTTTGGATGGAGGATCTAATAGACTGACGAGATTAAAATTTTGAGCTACCTGGGTACGAATTCAGAACGAAAAATTGGGAGAAGGATACAATCTCTCTTCATCATGTGGCCACGAATGCGTAAAAATCCATATAATTCTGACATAAATCATAATCAAACTTCATTTTGTAAACGGGGTTCGTGAATAAGTTAGCTAGATACTGTAAACAATGTTTCGCAACAGTTGAGACAGAATGCTACCATTAATTGTATAAATTGTTTAAATAATGCTTGGCAATTCATTTCTACCTTGCTAAGTGCCAGTTGCTAGTAGTAAGTTAAAGTTTGGGCAAATAACATAGAAATAGTCAAATATCTCTCTGGTAAAGGTGAGGGTTCCTCTAGACCCTGGAGTTCAAGCGTAGCAGTTAGTAGTGACTATTCCTTTGTAGATTTTGTTATCTTTGTAATCAATGAAAATTACCCAGTAACTGAGCAAAACACGAAACTTGGACACATCTTATACATAATCTTTAAGTTAGTCAATCAACCACTTTTCAAAACATTTTGAAATTCATCTATGAACTGAGATGTTCACCAGCGGCTTTCTCATTTAATAAAACTAGAATTCAGTATATTTTAAGTAGTGCTTAGTATAAAAATATTTCTCGGTTTGAATTTTATTAAATTTTGATCAGTTTACTTTAATACAGCCTGGGGAAGTCGTTAAAATATGGTCACATAGCATGAATTCCCTCAGGTGTGAAAAGATCGTGAGGAAATCACGCAAGCACAAGAAGTTGAAAAAGTGGTCGCCTTGCTGCCGCCAAATTACCGTTTTTAAGTGGAGGAATTTCACTTTAACAGAATAACACAGAATCACTTCACTGTTGCCAGTTCCTCCATGCAGGTCGCTAATGAGAACCGCTACTGCTCTCCCGACTTTCGATCACAGGATTCACAGCATCAAAACGGCCCCAAATATAATCCGAGTTAGCTAGTCTAAGATCCATTGCTTTCACTTAAATATTACATGAGAATTCAGGAAGTACCATGCTTCAACTCCAACTAGCCAACTCTTTACAATTATCCTGGGCTCCTTTCCAACAGAAGACATCGCATACATTGTTCATTGTCATTTTAGACGGAAAAATGGTACTGAGTAGTTATTTCGTAAATAAACACAGGCTGTTGTGATCATCGACGAACCCTCGAATTAGTCAATTCAATAAGGCGGAAGGTAAGCCTGCAAATTGAGTTATCATGGCGAGAAATAGAGTTCATTGGAAGGGGAAACTAGCAATTCCAGATAGACGAAATGGAAAGGCTTACCGTTCCTGTTCAAGGTTATTCATAATCTGATTTAAACTTAGTATCCACTTCTATAAGTATAATCCATTTTCTTCATTTAATAATTGAGTTGGATGGAGAACGCCAAAGCAAATCTACATTAATTGAAAATCTTGATTAAATACCATTTCAATTGACTAGAACATCACTGTAGTGAGTTCTGGGCTTCGAAGTATGAACAGTTTGCATAAATATCTTAAACAAGTCTGGAGAACTGACAACCTGAATCCCAACTTTAGTGAAGAAATAACGCGGTCTGGAGATACCTTAAATTCACAATTTAAAAGAGTCATCCCAATCAGGTCTGTCATTACAGATGATAAGTACGGGGTAGGTGTACGCACATGAAATTGAGTTGCGCCACCAATACTGAAGCCTCAAACAGGGTCTATGTTGGATATCTTATCTATCAGTATTTAAGTACCTTCTAGGAGTGGTTGGAACTTCGTTTTTGGTGGAGAATACCGCAGACTAGATGGATACTAAAAATTCCCAAGATCAAGAAATTAGGTTAGTTTCGATCTACCACTAGTAATTAATCAAATAAAGCCTCATCTTTTTAAACTTGAGAACAAAACGCTGCACCACTTGACATGCCAGGCAAAAATCGCTTGTTTCTAGGGCTGTCATAATGCCCCATTTGATTTTAAACTAGTTAAGCAACAACAGATCACTATTCTTCATTTTACCTTCAATTATTATTAATTTTCCACCCATGAAAAAAGAAAAAATTAAATATATTTAATAGGTTCTTCCACATTTAAAGTTTATTGTCATTAAAAAGAGTATTCCATATAGCTCAGAAAGCTGTAATATACTATGAATATTCATTATTCTTGCTCGTAAGGCTGCTTATAATTCCCAAAATCGGTATAGCATTAAATATTTGTCCTCTTAAAATGCTAGCATGGAAGTGTAAATCCTTAAAAATGAGGTAGAGTAACTGAGGACCTCTACAATAATGTAACTCTATTGCTTCGACATCAACACTTTTATGCTTTGTGGTATGCGTGCAACGGTTGTTTGAGGACTTCCGTAAGTGTTCTCATAGTTCTCCTCTAATATGCACGCAAACGTACTCTTTTTTACAACCATTATCTAACACGGAGTCCTACTGATTAGACAGTGCGTTTCTGTAAGCTTGAACATTCTCTACTAAACTTTCTACATTATTGTGACTTAAAAAGGATTAAATTCAGCACATTGTGAACAACTTTGTGAGACGACAAATCTTCATCACGTATTCACGTATAAAATTGTATCTAATGTAGTAATCAGTCAGTTTTCAGAGTTCTAGAGTTATTTTTGGACCTCTGATGAGAATAGCTGATTTTTTTGTCTTAAGCGTAAGTGAAATACAAAAATGTTGTGAAGTTAAGCGTAATAATTAGATACGGTTGTTGAAAACTAATATACTAGTGGCTTAACAGTTTAATTTATAACTACCTAAGGATATAGAAAAAATATTAACTTAGAATTGTAGAATAGAATTTCTGACCATCCATGTTTTAGTAAAAAGAGTTAATAGCGCAATTATTTAATAAGCTCGTACCGATAGTAAACGGGGATTTGGCTAAGAAATTCCATAATTTAGGGACATTTCTCATCAAGCAACGATAAAGGGTACATGTCATCCGTTATCCCTAGATAAAACGTTACTCAAAGTGTGATAAAGTAGCATCGGAATGCTTGAGAAGTATAAGGCCACGGTTTTATGTGATAAAAAATTTACCAGGTAGTATTTAATCATACTTTGTGATCTAAATTTAAAAAACATAGCAATTGCTTCAATAGATTTGTCATAGATTTCATTAAAAGTCTGGCTTTTGCAAAAGCACTAAGTTGGAACTCCAGAGCCCTTCAGTCATCTTTAATCCTATTGCAATGGAAACCATTACTTTGTAAGCAAGGTTACTTTTCACACATCCTATATGTTAATTTCTTCAAGTCGAAACTATTCTTTTGCTATCAAAATTGGCTATTGTACTCAAAAAATGTGGAATATGTACTTCTTTGCAATTAGGTTGGAAATCCTTTGTAGGCATGACCCTGCATATTTTATTAACGGGTCAAAGATAGATCTGGCACATCAATGCAAACACTTAACGCTAAAGACCTTAATTTAAATGTATAGTGGAGCATACACACTTTAATTTTGAAGGACAGCACATGATATGACGGACACTTCGTCTCAGACACTGAAAGTTTATCATATAATCATTTTTCCAAAGGCTATAATTCTAATTTGCAGTAAATCATAAACACTTTGATATATAACTTCGAAATCTAAATGCACTTTCACGATACAAGATATACGGCATTATAAGCCAGGCTTCATAGGTTGCGTGATTTTTTATCTTTTGCTTATTAAAGGAAACATGCTTCTGATAGCAAATAGACTAAAATATTGGGATAGCAATAGATACATGTCTACATCAGGTCAGTTTCAAAACTATAGTCCTTCTTGTTCAGCCTCTGATCATCCCTAAAGCAGAAATCATGACCTAAGTATAGACGTGATTTCGCGAGAGCGAGTAATTAAAGGTCCACAGAGCGAATCTCAGATTACAGGAAGGCAGGGACTATTTTCGCGGCACTTGGGATAACAGCGTCTATTTCAAGTAAAAGTAGCCAATGGCCGAGTGTATCTAAAAAGCCTTTCGCCCATGGGCCTGGTTTTTTAACGAGTGACCAGTCGTAGGCTTTGATCAAGTCATTCATACTGAATGTTCAGTGATTTCATTGCTAAGACAGGCAATTATGATTGAAGAAAAAGTTTATTTTCGAAGGTTTTGAGCTTCAGTTCGGAAAACCACCGTAGGTGCCAGGTATGCGAGCGGTTGGACAAAAGTGTTTCTAGATACATGAGTGCTCTAGGAGAGCAGCCACACCATCAAAACTACTGCCTGGTTTGCATCAATCCTGGCTACGCATAAAAATTGGTTTCAATTAAATTAGAAGTGCTTCGAAAAGAAGCTTCGAAAAATTTGTAGGTGCTTTTTGAAAAAATATAAATAATCCGTTATAACATTCTTTGAGTAAGAATTCGAGACTAAATGGGAATGTTTTTTTTAATTTCTCAGCTAATGAGTTAAAGGGGACTATTAAATGAGTAGGTTCCAAGGTTAATGCAGTAGTTAATAAGAAAATTTTTTCATCTTGTGAAAAAATTCGGATTTTGTGTCTTTAGAATGAAGTTCTGTGTTGAAAAATAATGAACTGCATTTGTTCGATAGCTCGGATGGATCTCTATTAGGCAGGGTTTTAATTAAACCAACTCCTTCAATTGAAGTCAGACTTGCTAACACGCAAAAAAAGCCATAATTCTGCATCCACTCGAGGTTTGCGTGTTCAAAAACCATACCTCTAAAGTAGGTTTGCCATTTAAAATAAGAGAAAACCATAACAGAGCCATCGCGCTTAAGCTATAAATAAGAAATGGCACGAAGTCTACGCCATGAACTAATGTGGTGTTAGTTCGTCAGATTTTCGGAACTTAGCTCTGGGTTTTTAAATACACTGAATCACAACCAATCTGCAGTGGCTCAAACTTGAAAGCAAAATTATTATGATAATAGTAAATTAGGGTGCGAACGTTTTGAAGGCTGCTTCAACATAAATGCGTGAATGAATAAAAAATAGAGAAGCCTAGGTCGATGATTTGACACTTTCAAGCCTAGTGGTGAGTTCAGAAGCGCTATGTACATACATTTTGTATACAACCCGACAGAAAGTGACCCAAACGTTAGACTAATTTAATTGCTCTGTGGGTGGATATTTCAACTAATGGGATAACGTAGAAACCACAATAATAAACTAGTTTTGCAGGCAAGTATTTATAGTTAAGCTATTTTATGTAGCCGTTTTGGTCATAAAATGAACATTTAAAAGTATTATTCTATAAAACAATTGTTTTCCTATGGATTCTACCAAACTGCCAACTTATTTTAATGACTTGATTTATCAATAAATGTGAAAATTTTAATGCAGTTAAATCCGACTTTTCACCCACAACAGACGGTTACTATTCGCGAAAGCTTCAAATTCAGTACACGTCGACAATCTATTACTAAATTAAAAAGCCTTGTCATTGCCGCTTAAGGCATTTGTAAGTGACAAAAGTGGCTCAGATGGCGATTATGATAATAACGGCATTCTTAAACATTAAAACCGACCAAGAGCTTGCTGTAATATTAATAAATAACAAAAAACATTGAAATAAAGCCGTGGTCTTAAGCTTATCTTTATCATAATCTAAACCATCAAACCTTGGTGCAGCGTGCACTGAAATTTCTTACTTTAACTCCAGCTTTGAACCTCATAATGACTAAAATTATGCTTTCTTATTGTCATACTATGTAGCTGTATAAAATCAGTTCTCTATGGGCTTTAATAGGGCTCTTCGTTTTTACAGATAAGCACTGGGGACGGCTGCTGCCAGTGACCGACTTCGATGCAGATGTATTCGATGGAGCAGAGACCTTCGCTAGAGACATGGCAATTCACTTGTCTGATTCAACCGAGAAAAAAGTCCTTGATCTGGTAAGACTTCCGTTGTAAACAGCTCTCGAACAGAGGCAGAGATTAAATTATGAAGGAACCGTTGCTCCTTGAAAAAAAGACATCATATTGGTAAGCAAGAAATGGGGAAATAATCAGATTACTTGTTCTTGGCAAATGTGCATAGTAATTCACTTACATCGTTAGTAAGTGTGTGGTTAATAATGGCAAAGAAACTGAAGCACAAATCGGAGAAGAGGTTACCAGCAAATCGTAATCAAAGTGAACAATGCCGAAACCCTATCAATGCACCCTGCTGACATCAGGCGACTACTTTAAATCCGGTGTATGCGTCCTTTTATACATCCTGAAGGCCATATAGTTATTCTAGGTGCAAAAATGTTGAGTGATAAACACGGAGTCCACTACAGTGGATTCATTGGAATTCATCTTTGCCTATAACTTGACTGGCCATTCACATTTTCGAAAATTTTCTTCTTTGCTCGAAAGCCTACCGCGTGAATCAAACCTCCACAAATGTCATTTTTAGTTATTTACTTCGTAATATTCAATGTCAGTATCTTATTTAAGTGCCACGTTAGTCAACGAAGAGAATCTCATCATTGAGTAAGATTCAGAATGATTCACATTAAATTATAATTCGTCATGTCCGGATTGGGCATTGCTCCTGTCAGGTCATCTCATAGGTTCTGTCTGTATTTTACCTTTTTCAAATGAGCGAAATTTAAGGAATATTTTACAATATCCGGTGGAGTTGCTCGCTAATTATATGTTGAGATGCATTTAAACTGATCGAATTCGATTCTACATAACAATAAAAATAAAACTTACTTAATTAAAAGGCCCCTAACATTGAAGTGCCACTCAGGAATCATTTGAGCTACATGGTTTTGCTGTATGAGTTCAAGAAAGGACACCCAGCAGCAGCCGAATTGGCTAAAAGCGGTCACTTAGCTTATGGAGAGGAGGGGTAGAAGATGGTTTACGAAATTCGCTGGAAGTGGAAGTGGAGATTTTACCCTCCACGAAGATGAAGACCGAAGCGAATGGCGTCCAGCTGAGTTTGATGTCAAGCTCTTTCTTGAAGCAGCCCTTGAAGAAGCTTATCCTTCATTATCAGTTGAGCTGGAATTGATGGTTAAGTTTAGTTCAAACCAAACAACCGTTCAATGTCATCTCTAAAACTTCTCAAAGTCTCTAAATTTGGCAAATGGGTACCTGTCCATAAACTATCTGAAACCGATCCCCAATCTCGAGCTAACATCTGCTCTTGTCTCTTCTATTCTCGTCAAATGGTTTTACCTCTTTTGCGACTAGAGAGTGGCGATAAACGGATTTTGTCGAAATGATAAGGGACTTAAACCGTCGCTTCGTAAAAGGGGAAAGACCCAGTCCAGCCACTTCGAATTGTACTACGAAATATAGCAACAATTAATGCTCAAATCTACTGTCAGCAAGCAGGGAGGCGTTGAAACCAAGCTGTGAGGAGGAAAAAGACCTGCTCTAGTGAATTTAATAGGGATGATTTTCCATCAGGACAGTGCAATACGACAGCAAGAACCACGTCAAAGCAGAGTGAAGAACTCGGTTGAAAAAATTCCTCATTCACCACTTTATTCTGCCGACCTTGCTCCTACGTCGGATCACCATTTGTGCTCTTGGTTACAAAATCATTCGGAAGAATGAGCTTCTGCAACGCAGCAGGAAAAAGTTGAAACTGGTATTTGTGAGTTCTTCGAAGAATCAAGACCAAAAGAATGCTACAATAATGGAGGCATTTAGAAGCTTGTCAAGAGATAGATGGAAGGTACCTACAGATAATCAGGGAAAGTACATTTAGTCACTTCTCATATTTATTCAAAATTCGGACTGAACTTATGAGTTGACTTGCGAATATGGACTAGTTTGACACGTAATAGGTAAGTATAGTATCTACGACGTTCATTCTACCTTCAAAAGCATTTTAATTTTTTTTTGTGTAGAAAACGTCGTGTTCCTAAGTGATATCTGCATCATTCGATAGAGAACTTTATTTCGAATCCTCAGGTTTACAGGGTCCTTGCTGTAACATTTGTGGACTGGCTAGTAGGGGAAAAGACATCTTAGCCCTTAAATTAAAGCAATCTCCAACAAAACTGGACATAGAACCGTCTAATCGTTAGGAGATCGAAATGGTATCTTGCAGCTATATCTTGCTCCATCTGTTAACCTTTTCGTGTCTTCATGTGATGAAGATGTCCTTAAATGTCAGCAAGTAATGATTCTAAAAAAAATTCCTAAGTTCTCTAGCAAAAGACTGCTTCATAATAGATTTTTTCATGTAATCGTGATGTTATTGGAACCTGGGATTATTAAATGCCAAATGTATCTCCGTGTAAGTATTTGATCACAAACTATTAGGTAATAAACTGGCATATTTCGTTTTACAACTTTAGAATCCGCTATGGAATGTGCGTTTCGCGGTTCGATTGAGCGACACTGTGCCAGCAACAACGTATACAGATGTTTTCCACGAATCTAGTGACAATACTATAATAATGAAGTCGTCTGAAGGGATGCCACACAATGACCTCAAGTATATGCTGTTAAAGGAAATTAACACATTCTGCAGGTATACAAAACTGAAATTTCCTTATTTAAATATGCCTATTCAGCGCTTATGATATATTTAAAAATGGTTTTGGCTAACTTTTCGACAAGTTTTAAGAAGAATTGTTTTATTCTCTTTCAAAATGAGGATTGGAACTCACCGAATTTCAATTTACAGTTATGCGTTAGCTGCAAATATGTCTGATAATTTTATTGCCTTACCGATTCTTGTGCTCTGGGAATAACCAAGCATGATGGTTTTTGTCATTAGTGTGAAAAAAATCAATTACGTCATAAAATAAAAGAAGTGTTTAAGCAGGATTCGTTGGAAAGAAATGGCATAGAATGAATTCTTTAAATTTCCACACTTTTCTCCAATAGTTACATTATTTACAGCTGTGATATATTTTGGAGATCTATGCCAGTGGCTGCACAATGACACCGTCATAAGGAAAGTGATTTTATCCCTAATTTTCATCAGATCGTGAGTGAGAATCTTCGGCCATTTTTTGGACTTTGCAAGATGGTGTGAAAATCTAAAAGAATTGAAGATAAATTACTCAGTGAAATTGCCTTAATTGCCTCCATTGTTTAAATGCTTCAAGGGGACGGAACAGCCCATTTAAACATCCAATTTTGATAAATCACTTCACTAATTTAGAAGGAAACCTTGTCTCAAGTGTGGCTCTTAATCAATATTCATGAAATTCGAAATTTTATAGTCACTAAGAGCTCTTTGAAGCATGAATAAATGTATTTTAATCGTTAAATGGGATTTTGAAAATTTGTGGTATTTTAAATAAGTTACTATATACCGTGATATCTTACATACGGTCAAATAATCTGCTCTGTTCTTTTCCCTTGAGATAGACAGCCGATCCCGAAAAGGTATCTGCTAACCATGCAGCCTTATCCTGATCGGCAGACTACCGCAATTCTTCGAAACCTATCCTTGGAAAGGAATTGTAAAACCAGGTTTCGGCGACAAGAAAACCTGGAAGCGCATATATTTGAGAGAACTGTCAACGACCCTTGTTCAAGCAGCGTGAGTAAACTCTGGTTCCATGTAATGAGAGCAAAAATCTTTGGTCTCAGGAATGACGTCGCCTTATCTTAGAGACCATTTAATCGTCCTAAAGCACTTTAGAGCTTTGTGCCGAGCTCCTAATTTGCTTGTTTTTTGAAAACAAGTTTCGAAAATCTGGTTCAATTAACGTGAGGCACTTGCTGTTTTCGCGAGTAAATAACATTACGGCGCTTAAATTAATGAAATTAACAAAAGTGGCTGACCCATGGATCGATCAATTAACCAAGTGTAAAAGAAACTCTGGTTGAATTCATCCAGTGTTTCGTTCAGCTGCGAATTTTTAATCAAAGAGCTTGTTTCATTCACTGGAGTAGTAAGTAAATAATGTCACTTTTCAAAACCTCATGAAATCACTCTTATGATTGACTGAAAAATTGGTTCAATTGATTAATCAATCATTAGCTTAGAAATTAACCCCATTTTTACCAGTGCACATTAGCTTTAAAAATGAAAATTTCACTGGCTGCTTCGAGGTGATAGTATAGGAAGTCACACTTAATAATGTCCTCAGAAAGGAAGGCCATTCTATGTGCAAGGCAAAGCTGTAGACAGTTCATTGCGCGTTACTTCCTCCAGTGTGCGGTTATGAGTTTCAAAATAGCAATCGTATCGATGGTTTCAATTTTCGAGGAGAATGTAAACCAGCATAAGAGCAACGAAGTGGCACACTACATACATATATATTTATATATATTTAATGCTGCCTAAAACAAGCCTTTATCGAAATCAGTGGATTTTATCCACTTATAAATGGTCATTCCAATCTTTCCAATCCTGCAATTTTTGATCAGGATCGGTTCGAGGAGGCCTGAGTAACTCATTAAAATACCCGATTAATTGCGAAATCATAATCACTGTGTACTTAATAATTCCACAAAAAGGCCATTTTTCATATTCTATTTGGAAAAACTCTGCCTTCACCGGATAAGTCAATTATTGTCATATTTCCCTATTGAGATAACACAAATGATATCCATTTGGTACCTAAAATGTTATTATGAGTGGAAAATAAAGAAAATGAGGATTTAGCTGGTCATTTGGAAGACTGATCCAGCTTCTTTTCCTTTTATTGATTCATGCTACAAGAGTATGGTCAAATAAGCGAACTACAAAATGATGAGTTGATAGTGTCTTCATCGTAGCAGAACCGCTTCGATAAACAAGCGAATACTTTCAGGAGCTTAGCTAACTTATAACCACTAGTATCAAGTCTACAACCATCTCTACCTTAAGTGGAGCTTAATGAACAATCAATGGCTAAATGCTAGTATGATAAATGCTAGTTACCTCCGTCATTGTTTAAAGCACCCTAGCGACGTAATGAAAGGGATGCAATCACCGGGTACTCATGCTGTTAGCTTCGGTCTTCTATCCATCAATGGAAATTGACCATTCTTTACTCTTTTAGATTCCAATACCTCTTCATTCGGACTCAAACTCGTTCTACTGCACAACCAACACACCCTTGGTGACAGACGTGTTCCAGGAACACTTGGTGGACTCCTACGTCGACCAGAAGGACGAGAAGTGTGACAAAGCCAGAAGGATCTGTCAGTTATGCCTCATGCGGTCGTGCGGAGTGAAGCATATTGACTGGAACATGAGAATCATAAATCTAGGTAGGTTTCATATGTGGTTACGTTTATTAGAAAGTTGGTATTGTCTTAGGCTTAGATGAAGAAATTGGCCTGATGACTGATAGGTTGTATCGTGTAAATCACATTCAGTGAAAGTAGATCATGGTGTGAATCATGCAATTTTACATGGGGCTGGGGTTACTGTTATCCCAGCAGCTTTTGAGAATCAAACTACCTCACCAATTGAGTTATTGTCTTTCGTAATCTACCCATAAGCTTTGTTTAAATAGGCTAAGATGATTTAAATCAGCTAACTCAGTTTCATTAATTTGTGAAAAAATCAGAATGATTCGTCTTGATTGTTTCGGCTGCATGTGAGCATTCTAATCCCTCTAACATAATTACTGTTTGCACTTCCTTTAACAAATTTGATCTTATTCAGTTGAACCTCTTTGCTTACCCCCTGAAAGAGGAGGATTTATCGAAAATTTCATGCACTGATTGTCTGCAGGCACAAATACCAGTTGCTGCCAGATCGATTGCTACGTGAAGTCGCATTGCCTCCGGTACTTTAGCAGAAAGTGCTATCCTATAGACCGGTACTTCCATGACTCCTCAAAGCTTTGCTTTCGAGGTAAGTTGAATGTTGGATTTAAACTTCAGATCACTATATTGCCTTGCTTTTACAGGAAGTACCTAGTAACTGGGATGAATAGTTAAATCCCCGTATTCAATAAGCCAGATTACAAGTCCTTAATGTAGTTAACTTTTGCTTGATATAGTACTTTTCACCATTCTTTCAAAGCAAACTTTCCATCTGAGCGCCTTGCAGAAGTAAAAAAATGGTGTTTGTTAAAATGTCTCTAACTTCGAGTCTACTCAAGTCCACGAAATTAGCGAAGTAGACAGAAATCAGGCTAGAAATAGCCGATTTTGCCGTACGAGATCTCATATAAATGATCACAGATAAATAAGTTCCTAAAGCTACTATTCTTAAGCGAAATAGGTAGATGAAAAGAATTTAACAGTTATGCATTTAAAACAAGATATTTAACTATTCCTTAGACTTCAGAATTCGAAACTTGGCTGCAACTCCAGAATCCCTTTTAATTTCCGAAATGATAATAAAACTTTTGGTTTTGATTAACATCCAAGTCATGAGTTGTGAAAGAAAACCTATAAATAGTAGGTAAATATACAAATATAGCCATTACCTGACTTGTCTACTTTATTATTTACTCACAAATGAATTTCACTTACATACTTAACCAAATGTATTCTGTTAATCACAATGATACTGTTCTTAAACTCAATAGCAAACAGCATTTTACTAAGGGAACCACAAATTTATTCTTAAACAAAGACACAGACTCCAAAGTATCCTGCGAAAGATGTTTTCCTTCCCTATGAATCTCAAAATGGGGGAGCAAGAATGACATTTCACCAGATAACTGAAAAAGGATGTAAAAATTGCTTCCGTTTACACTCTGGGTCAAGCTTTTTCTAGGAAAGATGGGGTAGTATTTTCTCCTTCGCTGTTACACATTCCAAGACCTACTGCAACATACCGCGAGTGCATCTTAATTCGTCTACCTTTTTCAATGTGATTGCATAAACCATAGTCTGAGATTTAGCATTTATAACAGCATTTAAGTAATTAAACGTTTTAACGGAAATCAGTTAGGTCATAGTTGATATTTTCGAATGACCAGTAATCATTTTAATCTTCATTTTGAAGACAAAAATTATTGAAAATCAGAATGCCTAAATTAAACTTAAAATTTCCATAACCATTTGATGTATTTAGGAAAAACGCTTAAATTCACACTGACACCGGATTTCGACTTCAAAAACGGCAGTTTTCAGTGCCACATAAAGCAACAGAAGCATTTGCAACAGTCGGTAGAGAAAATGGCGTTTGAGCTGAGTGTTGACTTCACCACGCTCGGTCAAAAGACAGAGAAAGCCAGCAGTTTCCACTCCAATTCCTACTTTCTGCGCTTACCATTTCACCTCCTTCTCAATACGTCCACTTCAATCCTGAGGAGTCACTTTACTGTCAAAATCAAACGAAACATTCCCGAACTTCATGAGGCCATTCTGGTGAAAAAATTAGGCACAAAATCAGCGGAGCCGGAGTTTTTTCTTCTCGACTTCTTACAAGGGAAGTCAGGTGCAAGGAATCAAGAGCCTCTCAAAATATCACGTCAAAGAGAGCAAAAATACATTACATTCCAGGTAAGCCAAGTGACTGATGTTATATTTAAATTAAGTTCATGCCACTAGCAGGATATCTAAAAATGAGTCAAATTTAGTACAAGTTAACGTTACTTAACCTTGATTAGACGATTCCTTGAGGCTAGATTGCTGATACATGTTAGACAGTTGCAGGTAAATAAATATTTAAAAATTAATCTGTGAATCATAGCTGAATTGGCAAACCCATTTAATTGATTTAGGGAAGGAATTTAGGCGTTCATCAAGATTCTTCAAACTGCTGATGGAAAAACGGCTGATGGATTCTTTTAATTTTGCTTTCATACGCCCCCAAAGAAGGGAATACCTTTGGTTTTAGGCCCAAAAATAGCAGGTCCATTTGAGAAAGATGCCAGATTGTTGCTTGATTGGCTGCACCGATTTAATTGCATATGAAATGTCATTTAAGGTCTTTCCATTCATTTTTTGAAATCAGAACGCAAATCCCTTCCATTTCAATGCCGAGAATTGGTATAAGCAGAAGTGCTTGGTACGATTTTCCGAGGCGGTAGTTGGTGAAGATTTTTTTGAAGACACGCCTAGCAAAATCCCCGTTTCCGTGCACGTTCTTCCACCACAGCAGAACAGGGCGCCATTTGCATACATCATTAATGGAAAGGACCAGACAATGCAACTCCAAATCTCCGCAAAAGGTAAGCACGCTCGGAATCTCGTCTTGATATTTTCCATCGAAGTCATTCATGTTTACAAAGTGATGAATGCGACCTAGCATTTAAAGCGACAAAGAGAATGCGAAGATCGGTTATTTGTCGTCATAATGCCCCATGTACTGAATGGAACCACCCTGTCTAATTTTAGAACTATTGTATTATGGGTGATAAGAAAATAAAGTAAACCCTAGTAAACTTCGACAGTACCGAACGTCTCGTCAGTTCAGCTGATTCCTCGTTTGGATTTCAAAGGGGAATACCTTACTCTTAAGCAATAGTGCAACAATTTGTGCTTGTTGATGAATATTTGAAGTGAGACATTTATTAAACACTCGTTTTTCTGGTGTTTCGAATCACTGAGGTGGTCAATCCAATTACCTGGGCCTAAGTGCCAGCGGACTCTTAAGACATGCCGAATTCAATTTATGGCTTTCCGCTTCATTTACCTTCCTTTCTTGTCTTTAAAGCAGATAGCACAATACCTAGAAATCGAGTCTGATATTCACCATTCTTAGATACTTTGAAGGAACAGGTATCCATTAGTTTATAATGAGTAAACGAGATTTCACATGCTTTAAAGGTGTAGTTTATCTGTTGAATCACTGGGTTATGGTTTTTTTGTTTGTAGTCCATGTATGATAAGAATGCATAATAAATGTATGTTTGGATTCGGCTTGTCTTTTTTCCTAACATCTATCTTAGAGATGAACTTCGACAGCAAAAAGGCGAATTTAACAACTTTAATCAGCAGCATAATATATTTCGAAATATACTCATCCTTTGGCGGTGACATCGTGGAGTCAGAAACAAAGAGATGATGTTTGCTTCAAAAAATTCTTTCTTTTCTTTTCAAGGAAGTCATCGAAGTCTGATGAAGGCAGTATTTTGCGATTCACCACAGCTTTTAGGAGAACTGGGTCAAACTCACGGTCTTCTAAAGGATGTCAGTCACGACTTCGAATTCGGGCTTATCAAGTTGAAGAGAGGAACTCGCCATTTGTCACGAATATACCTGTCACTAAGTGGTTAGTCATTTAAAATATATTTTCACTTAGAAAGCGACCTTTAACTAAAATAACCGTGAGAGTGCTCTTTTATATACCAGATAAATCTGATATTATATAAACTTAAAGGTAACAATCGGTATCCTATACACTGCCAAGTAATTTTAAGCTTCAAGATTTATTTTAAACTTCTTATTACCAAATACTGATGACATTATCGTAACTGAGTTATGTCAACGATAAATGAATCAAATAAAAGAAAATTCGAGTATATAAGTTTGGCTAATTTTGAAACTGTTATAGAAATGAAGTCATATTAGTGACTGAATCAGTCTTTTTCAAATTAAAAATGTGGATTTGCTTATCGAGTTAACTAATGATCAGTAAACGCAAATCGGCTTTCTCTGTTGGTACTATTTAGTGGCGTTATCCTGCTTTAATGTAGTCATTTTACTTTCTGAGTCTGGTAATGAGGAAATTGAGCTCCCAAATCAAGCGTGGACTAGAAAAAAATAAAACGCAGTCTTTTGGGAGCATATGATATAAAAAAACCTTATAAAAAGGATTGACTCAGGCCTTACATGGACTGCTGTAGACGCAACTTCCTTTTTTCTCAACGCATTTACATAAAAAATAGAGCATGTTTTGTGCTTCCTGATTGAAAAAACGATCAATGCTAAAATTTTCTGAGTTTCTGATAAATTGATCTTAAAATTTCAAAATTGTAACTGGATTCCATAAGTGGTGATACCTTTTGCATTAGTAGATGAAATTAAGAAATTTAAGGAAGTAAGCCTTTATTTTTTAATTCGACCTTTTGATAAATTCTTTTATGGCATCCTTCTCGCATCTCGTTCATATAAGAAAACTGACACTTTTTAAACCTTATTTCTGTGCGTACTAATGGTGCATCTGGAATAGTTTATCAGCAAGGTACCTTCAAGAAGTCATAGTAGAAAAGCTGATCTTAAAAGAGGCAGGAATCCTGATAAATAAAAACAAAATAATACTGCCATATAGTTCGAAATTGATCAGTTCATGAAAAAAACATCAAATAGTTGCAGGGCAACTCTGTTATGATACCAACCACGAAGATCTTACATGAATTACCTCTGTTGTATTCAACATTTGCAAATGGCAGTGCTCGCTTGTGACTTTAGACAATAACGATTGCGAAAACTTTAAATAGAGCAGTTAGTAAACCATCACCATATTTAAGTGGTCGTTAATGCAGTTCTGCTGAATGTTTTTACTATTTCATCTCGTCTTTAATCTAATAAAAATACTCTTTAAAATGTTATTACATGGAACGTTAGAAACAATAACGATAAATTTGGCCTGCTAGAGTCAGATATGATTTTACATAAATCCCCAGTCCATGTCCTTGATTCAGAGGGATCTCAATGCAATGTTTGCGTTGTTGATAATCACTTGCATTGCATCACATTAAACCGTTTTATTACACTGAGGGGGTTTCATCAACCATGAGAGCTAAGCCGAGGTATGCCTACCACAACAAGGCATATTAATGTTAAGGATTGTTAATTGCGGATCGACTACCCCTATGAGATGATGATTCCAAATAACAAAGGGAGAGGAGAGGACCGCACCATAATGTTTACCAGGAACGTGCTTCAATGTGTATGATCGTGCTGTCGAGATCGGACTGACCGGATTTATCCGACAACAACTGGGCCAATGGGATTGGTGTCAAGCACTCATTCCTAACGGTGATTCAGGAAAAGTACATCCAGACAACTAGGAAAGAGGATATTGTCGGGTCACCACAGCATTGAGAAGGGATACTACAGCTCTTAAAACCATGCAGCTGCGTAATGAAAAGTATAGCAATACACTTGTCGCCTTTGCATTTTAAATGAATACAGTTGATTTCTTTGTTCCCTCAAAGACAAAAATGGATTTGTTTTTTCATGATTTTTATGATACAAAATTCTAAATCCTATGTTAATTCTCCCATTTCAAGTCTTTGCGTAACGCCAAACATTGTCGGCTACTTGAAATGTATAAGTAGGAACTTTATTGCTTTAAAAATATAGTTGGCGATTTTTTTCGAAATTTCGAGGTAAATCATTTAACATCTCTTAAGTTCAGGGTTTTACATAAATTTCCAATTTTATTTGTACTTCTTAAATACTTCAAAAGTTGTAATTTTATTTGTATAATGTATTTTAAAGCTCTAAGCTTATGTAACTCAAAGCGAACCAAATTCGGATTTTATGTAAATCAATTATTGATTGATTAATTCAGATCATTCGGAGAAAACGTCATTAAAAGATTTTTAAATGTCTTTTGGGGTTAATTTGTTTCGATAATGTGCGGCGTGATCTGCTATGTTAATTTACCTACTCTCCTATCTATCTAACATGCGATTTTGCTTGTATCTAAGATGCATCTTGAACTTAGAAGTACTGGATGTATATAACTAGCTCCAAGAAGCTATTGGCAGTGTCCTCCAGTAGAATTGAAAAATTGTAGTCGCTAACATTCGTAGGTAGGCATATAAATGGATGAATAAATCATTCAAAGTAATGTCAACCACAATTTCCAATTGGAAGTACCCGGACGATACTCGTAAAAAATGTTGCCAAAAGGTAAGGCTGTCGAGGTCTGATAATTGAACAGCACTGCTCAGTGGCATTGTAGACAATAGCGGAGCACGTAACCTTACTGATGCACCCATGGACCTTAATGATGATGACGGGCTTAATAACTTCTGCCCTCTCTCTGGTAATTGCATCCTCGTGCAGCCTTCGATGATCTAAGAAGCGCTTTTAAATTATTGTTTCTGTTTGGGGGTTTTCCTGGTCTATGGGATTACTTTCACCTTGGCCGTATCATGAACACTACTCCACTTTTTTACTTTCTTCATCTTTTTTTCTGGGTTTCGGTGAAAACTCGTTGCACGTTTATGCTCTGTCCTGGCCCTCCAGACCACCTTTGCCAAAATAATTGTCACCTTATGGATTCAACAATCTGTGAATATTGACATACATTTAAGAAAAGTTTTTTCTACAGATAAAATAGTTACTTTATCCTTGGTTTAGAAGTAGTCCAGATTCTATGAAGGCTTCCTCATAGCAATTTTTGGGGCTCTCATGGTCTGTCAACCATGAAGCGCCCCGAAATTAGCACTTTTCACATTTATAAACTTTATCCATAATTTATTTATTCAATGATTTTTCAGTCTATTATACCTACTTTTGTCTAATATCTGCATTATTTCGTGCCTCTTTTCTTTGAAAATCTTATATTTCTCATGCAACCTTTAGTAATAAACGTCCAACTCTCTACTTGAAGTTCTTGCCTACGAGCACAGAGTCGCATGAGCAATTTATCTTGTAGAAAACACTTTGCAGAGTTAATGTGAAAGAAGCTATTGAAAGAGTAATCCTGTTACGTTTTTCTCCTCAGCACTAATTCCCAAGTTCTTCTTTCCGAAAAGTGATTAGTTGATCCAAATTCCCTCATATTTTGGTTGGAAAAAGTAGTGGAATCACCTAAAGTTCTCCGTCATAATCCTTTAACTTATTATAAAAAATCATAACTTGATATATTTTTAATGTATGTGTTCATTACTTATATTTGGTGTGTTTATTTAAAATAACCGCTTTTACAGATCTTTTTAAAAAATAATTATAACAATATAATAATGTCAGACCACTTGGACTTTCAAAGAGACCAAATTGCTAGTACTCGTATGGCAGATGCTAGTGTAACAGAAACTGCCCCTCTCCGAATGCTTCTAGAACATCTCAAGAGGTAATGTC
Source organism: Anomotaenia brevis (assembly GCA_030710315.1). NCBI lineage: Eukaryota > Metazoa > Platyhelminthes > Cestoda > Cyclophyllidea > Dilepididae > Anomotaenia > Anomotaenia brevis. The sequence continues at coordinate 259,928 of JAUOZQ010000063.1, read as the reverse complement.
TCAATAGTTATGACCGCCGCTTTTGAAAAAGAAGAAAAACATCCTCAGTAAAGCACTAGTCTAGCGGAAAGTCGAAGTTGTCTGAGAGAGACTGTAGAGCCCTAAATCGATTTGTAAGAGAGGATCACAAGACCACGACTCCTAAAATCACTGAATAGCTCCTTAGTGAGCATCTACAGAACCCGGATTCCTCGTCAGAAGCTGCACGAATCTGGATTCCACCACGGAAGAGCTGCAATTAGAAGACCTCTGCTCTCAAAGGCGACAAGTGCTTCAAAGCGCTTAGAGTGATGGTGCAGAAGGCTCCAGCAGAATTGGTCTGTCCTTCGAGCAGTGGAAAAGTGTGATTTTCTCATTTCCGACCTCCGGCCGCCGAGTGTACGTTTGGAGACAACCGAAAGAAGCATTTCATCCAGACTGCTGTCTTCTCGCAACCGTAAAACATGGCGGTGGGGGTTCTGTGATGATTATCTAAGGTACCATTTCTTGGAAATCAGCCAGGCCGGCCACTCATTCCCCTTCATAGAAGAATTAACATCAGAAACATAGGAATTCGGGGAGACCAAGTTCATTCTATGGATGTTCAAGAACTGCTTCCGGAGAGGAACGCAATTTTTCAAGATGGTAATGCACCAAACCATAGAGCTATAATTACTGAAGAATGACAGGAGGAAGATTCTAGCAAAATTGCCTATCTCATCTGGCCACCACAATCTCCATCCTCCAGTCATTAAGCATATATGGTCGAGTTTAGAGATTCAAGTAAGAAGTCGATTTCCGTCGTCACCGCTATCAACTTCAAAAGAACTGGGTGAGGTTGTTTTCACTGCTGGAGAATGGCCTGAAATTTCCTCGGAAACAATTCACAATTCGCATGAATCAATGTCTCGGAGAGTAGAGGCTGTAATTGCCGAAAAGTGTGTATTTTGTTGATTTTTCAGAGTGTTTCCACTATTTCGTCCAATCCCGTCCAATTCGGTTTGTCGGCCTACGAAATGGTATTCTGTGTTGGGTTTAAGCATGTTGAGTAGAGAACAGCATATTTCTATTTAACTAATCTCTTATGCTTCAACTTGAACGTTTATAAAGGCGAAGTCAATTTCTATGGTGGATTGAAGAGCATAAGCTGCTATGTAAGCTTCGGGTAAAGGAAAAGTGAGGGTATACTCATTTTTTACCCATGAAGGTTCAGTGTAATGTGATAATAGTGGTAGAAAAGATGTATACTGCTGCAAACGGTACGAATTTCTATTTTACGATTTTTGAGTTGTGGAATATTAGAATGTCTTATTTGGGTTAAAAATGTTATCAAGGGCATCCAATGCCAGTGTATTGCCATGATTTTCGGTGTTATAATTTTGAGTAGTAAAAAAGTTTGCATAATGCAGGTTTTATGGAATTATTTACTTCCGAGTAGCGTAAATTTGAGCTAAGTTTAATATACAAAAATACCACTAGGTAGCCGGAAATATTTTTGAGCTTTTAATCTGCTTTCCTACTTCAGTTTGAAAGTAATCCTATGATTCAGTACACATTCGACACCTCATTTGCCGTAAATGCGATATTGAACAAAATAGACGTCAGTGAACACTGTCATAGTTGAATTGATTCATTTAGACTGCTTGCGCGTCCTATGTAAAGGGAAGATTCCCATTCGTTAGCAATGAAGATTGCATTCCCATTTGCCAATGGAGTGGTAGCCTTCAGGAGACCAATCGGTAGGGGTTTCGGCTGCCATATTCACGCGTGGCCACGCCAGAAATTTCCTCATCTCGCTTACTTTAACTTCTCTTGTAAAGCCGTGCATTGGGTTGTTGTTATATTGGACTCCAATGTCTTTCTACTTGAAACAAATCGGTTTTTTATCAATTTTAGGCTGGATCTCCGGAACCCCTGTATATATCGAAGTGAAACTTGGACTTCGTTTCAATCATAACCGCAACTCAATTAACGTATCCAATAGCGTGCTATTGGATAAGGACGTAATCCTTTTCAGTAGCCAAGTAAAAGACAAGAATGAGCCCCAGCCTTTTACCCTGCACTTCGAAACTGTTTGTTCCACTGAATCCCTGGTTCTGATTTACGTCATACTCTCGGATTGCACAGCCTCGCATTATTTTCAATACCTCGTTTCAAACACTGAAAACCAGCCGCATCTGCGCCGAGTAAAAATGCATCCCTCAAGAGACACCTCCATGATGCTGATTGAAACACAGGGCCTTCACACACCACTTCCATTCCTTATGCTTTCAATCTTTCTTGGAAGCCTTTACCTAGTCCTCTTCCTAGCCTTTCTAGTCCTGTGCCTTTGCAAGTCTAGGCGTAGGCAATTTATCGTACCCTCATTGTTCTTCCAATCTTCTCTGCCCGCTCACTACCGTGCCTCATCCCTCTCCTCAGCCTTCACAGAAGCCGTCAAGTCATCCACTTCCGCCATGATGGTTGAAGACAATAGTCCTTATTCCTCACCGGCGCGCGAGAACTCTACCAGTATCATACAGTCTTCCCGACGCCCACCCACTTCCGATATCATTCCGACATCCCGAAAAATTTTCATCTTTATTTATATCTGCCTGAGGGCTTTCACGATTTTCCTCTTCACATTCAGTGTTGGCCTCTCGGTTCTTCTGAGTCTGGAATCGGATTCATTCAAAATGCTAATGTCCTCTGTGCAAAATGCGAAGGGAGATGGCATTCGTGAATTGGCGAGTCAGGAGGCTATAAGAAGGACCATTTCGGTCCAAGGCAACAGAAGACTGACATCCCCGTGGTTGCAAGAACTCCGTCACATTGAGAAAGCATCTGACCTCGAGCTTACAAGACAGGTTCGTCAATGTATTTATTTCAATTTTTACTTATTTGGATGCTTGGTTATTCCCAATGGTTTCCAAGGTTGACATGAAATATTTGTTAAAACGGTTCCAGACACGATATAACGAACTAATTCTGGCAGATGGCATCAAAATGGCCAATTTTTGTTAAGTGCTTTCCAAGAGTAAAATTAAAGGTAAAAAATTGTTTCGTCAATTAATAGATTTAACGAGATCTCTGCCAAATTCAAAGGGAGAAAGGACAAAACTAATAATAGAAGGAATTTGTAAAGTACTAAGAATGCCATGATTTCGAAGCCTAGGTTTGAAGGTGACCAGACAACAGTGGGGTGGGTGCGTGGCTTGATTTGCAGTACAGCACAATGATTTCGTCTTTGGTAGTTGAGTCGACAAGAGAGGACTACAAGGAGAACAATTCCCTACCATCGGTAGCACGCTTACTGAAGACTGATTGTCACAAGGTGGGAACGGGATGATTATCCAGATGTGTTCTCCCGAACAAACGAACGTTATATGCTGTTAGTTGCTGCTTAAGACTGCAAATAGTCCTTGGTGCCTCTGTGAAAGTGCTAAAATTTGTTGAAAGAAAGACATCCTCATCTGATTATTTTAACTTGTTTTCCTGAATTACGAAATGCATATTGATGAGGTATCAATGATGAGATCGAGCCAATGACCAGGCTAATGCTCTTTGCCAGCATTTAAATTAGGCAAAAATAAAAATAGTATCAAAAATTAGCACGGGAGCGAATAAGTATTCAGTGCTTAGCGTTGATTTTCATTCTCCGATTTCAAAGGGTAGTTTCAATGTCTTGGCTGACAATCCTTTCTCCAGAAACCTCCTTCAAAGACGAATGCACTTTAGCTTATATAGTTAATTTATACCTTCGCAACCAAAGCAAAAACCTTACATAGCCTTCTTTCCTAGTTGATTAAAGACAAACGTTAACTTTACCGCAGATACAAAGTGAAACGAAATCATGAATTTACATTAAGCTGTGTCTGGTTATTGTGGGTGACATTAGCCTGTGACAATTACTGAGTGCTCCTTAAGTAGCTCTTGGAATTTTCCTATTATAATGTGATTTTACACTTCAATAAAAACTACTCAATTACCTTTTAATTTGTCAAAGCATTTACTGATTGCTCAATAAAAGAATCCGGGGTTTAAATCCCCAAACCTGGGAAATAATTAACCAAAATTTTGACTTCGAAATTCGTCAAACAAAAGTTCCATTTCAGGCGAAAAAAATTCAACCAGTAGTCAGTCGCGCGATTGCAACTGCCAGCAGACAAACTAAAGCAAGGCAAAGGTTAAAGAAGTTTGTGAAAATCAAAAGCAATGTAACTCAAAGTAAAAGCACACTTTTTTATCTGTAGTGACTTAGCCATGTGGGCTAGGCTTTTACTTTTTACTGCGTGGATCAAAGAACGATGAACAAGCTTAGAGACTCCAATATCTGCTGAAAGGTCTTGTCATCCATAGGTCTCACTAGAGACCTACAGCCCCACTCACCCGAAATCCTGCTGGTGGATAATTTCTAAACTTAAGTTTAAAAGTCCACTCTTGCACATTTATTAGTCATTTATGCTGACTTGATTCTGATCCACGATCCTTCAAGTGAATTCTGAGGAAAGGAAAAGAGGTAAACTTATGCTAAATAATGGAGTGTGCTGGTATTCCATCTCCTAGACATAAATGTCAGCCTCTCACGGTACGGTTTTGTCCATTCATCTTAATGTCTGGAAGCTACCCTTAGCTCTCCCATCTTAAGGTTTCCAGTACTTCACATAGAATCCAATTATCTAATTAATTCTGAGATTGGCCTTAATAAATGTCGGGCTTCATCTTACAGACAGCTTACTTCATTCAACAAAAGACGACATGCGAAATGCAGGAGCTGCGTGCCTCGGGTGAGGTGGGTCTCTCTATGGCCGAGGTGGCCAGTCTGGTGGCTGCGCGGGCGGAGATTAACACGTCGGGGAACAAACTCTCACCAAATAATCCTCAAAACTTCCTTATGTACATGGCCATCGTTAATTCAACATGGGATTACTTGGAGATTGAGCACTGGAATCCCTATAACATTTCCCTGCAACGATACATGGAAGATGTAAGCGCTATCTAATTTGCATTGCCATTAATCCACAAAATCAAGATATTCGTATTGCGTAGCCTCGGTTAAATCCAAAAGATTTGCTGCTGGAAAACGCATGTAAATACCACCGAAAGATAGTTTCAACACTCAAGAGATCCTTAATTGAAGTCCGATGATTTATTTAATGTGATTGTAAAGATAGGGTTACAAGAACACCAGTTGAAGGTATTCGTATGAGCGAATATGGTGTCAGGGTGGCCATAGAGTGAGGCCTGCTTAAGCTTAGTGACTTACATTTTGTGTCAAGATGCCAGTCTAATCAAAAGTGGCAGAAAGTCTTCTGAGTGCAAGAATTCTTTGGGTTTTTAGTCTAAAAGTCTTGATGTTTACCCTTTTAAGATCTTCTTAATATAATCATAGTGATTTTGGGATTTGTTATGCATTTGCCAAGAATAGTTGCGAATTCGCATAGTCTGAAATCTATGTTCCATTCTCTTGAATTGCAAGCAAGCACCTCCATAATTTTTGTTGTAGACTAGGAGTCTTCTTGATAATCAACTGGTTCAGAACTGGTCTCCGTTTACACAACTACTTGATCGAATGCTGGACAATCCCTGGTTGGCAGCTGCAAGAAGGGCTGTGAATGCGACAAATGAGGTGCTTCAAAGCCATGACATGGGTCGATTCAGCATTCGTTCACCTACTGCGCCAGGTTATTTCACTGAACTAACTCCATCAGATCCACGGGAGGTTGAAGCCCTCACGTTGGCGGGATTTCTCGGAATTCCACAGCCTGCTAATGCTCGATACGCCGAGGCTCGGATATGGAACAGGTGCAGAGCCCATTGACAGCTTCCGTTTTTTAACTTCAAGGAAATGTTAAAAAATTGTGGTAATGGAGTTGATACTATTCCTGTTCCCAAAACGAATCCACCGCCAGCGGTCCCTTGAGAAATCTCTTTGATTCCAGGTTTCCTTCATTTCTCGACCATATTAATTTCTGCTTTGTAGTTACTTCAATATATGGGAAGGGATTCAACAAGACTGCAAATGGCACAGGAGATAGGATGTCTAATGTTTCACTTTTGTAATTTGATATACTCAGGCCTCTTCATTTCCCCAAGTTGGCCTCCTACATGTATAGAGTCCACACATAACATTACCTTGTAAAAGTGAGGGGAAGTAGCGATAAATGATTGCTTATCGTTTCGTTTGAATACTAGTATTTGCAGCTCAGAAGAAATTAAATTCGATAACTATAATTTATTTGCTCACTAGCCTCCGTCAGAACGTTAAACCACTAAAGTCAATGCAGTATTTCGAGATGCTTCTGAAGGATGAAGCTGTGGGGCAGTCATTTCAAGCCACAGGTGTCCCCTCATCACCCGATCCGTTCAAGTACTACACCTACAGTAAGTACTTCACGTCGGACGACCTGGATGCCCTGTCACCTACTTCAGTTGTAAGTTTGCTCCGAAATCAAGTAAACCATCGAAGACTCAATCCACCCTCCGCCGCACCGTAAGTCTGAACCAACTCATTTGACTTATACAACATTTCTTGCGTCAATATATAGCAAAAAGGAATAACTGTGGAAATATAGGGTTATTTGGGCTTATATCAAATCAGCCTTCTGAGCCTCGTGCGAAGTTCTATGTAAGACATTTGATAATCAAATAAACCCTACTCACAACTAGGTTATTTAGTTACTCTTACTCCTTCATTTCAATTGGCTTTTTACTACTATTCTATTTCTCAGAAAAGAGTATCCATTCATTATTTTCCAGGTATGGTGGCACTATCTAGAAGTGATCTTATAAAGCTTTACATTTAGGACTCTTATCTAAATTTTGCATAATGCTGGGTCATAATTCAACCTAACCTTAAAAAGAAACTTAAAAAATAATCTATCTAAAGGAGCATCAAACTGAATTAAGAAAAACATGAGCTACCACTTCTTTAGTTGATGCTCAAAGCTAAGCTGAGGTTCCCGTGAAATTAAATTTTCCCATCGAGTGCAATAATTATTTATTGCCTCCGATGGTTCTGCATGGTAGTGAATATTACTTCTCTTTATTTTCTCAATTTCAAACATCACTAGGAGCCAAACCAAGGTCTTCTACCTGCGCGAATGGATTAACATAGCCTATCTGCGAGTCTTTCTATTGGTTCTCGACGCCTATTTGATTGTCTCAAGGTTTTATTCCGCCTGCCGAAATTTCTGCGCCCTTTGGCTTGGCAGGCGTCGGCGATTATATCATAGTACCCGCCAAAAAGTGTCCAGTGGCTCAAAACTCCGGCTACAGCATCCTGAGGAAGCCAATGAACACTCCAATGAGGCACTGCTCCTTACGAGTAGTGAGATGGAGCAGCCTAACTTGGCTAACGAAATGGACTCAGTTGGATTTCCGGGAGCCCACACATGTGAAAATGAGGTATTTGGTATTTGCGATAGACACGAATTCAATTACTTGCTAGTTTGTGTCCGTGTTCTTGCAGTGAACATGTTATAAAATACATGTACAGAGTTTTGGTAATAAATCAATTAGAATGGATAGAAATAGGAGCTAAACGTGTACGTTGTTTTTCATAAAGTCTTTTAAAAACTGCTTAATTGAAGCTATTAAATTTTACTGAAAGGGAATCGTTTGCATCAATGCTTCTGTGATGTAATATGCCGAGTAAATAGGAGGATTGATAGGAGAGGTCATAGACCTTGTGGATTTCCAACGCTGATCACACCGAGGGCTAAAAAAATGATTCAATTTCTGCATTCTATTATAGCAAAGATGATGGCGTATTATATAATAAAACTGTTCATTAAGTAATTTTGATGGATTTTCGTTTCATCTACAGCAGCCGGATTTGATAGGGACTGTAACGCAGAAGCAAAACATCGTGCTCAGTCAGTCTTTACGCTTTGGCAGAACAGGAAATAGCAGTTCTGATGTACGTTGTATTTCTTAAAATCTGCTTTAGAAGTAAGATATCTATCAAAAGAAATAGACTTTCATGATATACGTTGTTTTTTCTCAAAGGAGCAACCATTTACTGTTTTAACTGAAAAATTAACGAATAATCTGAGTGATCACTAGGAAGGCCAAAAATGATTTGGCGGGATCTACCCGATTATTTTGTACGCATTCTTGTGCAAACAAAGTAAATTTTGAGGAAGGCAGCTAAGATTCTTAACACTATATCTACATCTGTGGGGTAGCGGTAGGGTTCTTTCAAACCAGCTGCATATGCCTATGAGGCTTGCAAAGCGTTTAGTCACAGATAAAGTCGAACAAACACGACCTAACGAGCTTGGCTACTATAAGCATATCAGTTCTATGACTAAGATCCGTCGAATATTTTACGGTTAACATAGTTAAAGACCTCTTGTTTCAAATAAAAGTTCCCCATTGCATTAATTTTTCATGACCTTAAATTTAAATTCCTCTAAAAACAATGAAACGCTATCACATGATCTTTGGTAACATAGATTCCTTTTCATTTATTCGTCTCCTATTTGCCCAAAGGAAATTATGAATTCCCGAAATCGTGGAATCAATGAACAATAGCTCGGAAGGGCTGCTTCCTTTTAAATCTTTAGAAGAGAGGCTTTTGAGCAATGGTCAACAGTAATTACCACGAAGAATAAATGCCACATAACCTCATTTTACGTCGGTCTTCAACCTACAAAGTGTTTTGCCTCCAGTTATTTTACAACCAGTCTGTAATTATTTGCTTCTGTCTTGTTGCGTCTCATATACGAATTCCACTAGGATAAAGTCTAGCTTGACTGTTTATTGCGTTCTAGAGCACGACACAAGTGCGTTCAGGTAATGGCAGCTGCACCTTTGCTCCTGCCATCCAGAACGCAGTCACCCCCACCGATTTGAGTGAAGACCCCGAGGCCTCCGACTTCACTGGCATCAACAGTCGAGGCAGTCTGCCTGCCTGCTGTTGCTGCCTCGATTTTCAATACCTGCTCATTCTCTTCGCCATCTGCCTCATGATTGTCGGTCTAGTCATTAGTACAGGAGCTGGCAATGGTATTGGTAATAGCTGGTTATTAAAACGGTGAGCTTTTTTCTCAGAGACCTGCCTTTGTTTTTTTCGCTAGAATAGCAAATTTCGCAACCCCTGGAAGTAAAACAATATCATTAAATCAAAATCTGATTTCGTTTAATGGATGTGAGACTTCACCGAATCGCCTGTATACAAATTAGGCCTTATTGAAATATAATATGAAAGATAGTGATTTTTTGCACTCGAACCATTAATTTATGTCCACTAAAAATAAAAGTTAATAGTTTATCTTTCTGGTTCGAGACCAACATTTATCTCTTCTTGCAAGATTGATTTGGATTTAATCTCTTAGGAGCAACCTAAAATAGCTCTAGACAGCTTCTGAATTGTACTAGAAAAATAAGTTTTTTGTTGTAAGTGACTTATGGAACACAGCAAAAGCTAATTTTTTCGGTTGAAACATCAAACTCAATTGCTCTTTTGTTTTAATAGATTAGCTTATATGGTTGTGAGATTGATACATTTAAGCTGGTTTGCTGGGGCTATCCCGGATTTGCAAATGTATTTGCAGATAAAGGTCATGAATCACTTTTCGTCAGGTTCTCAGTAGTTGGCTTTATGGATATGCTTAAGATTAAAACACTCAGACGCTATTCATATTAAGCTGGAACCAGGCTGTGGCATAATTCATGGGGGTATCTTGAAATAAATTGACTAAACTCAATGCCGGTAAAACTGGGATTTTTATCCTACTCAAAATGTGTTTTTTTCAGAAACACTGAGAACAAAACAGCCTTTCGCAGGTGTCTTCAGGGTTTCATTCAGGTCTTACTTCTCATGATAAATGACCCAGGTGTTTTAATAGAGGTTATGGGTGTATTTTAAGAAAGTATTTAAACGGATAAACTACAGACAATCTTAAACTAACAAAAATGTTAACAAGATTCCAAAGCGTTTTGGAGACTACGTCCTAATAATCCGACACTTCAAATGAAACTGAAGGAAGTACAAATCTACTCGTCACATAAGCATAGTCCTCTTACTCATTCTTTATTGCCTCTTTTGTGGTTCGAAAAATTTGTCTGAGCTCCTCTAGCTACCGCCTGAATTACTTGTAAATTTTAGTTCACTCCGACGATAAATGAAGCAGCGGTTAAAACTAACATTTGCTTCTTTGGAAACCTGAAATTTTTGGACCGGAGAGTCATAGGAAGAGTTCGTGAATTGCCTACATAGGCCTTAGTGGAACTTTTTTGCTTCTACTCGTGTTTATGAAAGCTCCCTTCTACTGGTCAGAAAGTGGGGGTGGGTTCATAGCTTTCTTGTAGATTGCCTTTCGCTGATGACTTGTCGTAAAAAATTCCTGCCAGTTGGATGACTCATTCATGCTATTGTTCTAAAGAGGACATTTTCATTTATCTTCAAGATTGCAGCTTTTTAGAGGTACAGATCTTTATAAAACAGTTAACCCTTTCAATCCTTGGAAGGTTTCATGCTTCTGTAGAATGGGAGTGGCTATTTCAACCATCTCACAGACAATGATAATAATAGTAATAATAATAATAATCGGAGTTTGACTTTAACCCAGGACGCACAGAGGCGAACTTTAATGCCGAGAATTCCTGGTTGCTAAATATGTCCTCCCAATATACATGCCCCGAATCCAGATATCTGTCAAACGTAGAATGTATGCATGATGTATCAGTGCTTTTCCTAAAATTTCTGCTTAAAAAACTTTAACTCTGGTGCTCCTATCATTTTATGCAAAATGGCGTATTTTTCTTTCAGTGTCCCTGTAATTTGATTTATGGATACTATTTTTACCTAAAGTATGCAAATATAGTACATTGCAATATTATATCTTAAGGTAATTTACTGCCACTGAATTCTTACTTCGTAGCATTCGAAAACTACAAAGTGGGAATAAGTTCTTCAAAATATCTGGAAAACACAGGAATCACTGATGTCTTGATTTGTTTACGTTAATGTAGAAGCGCACTACTTTCCCGAGTTGAAGCGATGGAAGATTATAGGTATCAAATGAGGGCGATGGTCCACTACGTCCAAATAAACTACCTTAATTCTCAACGACTTTTTTTGGAGCGCAACAGGGCGGCTAGGCAACTTCGACGACTCAAACGAATTCAGCAATGGCTGCATTATGAGAAAGTAAGCATTTGAGAATTTGTTTGTTTCCATACAATATCGTGATGGATAATGTGGCTCTAAATGACAAACAGAGACTCAACTTTATGATAAGCTCATACCTAAATTTTGTTTTGTCTTCATGCATCCTGAAAAGTTTTGCGATTGCTTGTTTGAAGTATGTAAATTAGTGGATTAGTTTAATCGATTTCTCTAACGAAGCACTATTACCTATTAGGGTTTGTGAAACTAAAACCAAGGTGCCGCTTTGGTGTTCAGCAAATTTACGTTTATTAAATTAGCATTTTTTCTGCAAAAATCGGACAGTCCCTGCCGATAATGACATCTTTCCTCCAAGGACAAGGAGCTCTAAGCTGCATTAGTGAGTGAATGATTTTAAACAACTAAACGTAAAATACTGAGAGAAGGAATATTTATTCATTGACAAAGTAGCAATTAATATTTCATTCAACAGTTCTAAGTTTATGACCCACCAAACTATAAGTCTGTGTGTATTCGAACGTCTGCTGAACTTTGGTCTGTAAAAATCGATATGCACGCATAACAAAGCGATGAAGTAGGTATTCCTACATGCCATTGTTTTTCATAGCACTGCCTATTGAAGCTGTAAGATTTCTCAAAATTATCTCACCTATCGCTTATCGCACAATGTATTCAATTGTAAATGTCTGATTTTCATTGAATTGATATGCAATACTTTTGAGTTTTTCATTATTGAGGTCAAGATGGACACTGATTTTAGTACTGTAGTTTCCATGGACTTTCGGTGAGCGAACTACGTCTCTAAATCTCTGATCCTACCTCTAAATCGCCCATTCAGGTTGAAAAACAAAACTTTTAATCTCAATTCAATCGTGTAGGAACATATTTTGCGTCAGAACCTCTATGAGGCTTGTGCCCTCTCGGAATCTACTGGCAGGAATAGGCAGAACTTCTACGCACTGGACAAATCCATTTGCCACAGGATAAGGCAGGATCTTCAGCGACGCCACCAGTCACCCTACGCTAACATGGCCTCGCGGAAGCCCCAAAAGAGTGATACATCATTTCTAACACCACAAGAGCAGTTCAAGCTCCCTTTGTGCTCTTTCTTACCTGTGCAATCTGCTGGTGAGTTAAGGTTTTACACACTTATTAACCCTAAATGTACTAAATGAGCGTCACTTAATATATTTGCGGTGGTATCTTCCTAAAATGGTATTTACCTGCTATCCAAAAGCCATCTAGCTTGAAGCTACAAGCTCTCAATACTAAACGTAAAAATTCTGTTAGTTTCAGTCATTTATTTAAGCTTTAAATAACATTGTATTTTAAAGCTAACAAATTAAATATTTTATGTGAGTTATTGATTTTCGTAAGATTCCGAATCCATTCAGAATAGAAGTGGATTGATACTTCATTTAACCTTTGAAAAGTTTCAGTCTGTAAACAGGTAATAAAGTACATTTTCGACTGAAAACTTCAACTTCAATTCTAAAAGATTTATTTTACAGCCGATTCTGTTAAGGTGATCTTACTAGCTTAAAACAATTATTAGAATCCACTGAAGCTCTAAAAATCTCGTGGTGATAATTTTATTCAACCCTTTCCGTTTAATCACTATTGCCACTCAGTTTGATTTTCACGGTGGGGTTGAGTTTTATTTTTCATCTTTCTATGCAATTTTACAATTTCATTTACAAAGAATGAATCTGCAAGTTCTCATTGGCCTCCTAATACATTGTCTCATCAGATCTGTCGAAAAGTGAAAAAAGATCGAAGTTCCATGGATTTAAAAGTGTTCCAAGTTGCTTTTTCAATGTAAATTGTAACAAGGCTGTGACAGAAGTTTGGTATTTTTCATGTTAGGCGAATTTTCCAAAGATCGCATTTTTCACTTATATTGTACTTTATTTGAGATGGATCCGTTCAACTTTAATGCATAGATTCCTCAAGTCTGTGATAAATAAATCCTGCCCCCTTAAGTACCAAACAAACTCCTTTTCTAAAGTATAGTCATTTCAAGGAAAAATAAGATTGGCTTTAGTGTTTACATATGCTGGCGCTAGCGCAGTCCATGAAGGAGATGCATCGCGTCGCTTCTTCCTCTTTGTTTTCCTTCTACAGATGCTCTAAACTCCTCTTTGAGCTCGCGCGAACGGCACACGATCCTGGGTGCAGAAAAGGCTGAAGTGGCGGGCATTCTCTCAGAGCAGGAGCTGCGGCAGCTGCACCAAATGTTCTTCCGCAACTCCACTTTCGCAGGCTTCCTCACAAGTCTCTATCGTCTCCTCTTCACCACCCTCTTGCTCTCCATGTGCGTGTGCTGGCTATTGGCCTGCAAGCACCTCATCATGCAAATGGCTACTCGCACCGTCGCTGTTGTTACCAGCAGAGTGCGTAAGCCTTTATTAATGCCTACAAGTACATGTCCTTATGAGGCTGTTAATTCATCGCGATTGTTAATTTATATGATACTGTATGACTTTCTAATTTATTCTATGGATTTTACGTATACATCGCGGAAATATTAAGCAAGAGTTGTCCAATCTACAGCTGTATTTTGCTACTTTGGACGCTTTAGACTCTGTACCGAACATTTAAAAATTCCATAACTGCTCAACTACCTTGCTAATCAATACACGTGACACCAAATTTCTAAATGCTGGTAGGAGTGACACCAACTTCAGAGGGATCGAGACATAGGCTATTCGATTTTATAAAAGGTTTTTTTGCAGATGGCCCGTAAAGAAGCCGGATTTTAGTAAACTTATTTTTTGCCATAAATTAGCATTAATGGGAGGTTGAAAGATCAGTTTAGTGATGCATATTGCGCTGATATTAAAGCAATTCCATCCTTTTTACAAAGGCCAGCTTTGCGCTTTTGAATCCGAAAAATAAAATAAAAATAAAACCTTTGGGCTGAGTCAGACGTTGACAATCCCGGTAATCTACTTTGTAATCAAAATTTGCTCCTTAACTGGATAATAGAATCATTTTGTTCCGTTTTTTTGTTTCACTGCGGTAGTCATACTTTATTGTTCTATAAAATGCAATCGTTTCTGTACTAGAGGATACTTTAGATGAAATCAAATTATGCAGCCAAATAGAAATATGTTACCTGGGCAATAAAGTACCTATATTGATAGTCGTAAATTATTACCTGAAGCGTGAATCGATTCAAGCGTAAGCTGCATTTAGTATTACTTTAAAGATGTAAAAATCACTTTGACGAAAGCACCGGATACCAATCTTAGGTGTTACTGTCAAGAGGTTTCCAGAAATCGAATTATCTTTATCATTGTATGATGCCCACCCCAAATGAATAATTGGATTTTTTCCATCTTCAGGTGACTGTAATCTCACCCATTCCACCGGCCGTTCGTCACATCGAGACTTTCTTCCACTCCTCCGATAGTTCCCTCAGCTTTCATCGCCCGGCTGCAGGCAACGGTAGAGGCGGAGGCGGTGGTAATGGCGCAGCGCAATGTCATCTCAGCATCTGGCAGTCGGATGAGTATCCTTGCGAGGCTCTGCCCAACCCGCACTATGTTCTACCCCCTGAACCTCCACCTCACACTACAAAAGTATCCCCGTCCGCTACCACCGTGCCCATTGGCCAAAAGGCCGAGCGGAACAGTCGGATGCTTAGAACAGGTAAGGTCGGCGGCCAGACAGCCTAGGCAAAGGGTGACACTGCCACCGGTGATTCGTCTGAATCCCATGTCTAACTGTTGTTGTAACCTCCTGTATCCTATTCCTCCTCCTTCGCTGCTGATAATGCATGTATATAAATGTATACTTTGAGAAAATATAGAACGGATGTTTAGAATGCCGGTCCAACATTCTACAAGGTATTCTTAGGGAGCCAGAAACGTTTCAGTGCTATCTCTGCTCGCCACAGTAACAGTGACATGTCAGTGTCTCCCGAGGTAATAAGTTATAAGTAGTTATTTTGTTTTAGTCTTAGGATCTCCAGATTGTGGTAATATCTTAAATGTTCAAGGACATTTTAAAGAGTTTCAGATCATATTGATTCCACTAAAGTAATGTCTGGACGAAGATATATGCACCACTAACAGCGTATTATTTCTAATCAATTGCTTTATCTTTTGTAAGAACCATTTCTCACCATTGATGCAATTTTTCTGTGAAGTTGTGATTTCAGAGAATAAGCCCTACTTCTTTGTTCCGATTTTGCTTAATTTCGCATTAAATAGGTCGATATGACACTGGAAGTTGTTCGATTTTCGGGGTTCTTTAGTGACGAAGTTTTGGAAGAGAAATTCTATTCGAAAAACTTTCACCTTAAATCACCCCTTCTATGAAACTTGCAACCACTTGAATTGAAGAACTGATTGTCGATGTCTCATGTTTGAAAAATTTAAGAGCAGTTCAAGTCCTCAGCCATAGCACTTGTTGCATTGAATTGGAAGAATTATGTAAATTATAGCTGATAAAAATGGTTTTCAAACATTGCTTTACTTTATAGCAATTGTTACGAAAGAAATAAAAACCGAAACTCATTGCCAATCACGATATGTTAAGTAGAGCGTGTGTAAATAGTTTCTTCGATTACCATATTACATACTGTTTGTCTAATATCTGGCTTTATTGTATCGTGCAAACTAAAAGTTGGTAGGTCTTTCACGAATTACGCATTCAACTTAACAGCTATGTAAGGGAAAGTGCATTAAGTTTCGAGTGAAAACTTTGGCTGGTTAAAACGCTTTGAAAATAAATTCAGAAAAAATGTCTCTCAAACTGTTTTAAAATCACTGTTGAACATAGCAAGTGGAATAAAGTGGTCTGATTAAGACGCTGAGAGGCTCAGAGCTGGGATTTTAGATGACGATCACTTATTACTTTGGATCTCTGGTCAATGAATACCCCTGCCTAGGTTAAGCAGCTGGGAGAATATCTGGTTTTGGCGTAACTATATTCATATTCTCGATTTCGACCTCAAAAATCAAACTATTTCTATGAAGGTCGTCTGTGCATGCAAGGATATTCGATCAATATTTATCGGCCAGTTTCGGGAATTTCTGTTATTGAAAAATGCTTCATTTTCCATCTATAATTGAATGATGGACACAAAAGGATTGGTCAAATTGTGGATTAAGAGCGAGGAAACAGTAATCCGAATATTATTATCAACCTATTCGTTCATTTTCACTTTCCGGTCTTTTGACAAAAGCCATTAGTAGTGAAGAGGTAGATATAAAAGTTTTGCTTATTCAAAGCGCTCTGAATAGCGTTATAGTGTTTATGCGCTGTGCTGATGTGGATACTGATTTCAAGGACAAGGACGCTAACGACACAAACCAATCACAAATCGCTTAGTCACAATTTGTGCCCTGTCACGATAATTAGTGTGCACCACTTCGTACGACGGCGGGCATGCAAGATCTCTATAACATGCTAGTTCTTTCTAATACAAGCTTTTACCCCACCTTCGGTTTTCTAATACCTGGGAGATATTGTTATTATTAGTTAAAGTGACAATCACTTTAGCCTAATAATTGATTCATTCAGATCTCGGAAAATGGCTTCAGAAGCAAAGTTGCAGTATTTATAATTGCTTGTATTAGTGAACGAAAGTTGGAAAGTTTCAATTTGGGATTATCTTAGCTGGTCAAACCGATACAATCTTTGCTTCCGCATAGAGGTATTTTAGCAGGGATGTTTGCTGCACAGAGTTGAGATGTGTAGGTGCTGTTTACTTTTTCCCATTGAACTATAAGGACAGTTATGTACGAGTTCCATGTTAGAATATCACTGGATTTCATTACGTATTACACTAGTTTGTCGGGTTCATCCTCACAACCAGGTACATTGGTGTTGTAGCAATGAGAATAGTAGTTGTAATCAATTAGCTCGAGATCACCTTGGAAAAAGTCTCTTGATGGTAAACTCTACTAGAAAATTTACTAAATTTCGGGAGACAAAGGGCTTTTATACTGCTCATAGCTCTCGTCGTTTCCGAAAGGGGGTAGAAAATTCGGAAGCATATTTAGTTTGTCAAAATTAGGTTTGAGACTATTTTATTTATTTGCACAATTTCCTTTTAATTGTAATGGGGCTAAGACCACTGTAACATAGGAAACTTATCGGTTTCATGCTCGAACCTCGTTGGCTGGAAGACGGAAAGAACTGGTTATACTGCTGGCTTCTGCTGTCGATTCTATTTATTAACTTGGTGAGGTACCTATGTGATGAGTTGATGGATGATAGGCACCTAGTGATGTTATTCCAAAATAGTTTAGCTACACTTTTATGTCAATACCTTTTATTCAGTCCACAGTAATTATTTAGTATGATGGAATTGAGAAAATCGACTAAGCGACACAACGAAAGGAAAAATCCCTGAAAAAATGAAACATACTCATTCAAATATTACACCAGTTTCGTAAGAAATTGACTTCTTATAAAGGACACATGAGGTAGGTTCCATACATTCTATATAGTTGCCGAGGGCATAGAGCATTCAAAACATTTTTCATGGAAGTTAACCAATCATCAACATCAATCCCACTGAAACTTAAAAATGGGGTGATATTTTAGAAGAAAGTGGAAGAAAGGATAATTGGTCTGGATCAAGTTCTCTCCTAAAAAAATGCACAAAATTATCTCTAAAGTTAGGCATAATTATTCTACTGACATCAAGGTTTCTATACACCTTGCATATGTAATTTTATTTCTTCTCCAGTGTAAAAAGCACAATAATGTATGTTCAGTAATCAGAGCTAATGTATAAATATTTATATAAATAATAAAAAGCATATAACTCTCATTAGCACGTATTTTGTTTTACAAAATCAAATAAATTATCAAGATGATCGCAACTTTATGCACCGCGGGGTTTCGGAGCGGGCTGTTACTGCACCCTGGCTCTTTCGCAATCTGCTGATTTGATATTCCAGAATTTATCGAAGAAAGTAAAATAGTACCCTCGGCATTGTTAATGCATTGTTCTATTAAGGTTTGTGCTAGTATGAAACCCAATTTAAATCAAAGACAAATAATGAGAGATTTCAACTTAGCTCAATGCTTAATAGCTATTTCTGGTCCTTATTTGATATGGGTGTTTTTCATTATAGATGAGGTTGCTGAGTAAATTAAAAGTTATAATCCCGGTTGTGTTGTTATTGTTGCTGACAATATCAATACATAATTTGTTGAACAGTCAGAGCAGATCATTGTATCCCGATACTGAATCTCTGCGGGTTCCATCTAAAAAGAGTGCGAAAGATCAGCTGGCAGCTCCCTTAGCACAGTGAGTTTATATTGCTTTGCATGTTCGCTTTCGTCTTCAGTTTATTATACCAATTTTGTATACTAAGCCCTGATTTAATTAAAATCGATGAAGTGACATCAGTATTTTGCTGTTGGTGTGAAAATTAGATTGCTCAATGTTAGAGTTTTGAGTATACTCCAATCAGTTATGCATGCTATAGACCTTCCGTGGGCTGTGCGGACCATGGTGCTTTTATTCATTGCTGACTATTTTGTGGGATCTCAGTTAAACCACACTCAATGCTATTTTTGATTGTCTCTTCAGACCCGCCAATGATATCCAACGTCCAAAGCCATGTAAGTTATGCTTTATCCTATATTTACCTAAAGAGTTGTTTTGGGCCCGTTGCATGGTGTCGTTATTCGGTAATCTTGGTCAATAAAGTAATTGATCCATGTCAGCACCCTCATATTTACTTGTTTTGATGCTATTTGTCCTTAAAACATCCCACGTCTAAGGAAGGCAATGCGTGAGGCTTTCGTGTCTAAAGTAGATGTTTTTAATGCATGAACGAAAATTTCTGCATTATATTTACAAACTTAACAGTGGATATATTCTAAATTTGCTATATTACAGTCAAGAACTACTTTATAACCAGTTTTCCAGTGCTCTTTATAGACTTGTGTTTTCTGTATGAAGATGTGTTTCCTGATGTTTGTTCTCTAAAGGCAAACCCTGCTTAGAAATCATTGTAATGCCGCAATCTCTCCTGTTTACTTTTTAAGTTGTTTTTAAAGAGGTTACCTCGTAGAGTAGTATCCCGTAGGGTCAATCTGGCTAGCATCCATGGTTGTCCCCGAATTTCACTGATTTGTACTTCGCACAAGTTGAATTATCATTTAATCAGATTTTTCTCTCTTAGAATTTTTGATTTATTTAAAAATGAAGCACCTGTGAGGTAGGGTCTCCTCTTTGATGCGTATCACCCGTGGTTATTTTTGCTTTTTTGGACGGTCAGAAATCCTTATTTTCGCTAAAGTTTAAGGAAAGTCAGCTCTCAACAGGTATATGTAGGGAGTACGCGGTTGTGGACCCCCATCGGTGGCAATTAGAAAAGCTGTTGCGTAAACTCCTGTTCTACTGTACCTTCCCAGCTGGCATTTATTCACTTCAGTGATTTGCCATCATTCTTCTTGGTTAACGGTTTCCCTCATCGCCTGCTAAAGGCGCAAAATTATCAGTTGTAGTTGTATTTGTAAAAAATCGATGCGGTAAAATTTTGTATTTCTCTGCAATTTTGCTCTTGGTAAAAATCTCCCTCACCGTTATCATGCAACAACTAGATCAGAGTTGCCTAGTGGAGATCATACTTCGGCATCCGTGGTTGGTTTTACTGCTTGCTACTAGGATCTTGTCTATGTTAGTTTGTTCGATTTGCATTTTATCACTGATGGCAAAGCTGGAGCATTTTCTGAATTTCCTTTCAAACCCTAGCGCAATTACCTTTCCCTTAAGGTGGAAATACTGTTTGTTCTCTAACGCTATCCCTTTAAGCTATCCCTTTAAGTGAACCGTATGTCATAGGGAAAAGATGATTCCGTACTTCGAAGGTATGGCCATTGATACGGGTCTACTTTACTAAAAGTAACCAACCCTAGTTTCTGCAAAACATCAAGGTTTGTTATGGCATTTTTGTTCGTACTTTCTGACCAATGATCTTTTAACTCGGAATTAACTCCGTACTTCGAAGGTATGGCCATTGATACGGGTCTACTTTACTAAAAGTAACCAACCCTAGTTTCTGCAAAACATCAAGGTTTGTTATGGCATTTTTGTTCGTACTTTCTGACCAATGATCTTTTAACTCGGAATTAGTAGTGTGGGAGATGATGATCTATTGTTTTAAAATAGCTGATTTAAATTTTACCTTGTTTTATTACTCTTAATTGCGAAAAGTGTACTCCTCTCTCGAGTAAACTGTTTCATCAGCGCTGTAAAATGCATGCAGGAAATAGATAATCCAGAAGTCAATCCTCTCCGTAAAGACTCGTATCTTTTTAAGGTTCATTACTTCATTCATTAATCCGTTATTTGTAGGGTTGAGGCTGTATTTCACACTCGCTGCAATTTGTGTTTAAACTCGGTAATCGTTTTTTTGATTGTTGGATAAATTTGGGTGTTCAATGTATGTTCGTGTACTTTGACAGCTTTTAATCGCACACAGTCATGTTTACACAAGTACGTAAGTTCTAATTTGTCTTAAAAATAAATAGCCAGATTTCGCTATCATTTGGGGTAGAAAAGTGGAGCCAAATTACCAGTGGGATTACTCCATGCCCTATCTGTAGTAGGGGTTTCCAAAACGTTCAACCAAAATATTAATTACAGCACCTTGCAGCAGCAAAAGACCTTTTTCCCTATTTTCTAGACACCATGGTTCTATGGAGTTTTCAGATTGTACTTGGCTTTTGACTTAAAAATTTCCCAATCTAAAATTTCATTGATTGAGCACTTGTTCTATCTAGCTTAAGAATAGTCCCTTTATTTCTGTTTATACTTTTCCTGGAGCCCACAAATAGGCTTTTAGAAAATGATACCTTTAGAAATACCTGAGTGAGCATGTATAAATTACCCTTGGTGGAGCCAAGTAAACTCAACGCGATATAGTACGTAACAAACGGAGCATTCTCCTGCTGCAGTGTCTCTGCTTGGGTCCTCCTGCCACGCTCTACAGCGCAGAGCAATTCGACTGACACGGGAATCGCGCTACTTGGTGCAGGCGAAGCTCCGAGCCTGGCGCGAGCACCCACCAGGCGAGGACGCCTTCGCTAAGGAGCTCGACGAACTCTACAAGGTCTTCTCAGACCTCACCGACCTCCTCGAGGTCAACATCGACGGTCTTGCTCGTGTCGATGGTGCCGGTTTTGCCCATCGTAACGCACTACAGAGCCTCACCGATGCCTTTAATAAGGAACTGCACAAACTACAGGTTTGTTTAGCCCATCATGTCTTCCCTGTGTGGTGACTCCTATTAAAAAGGCTCCTTCCCGAGGTGGCGGGGGGGTATCGGAAAACCAACTCGTCTGACTCTAGGGACGTTGCTCACTGGAGTCAGCCTTGCGTTTCCATTGGTCCTGTATTTTCTGGTCTAGAAATTGGCCTCACTTCTCGGTTGTTGCTTCACTGGCTATCTTGAGACTATTGCGCTGTCGAAGCAGGTCTTGACACAATGTCCATGGAAAGCCGGATCGTTGTCATTGTGTGACTTACTTTTTCACATAGTAAGGTATTTACGTAGTATGCAAACTAAGTTCGACCCGGTTCTTGAGAGCCGTGTGAAACTATGTAGCACGTCAATCATGGTAGCAGGTGTAGATATTGTGTACTCAACGTGATTGACAAGGTTTAATGTTGAATTCTCAAGTTTCGAAATTCACATGCCTTAGGGGATGTAAATTCGTGATTTTGAAAAGTTATTAAATGGATGTCTATTCCTGAGGTCCTATGAGGTTGTTGAATGCTAACAACACTCCGGTTTACGTAATTTTTCACTTTCTACTCGAATTCCTTATGAATGGTATTCAGTAATTACTCATGAAGCATGTCAACTATTCGACAGACTGCCCTTAGATGTTGCGAGCGAATATTTTTGCGTTCCCAATGGGGTGTTTAGGTGCTATATTCATTTACTGCATAGGTTCATAGTGTATATTGCGCGCTGCTTTCACTCTTCAGTCTTTGGAAGTAATACTTATTAATTGAAAGAGGATTCAGAAGATTAGCTGATTGATTGGTTTTCAATCTCGTCTTATTTCTGTTTTCTCTAAACCACTAGAGGAATCGTTGAACAACAGAGGGACGCAAATTTGTTCGCTTAGACTCAATTACGTACTGCTTAAGGGTAGTCTGGTTTGTATGTCAAGGTCCGTCACTGCGTGTCTTCGAAGCGTGGGTTCGGTATTGATGGCTTAATGAGTAGGTGAGAAAATTCAAGGGACTGGCGCGTTAGCCTGTGTTTGACCAGCATGTTAGTCATCAGGTCTGGCATATCCGCTTAGCCAATGGTGAGGCTTAGACTCAGTTTTCAGAGTCGCCAGGTATCGTGATCGCAGTTGCTAACATGGTCAACTTCGGTGATTGTAGAATCCAGAGGACTGCAGTAACGCGAAGCACTTGCTGGTGGACATCAACAAGGCCTGTGGTCTGGGCTGCAAGCTGCACCACGCGGGCCACTGCTTCCGACTGGCCATCGGCTCGGGCCGGATTCTGCAGTTCATCAATGCCAAGTTCACCTACTCCGACAAAGGCTTCTTCTCCGTCTTCAAACCCCTCTCCTCCTGCTTGATCGACACTTCCGAAGCCAAGCTCCAAGCTGTTGTCTGGGGTTGTGCGTTTTCACTCGGTTATATCTTCATTCATCTTTTAGTTGAATGTGCTTGGTTGTTGTTCCACGACTACATACTCAAGTAATTTGGAAAAGGGGCTGTAATTTATATTTGCAAGAAGTAGTCGTTGGCTATTTCGTCACATTGAACAGTGTGGTAAAGCTTCCGGGCTGATTGCAGCTTGGACCGCTGCGTTTGAAAATCTCGCAACTAGTGGGAGGTATCTTGTTCTTTCGTTGTTTTCTGGGTTATTCAAGTGCTGTATCTACTTTCAGTTTTCTAAGAAACCATCAATCTGGATAGGTCTTCAGAGCCATTTCTACTTGGTGCTCACGTGGTCGTCGAGAGGGTGTATGTGAATGATATCACCACTGGGAAGTTAACTACCTCCGGTGTACATGAAGTGGGTGGCTCTGGTGGCTGTGCAATTGAGTGCCCTTGCAGAGGGTACTTTATCCCCTGCGTATCAGTCCTTCAGCAGGCCTAATTGGGTTGCGCCTCCGTCCCTGGGGAGGGCTCCAGACTACACGCACATCAGTAGTGCTGTTGTTAATGATAATATTTTAATAAATCGGTTGGTCTGGCGTCTTCAACTCACTTTCATTGGCGAAATTAAGGGGTACGATATTCCTAAGATTACATGACTGGGCAAGAAATAGGACTGTGTTCATATCTGACGTCATTTTTCACGAAGTATTGGTTATACAAACCCAGCTGGCGTGTGGTTTGTAGTTCTGTCCGCTTCAATAAAGTAAGGTATTGATTGGCCCCTACGGTCGATGTGGGTG
Source organism: Anomotaenia brevis (assembly GCA_030710315.1). Lineage (NCBI taxonomy): Eukaryota > Metazoa > Platyhelminthes > Cestoda > Cyclophyllidea > Dilepididae > Anomotaenia > Anomotaenia brevis. Next base: position 236,426 of record JAUOZQ010000063.1, on the reverse strand, counting down.
CTCAAACGTTTACCCACCTAGCTTTGCGTTGGTTCTCTAGGTACGATTAAGTGTCTCTCGTCCTTTCATGAAGCAAGTTACTCTGATGCAGTAAATATTACCCGCTTAACAGCGTGCTTTTAAGGTTTGTCGAAATGTTGTCCAGCATAAACAAAGGGTTTGATAAATGGGTCATAACATACTACTGTTCTTGACGCATCTAAACTAAAGCGTGTGCTGTGGGGTCGTAGGGTGATGCCGTTTATTGAATCTCGTAGGGTTCCACTCCATAGTGCACAAACGCATGTTCCCACTCTTTTCTTTAACTCAGCTCCCGGTTACGAGACCTCAAAGTACGTCTTCTGCCCGATCATTGAGGCGCTGCCGGAGATTCCGGCGTACGCTCACCCCGCAGTCCCAGCCTCAATCGCGGGTCCGCTGAGACACCTTCACGGGGAACCGCCGGTCTGGGTGTCGGGACATCTCCTCGCCTACATCATGCGTTTCCATCCTGGAAACATCTCCGTCGACATGAACAAGCTCATACAGAATGTCAGGGGGTTCCCCCAACGTGAACCCATTGTCGGCATTCACATCAGGCGCACTGATAAGGTATTGCTCATCGCATCCATCGACATTTCTGACTTGTAGGTTAAAGCTATAGATAAGATGGTTTCTTTTGCTGCTGCGCTGTCCTAGCGCCTTTGTTAGTTTATCTATTAAAAGCTGAAAATCTACCAAAAGGCTGATACGATATGGGTAGAAAACGAGATTGCTGTCTTTTACTGGCAAGCCTGTCTGGTTGGTTTGAGGTTGTGACGTGACTTTCTAGGGATTCTGAAGGACTTGTGATCCTAAATTTCGATTTACATTTGTTAATAGTCCAATAACTTTCTCATTTAGCCATATCTCTAATTAGGACTAGATAGCAATGTGCTGATTGAATCTGTCATGAGCTATCCTGTGCCCTTAGGCGTGCATACGTGTATTCGCTAGAAAGGGAGTGGGTGGTGAAGCAAAAAACCTCCGACTATTTATTTGGGCAAGGAGACTTTTGGCTGGTGTCTCACGTTTCCGCGGACAATGTGAGTGATCTTCGGACTTAGAAACTGCTTCTAAGTAGTGGTTTTTACCGGAATATAGTTATTGTGCTATTAAACCAACCTTCGAAAGCTTGTTTCTTGCTGAAATAGCACCTGAACAAATCCGCTCTAGTGACAGTACTACTAGAAAAGCATTCCACTTTGTTTTGTAAAGCATGTGATGTTCTAGTGCTTTAAATTCGATTTTCTTGAGTTCTTCACGTGATCATGCGCATACTGAAGTGTCTTCTATTTCAGTTTGGAAAAGTCGGAGTTCCTATTTCATGTCTTCTTTACTTAACTTGAATAATTATCTCCCCTCGATTGAAGTTTTAAACCTTTAGAAACACCAAATTCCTGATCAAGCTAGTCAGTTCTACGGGGTCTGTTTAATTAAAATTCAAACGTAGTATGAAGTTCTTGATTATTTCAAGGCTTCATTCATACATGCGTGGTTTGGTTTTGACATGTTTAGGTCTTAGTAATGCGTGTCATCCTTGGCTATCATGTTTCGCCAAAAGCCTACCAAATACCTTGCAGTCATAGTCTTTCAGTGTGTCAGAGGCGCTTGCATTCCTCACCTATATGTGTATCTGCTTATTTTCACTCTTTTGGCTATGGGCATTCGACGAGTTTTGCACGTTTCCCCGAAAGTTCCTGCTTCATGAAAAGGCGAAAACTGAAAGGAGGGCCGATGGGGACGTAACCGTGCAGCTGCGACGCGTGTGTGTGCAATGACCAGAATTTAATGGTCTGGTGTGTTGAGAGAGCCAAACACCTAGTTTCCTTGGTCGCATATAACCGTATACAATGGAAAGCCTGTCCTTAGCTGATCCACTCCTTTATCAGTAATACGTTGTTGCCTGTGCGTTCAGATTCGGACGGAGGCGGCGTTGCACAAACTGGAGGAGTACATGAAGTACGTGGACCAGTACTACGAGAAACTGGAGATGGAACGCACCATGAGAGCCAGATCAGAGGTAAAGCAATTCACCTTCTTTGTGCTTGCAGTTTTCGGTTTTCCAGTATTTCTGCTAGCGTTGCACGCTATCCACTGAACCGCGGTTAAAGAGCACTCATACAGTGGAGTGAAAAGCGATCGAGGGTGGAAGGGCATAGATGTTATTACTGGTAATGCAACTTCGACCAAGTCGTAAATTGCATTGCAATTACAAGACTTAAAAGTCATTATGCATATGCCCTTTAATTTGCACGAAAGACAAGATTGAACTCAACGCTTGTATTATATGCAATCCTTTATTTAAATGGGATGTAATTTGTTTGAGTACGATGTAATCTACAGTTCGAATGGCTCTTAACCATGCTTGTAAAATCGCCTAAGTACCTGACTCCCACCTTTTTCAATTCTCCAATTGTGGTACATGAAATTATACTTGAAAACTGCATTCCGGCGTCGCAAATGTCAGCCTTACCTGTCAAGTAGTTATCAGCCTTTAGCACGTGATTGCTCAGTCAACGCATTCTAGACCCCATTTCAAATCAAGTGTCGAATAAGACTCTTTAACCGTATTGTGGCAGGAATGGCGTGGAGATGACGCGAGCTTCCCACTGCCGCAGCAACTGACACGCCGCGTTTTCGTCGCCACCGACGACCCAGAGGTGTTCACCGAGGCGCGACGCCTGTACGGCTCGCAGGTGACGGCGGATGGGCGACCGCTCTACAAGTTCGTGGGTGACGAGCAGCGCGCTCAGTCGGCGGCCCTGCAGACACGCTACACGGACGGCTCGTTCCACGCCATTGTCGCCGACCTCATTGGTCTCTCGCACACTGATTTCCTTGTCTGCACCTTCTCCTCGCAGGTGCGATCGTAGAACACATGCTAGTTTCCTCCCTATTCTAGCAAAACTGGGACGCCAAACTTTCTGCTATACTATGAGGCAATTAACGAAAACTCCCCCCACTTCTGGGTCTATGGTATGGCGGAAAAATTGGTTTGTGGGCAAAAAGAAGTCTGAGGAAATAACTAGCTGATTGGTCGAGCTTTCGGATAAAGGAGTGGAAACCCGTCTACAGACACGTCCTGTATCGTTGTGGCTCCTGTGTGAATCTGATAACTTTATTAAGGCATTTGTTCTATTCTCAGAAATTCTTCTAATCCATTACGTTGCTACACGTGTTGGAGCTGTGCATTCATCTTACCTAGGCCCCGCATGTAGGAACGTGAATCATTTGCTAATAACAATTTAATGAGGTGTCGTGCACGTTTTTGTCAGCATTGAATATTTTGTCAATCCCGGCTACGTTAGATATTGGTATTACTGCTAATTTAGCATCCAAAAAAGATTACACCAATTTTTGAAGTGATATCCCCATGGATTTCACAGAAGCAATCAGGGCTCTTGTCAAGACATCGTGCAGTGGGGCCAAACGATTGGCCTCTTAGAACCCACCTCTTGTTGTAAGTCATTAGGCTTGGAATTGGACGATTGACCGATTATGTTTTCCGACTATCACAAGATTCCAACGTCATCTATCCGCATTCATAGATTGGTCGCTTGGCGTATGAACTCATGCAGACCCACGCAATGGATCTGGGAGATGCTTCCATGAAGGTACAGTCACTTGACGATACTTACTACTACGGAGGTCAGCAACTGTGGCACCAAGAGGTGTTAGTGAAAGACGAGGGGACTGGGCTTTCAGCGGGTGACCACGTCTCCTACCTGGGCAACCACTGGAACGGCTACGCCAAAGTCAAGCTGCCCAGAACCCAGTTGGACAAAGTACTACCGGCGTACTTGTTCGAGAATACGTTCAGAGTTGTGGACTTCCCCGGATTTAGAGTTAACGTGTCACTTACTTGAAGAAGGATACTGCTCATTCATACCCTTAAACCCCCCCAACGGCTATCTGTGATTGTTGCATTTTGTATGCTTTCACTTCGAATAATTGCAAGAGTGGTGCTGTGTCAATAAATGCGGTGCCGAGACAAAAAAACCTACCTGACTTGTTTAACATTATCGACTTATGAAACGGGTGAAAAAACCAGAATAAGCGCAAAACACATGATGTATTTACAAATTCATAAACAGATCTACACGATGGTATCTTCACTCCTGATATATTCCCCAATATCGGCTTGGTGAAATGCAACAATGGTCATGGGATCAGTATTTTTTATTTGAGTGGTCGACTTGGCTGCTACACCAAAACCCTAGTATCATGGTAAGGGGAGAGGTAGTACAACTTACAAGTGGTACGTCATTCATGCTCATGACTACAATACCAGCATACTGAGGTGTATCTTCGGACACGCGAGCCAAACCCGACTTGACGACATGATGCCCATAGAGAAACTGCTGCTCAGAAGTAGGTTTTAGCCAAACACGGTGCTTAGCATAAGGGGCTAGATAGGGAAGCGCAGTTATATGAAGTCGGAACTTTTGCGTTTTTGAAAATTTGCCAAAACAAGTTCCGAAACTCAGAAGATTTTTACGCGTAACATTTGCAGCACGCTTGGCCAAATCCTCTCTGCCAAATAGTCAAAAACCAAATAAAAAACAAACCTGCAGTAGAAAACACGCTCTCGGTGATAGTAGAAATTGTACTTTTCTCCTCCGCGCTCAAGTAAAGTATTGATATCTTGAATACTATGTAGAAAATGAATTGCACTAGAACTTACTACTTATCTAGCTTCTCCACAAGGACCCTATACTCATGCTCCCTCAACTGACGCATGACCAGTGACAACAATAGATGGATTGAATAATACTAGAACAATCGAGGAAACACAAACAAGATATATTAAAACGTATCCTTAAACACAATAAAAATAAATGTTTAATAAATTACGCATATTTAATCAAAAGAACAGGTCTAAAATTATTTTGTGACAAAAACATTTCTCATTTAATGAATACAATTTTTAGAATTCCACGAGTTAATAACTACGCATTTGCCTTTGATAAAAACCTTGCACTTCTATGGGTGTCGGAATTCCCTAGAAACTAGGAAAGATCCACTAACCCATTTATTTAAAATAATTGCTTAAAATTTCGAGGTTATTTTTTCAAAACCTTACAATATTCGTGTTGGTTTTTCATCTATATTAAGGGATACGATGAAAAGGTTGGCATGATTAAGAGAGCATTTATCTTTAAAAGTTACTTCAACATCTTTCGTACTGCTCCCAAAACATGACCCTTATTTCCTGGTTACTGAAAAGCTAACACTCCTTCTGAGTCGGATATTAAAATTCAGCAGTTTGAATTAACTGTGCTAAGATCCTGGATAGTGCGAAAATGGCTCCTTATGTCAGCTTTTCATATCCTTAAATCCTTCGTGTCCACCACCAATGCTTGAGCCCTATCTTTATATCGTTTTGAACGGCTTTGTCACAATGGAGGTGTAAGGCAAACGTATTCACGTATGAAGGATAAGTGAAAGTGATGGCACATCAATACCTATTTATTTTATTATTACTTACTTTTTCGACAAATGGTCTTGATTTAACCTCATGAACTCTTCATTTATAAAATACAGATGTATAAGCCAACCTGGTTTGCATTCCGGCGGCCTTGAGGGTATCAATGGCTTCCTTACTGTCGAGGGTTGTTGCCACCTCTGCTACTAAAGGTACTTAGGTTTTGTCGTTTTGTATATACTTCTAGTCCCGCGGGTAAGCCTGATACCGGTAGCTTATGGTCATGTAAAGCCGATTCGCTACCCTCAGGTTTCCTACAATGATATGACAAGGCCCGAAGGTTCGTGGCAGAGAAAATATGATCAAATGAATGCGGAGTACTCGAAGTATATGTACATTGGGATCCTTTCACTCATTGTTTCGACAACCATTGTAAGCTAGCTGTACTTACTTTACTATTTAGACGCTTTATTCCCTCGACTTGACCAAGTACATGGAACCCCCGCACAGAAACACACCAGAGGGTCTTGCCTTCTTAAATCCAGATCCGAAAATACTAGAAGACATTCAACGAACAGCATGAACTACGCGCCTTCGCTCCTGTCACCATTCTTAGCCTTAAGCAACTCTACAGCTAGTATACACACTTTTACCCAAGATAATGCAGTACTGTCATTTTCATGAAGTGTTTATTTAAATAAGACCTCGTGGCAAGTGCTATTAATTTCCTGTCTCCTTCCACATACGGCGTCCCGTCTTGTCTAAGTCGAAACCGTGCTTCAAAAGTGCCGGGGCTTGTTAGTTTAGGGGAACCAAAGTCCGGGTGACCTACGGTGCCCCTCCGCATAAACACTTCGTGAGAGCGCCATCCTGCTTTAATACGCACCTTGACGTTCACTAATTCGATAGAAAGGGCTCCCTTGTTTTATAGACTGTTTACGGAAATAAAACAGAACTTGAAGAAATGTAACAGAGGTATATTTGAAGAAGAATATATGCGTCGTCAGCATGTTGAGATATTAAAAACGATAAGAACTAAAAGACGAGATTACGCAAACTTTGCTTACGGCATTTTGATTTTCATGAACGCTCGCACAGAGAGGAAGGAGGTAATCACACAAGCAACTCCTAACGAGATTGTGATCATCCGTGTGAGTTTCGTCATCTTTAAATCGTTCACAATATCGAGCATAATGAACCCAACAGCACCAAGTGTAAACATGAAGCTACAAAGTAGCCCTTCCATTATATACTGACTGTTAAGTCGCCATTGCATGAACGCAACCTACTGCGATTATAAGATGTTTTGATTTACCGGTCTCTGATTTCCTCTGGCATCGGTTTCCGTCCCAACACTAGGTGGCCCATTAATAATATCAAATATTATTCCTAGACAGTAAAACACCAGTAGAACGTGTCATACCCCCGGTAACAAGAAAATACGTTACAAGAACAAACGCAAAAACAGTCATTCTAGAAGGAAGGCCAAACCACAAGGGTTTCTTGATACGTAGTTTAGGGCATTCTAATACGGAGAAAATGCTGCTAAACACGAAATCCATCTCTACAACACCTGACTCAAGAACCGCGCTAACGTTGACCAATAAGATTAAGAAACCTGCTAGTTAACGTCTTATTTAAAACAGATAAATGCTCATTTCATTTACTAATATAGTAATAATTGAAAGATTTGAATATAAGTTAACTATTACTTTGGTGGACTTGGCGCGTGGGAATGATAATTTGGTTCATTGCCTATCATTTTAACTCATATACAATATTTTTTCAGATTTAAAAAGCAAAGCAACCTTAAGAATAAATGTGAAAGTGACTAGATTGGGATATGAATTACTGCTAAAGACGATATTACCCAAAAATTGCTTTGAAGCTGCAGTTTATTGCTGTCGTCAAACTATGCAGGAATACATTTGGACTCAGCAATAACTGGGGTATTCAAGCGATTTGTCAGCGTAAAGCTGGAAAATTATATAATTGGCTGGCTCGTTTTTTCACAATTTTCCAATTGAAATTAGCATTTTGGAAACGATTTATCTGTCATATCATACAAATCTACTTTTGTGACGGCGTTGCAAACCCAGCTGATTTTACTCGCTGTATGATTATGTGAATTTTATTTTTTTATCGTTCTGGCACTAGTACACGGGTATAATTAAAAGAGTTATTCTTAGCCCATAATTGGCACATGTGGAACTTAAGAGCAATTTTAACTCTTAACTGTCAAGTTTTTTATTTCTTTGGATTTCTTGGAACTCAGGTTTTTTCTCACTTTTTGTTAATGGTGTGGGTTGATTATAAAAAATATCTTTTGATGTAAAGATACATGGTACATTGATAGGAGGACACTAATGCCAAATATTTACGGAAAATATAATCTTTCCAACCTGCTTTTCAGGGGATTTGATTGGTCATAATGGGTTGAAGAACTGAGTGCAAATTCTGGGGCATATATCGACATTTTCTTCTTTCATTTCGGTTTTTGCGCTTCATTTCATTTTTTCTATTTCACTGTGATTTTTGCGATATGATGTCTGGCTTGATCGGGCTTACATCCAGAGTCCCCATCTCCAAAGCACTCTTATCCCCGTGGTACTGAGTCACTTTTATCACAGCATTTGCAATTATAAAATCATAAATGCCGATAACTTTAGATCGGCGTTTGTTACAAAAATTCGTTGTGGTGCTACTTATCTGATAATTGTTTGAATCCTATTGTTAAGATGAATATTATGACGACTGCTGAAATTAAAACCCACCATTAAGCATAAATAATAATTGATCACTGTTTTTGCCAATATTTATTTATTTACCTTTTTTACTTTTTGGATTGTATCGTTTATAGTAATCAGTTAGACATACTTGCTCGGCGTGTAGACTACTTGAAGGGGGTTTCCTCCGGCGCCGTTTGCTCTCTGGGCGTACGTGTGTTCGCAATAGTGGCGGGTCTAACCGAAATGAAATCCTTTCAGCCGAGGACAACAGAGTTTTCTAATGATTTAACAAATTTAGTTGGTGAAATCTCATCGCTTTGTCAAGACCTCAACTCAAAACGTAATTTGGTTGATGATCTGGGATACTCGGTATGGTTTAGTAGTTGTAAATCAAGTCTTTGCACTTGCACACATCATATATTCTACTGTCACATTAGGTATTTCATGAAAGATTTGCTGTCATTAAACTCACTAAACGAAATCTGCACAACGCGATGCTGAGTATTCTTGCTAGAAACGCAGCCTTAAAAAGTGGGGGACGCCCTTGCGGGTTGGATCTGAAACCTCTTCTTGTACGACTCGACGTTGTTGAATCAAAATTTCGTTATCTGTTCAAATTGATGTATCCTGGTAGCGCAATGGATCACTTGGCCGATGTGATTAAAGGTATGGGTCAATTCTTCATTATTCTAGTTATATTTTCTGTCATATATATATATATATACATACATGAGCTGATATTCCTTTTTTCATCACGGATACACCTGTTATCCGACACAAGTTTGGATGATTTACAAAGACCCTTATCCCAGTAAACATGCATTTGCAGTTGCAGATGCACTTATAATGTTTAGCTTTTCTGAACCCATCTTCTAGGCTATTTCGGTTTCATTCGAAATTGATGTTTTGGTGTGCTTTATAATAACGTTTGACATTGGTCTATCCAGATGCTCTATTCTATCCTGAATGTGGTATTTTATCGTCATTTGATCAAGATGTCTTTGGCTTGAATTAGCTTAAATATTAGGCAAATTTGCCTGTTAAATTTGTCTGTTCGGTTGTATGCCTTGTCGTAAACGATTTTGTGAACCGGAAACTTTTTTAAATGAAGTACAAACATGATTCCTGTTTGCATTACTCATTCGTTTACTATTTTTCCCCGTTATTCAGGGGTCTTGCTTATTTACCGAGAATGTTACTTACTCTACTTCCTCTATTCTTCGCCGTTTTTGCCGGGCTGTACTGTATTTATAGTGTAATTAGGTCTACATAAAATGCTCAAGTGGGTTGGTGACTGATTTTTCCTTCAACCGGAATCCGTCGACGCGCTTCGGCTTCATCTAGAAAAGGCGGTGTTTAGTATCCCTTTTAGGGATCACCTGCCATAGTCTTGGCAATGTAGTTGATATGTACTGTTGTTGAGACTACTTGGGGTTATATTGTAATCGAACCTGTTGTTTTATCAGGTAGCTTGTCATTTAAGGGGGGCTACACATGCTCGCCCACTTATCCCGCCTCGAATAAAGTTCCAAAAGTGTTTCGTTCTCCAATTGGCTAAAAATTCACCTGCCAATGTCCACCTTTCCCCTCTACATCCGACCTTTATGGATCCGTCTGCAACTGCTTAAAGTCGTCGTCCGCATCAAGTTATGCGCTTATGCCGGTCTTTGTTATCCACGATTGGCATTTGGGTTGTACTTGCTCGGATATTTATCTTTTATTTTTTTCATGCATTTGTGGGTCAATTTTCCAAACGAGTGTATCGGGTCTTTGTTTCTTGATTGAGTAGTCCCGAACTTCGCCTTAATCGCCATCTCCGGCTTATTTGGTCCCATATCTCGGAGGCTTTTCTGATATTCGTCAAGAGGAGCAGCATCAGTGTGCGTAATTGATTCGGCCTATGGTAATGAATTTTTCAGATTCCACACGAAAGCTGTGGTTTTGTTCCAACTAAATGATTTTGCCTCTACTTAATATCAACGTGAAGGCTCGTATCCGCGTATTTATTTCCTCATTTTGGTCTCTTGCCTTGTGAACCTGACATCTGAATCACAATCTTCTATCGGGGACATGCTGTTTTCTCTTTATGTGGCACCCACAAAGTGACACAGCTCAACTTTACGTAAATCATTTTCTCCCATCGGTGTAACGTATAAATAAGCTCTTTTCACTCCAAGGATGGGTCCTTCTCTTCCTTGTTTCGCTTGAACATAAGACTATTTTCATTAAATGGTTTGTTTAGCAGACCAGAGCTACAGCAATTAGATTTGTATCCAATGCGTCGTGCTGTAACGTCTTTGTTTATCATTAAGTCATCCCGAAGTGTGGCTTCAAGACACTTCCCACCTTGCGACAGAAGTCAATACTAGCTTGCATTCGTCTATTATTACCGCAATCTTATACTCCCCAGGATGTTCTATGCCATATGACGCAAACGCTTCATTTCAGTGGTATCGCAGGTATTACAGCGCTTTTATCCTTTCAGCAGTGTTTCACCTAGTCTTGTTCATAGTTATCACGCATTTTTGTTAAGTTTGTCTTATTTTACTCCTAAAAGGGCTTTAAATATCATTAGCAAGGCTGGTTCTGGCTCTCATGTTCCCATAAAAGTTTATTCCTTTCTTCCACTCCTTATTAACGCCTCCGGTTTCACAATACTGTTGTGCTTGTAATTGCCAGACTGAACGCAACCCGGTTATCGATTAGCAACCGCTCGTTATCTTTCAACCCCAGGATATCTCGGAAGGTACTTTTAAACCCAAGGTCCAGTTATTCAACTGCCGTTTGCCACGTGGAATTTGTCTAGAAAGTCGAACCTGCCCCTAATTTGACAATCACGTGGGTACCTTTTGGAAGAGAACAGTCTAATCACCCATCAGATGATTCGCCATCCTCTCCTAGTTTGTCATTTGATCTTCTAGGAATTTCTGGGCTCTTCGCCGAAAAATAGTTCGTTTGAGTAGTATTTCCTCGTAGCAGCATCTGCGAATCATATCCCACTTCCATTTCCATTCGAACTCACTGGTAAGATTGAGTTGGAGCCGAGCACACCCATAAATTGCAGAATTTGGCTTTGTCCTAATTTGTTATAACCTATCTTCCAGTCTAAACGAGTGTTTTACGAGTACCTTTACGGCTTTACAAATGCCTATTTAGTGTCCGGACGAATGCTGCAGCAATTTATTTGCAGTCTGCCTATGCAGTGGCCATTTTCTAGCCACAAGGATTTTATAACCTAGGGTTTCTCTGACGGTATGGATTTCACCAGTAAGGAAATACGTGTGCCCCTGTAAGGGGATTTAAACTGCAGGATTGACGAAGTCAGAAGTCGTTGATTCATCTAGCCATGACTAATTTACCTAAGATAGGTTTTTGATGTTAATGGTAAATCACGCATCTAGGTGATACAAGTGTATTGATAGGCGAAAGTTAGTTAGGGAGAAAGTAACTACAGGGCTCAAGGTTGAAACGATGCTCTGAGGATAACCTGGGAGTAAAAGGAATGGGGAGCAAGTGAGCTGTCATTAGTTGAACCTAGTCAGCATGAGGATACACACAGTGCTCTCTCTGCATGCCTAAATCAATAAGCGTGGGAAAGACATGCTACTACAGATGCAGTTAGAACCCCTTCGCCAATCGATAATTCTCCCGAACTTCGGACAATACTTTTGAGTTAAATCTCTCAGAATCCACCCAGAAGTCATGTTTAGATTCCATACTGTACTCCTGTCAATCATTGCCGGCTAAAATTCCACCAAAAGTGCTTTTTCGCCACACGTCTTGCCCAAACGGTCAACTTCGCGTCATCACCTTACCATCCTTCAATCCCTTTTTCCTGCTTATAGTGGCTTCACCGCCGCCAACGTACAAGACGGGGTAGCAGAGGTCCAGAGAGGGTTGTGGTTCTTCGTGCACCAGTGTGTATGCACTCTTAATGTGAGCGTACGCGCACGTTTAAACGGGCTTATGTGTGCTAGACCTAGAAGTTGGCCTTAGTGGTATGCGAGTGCGTGTGTGTGTTCCTTGTGTGTACACGATTTGCGTCGACTCATGAAATCTGTAACAAGGCATTGCTATGGTCAGTGGTGCCTTTCCTGCTGCCCCTAGAACTTATGAACCTATACAACCACGTCTTCATGGGGTCAATGAACTCAGCACTGAACCCAGCCTGGGAAAATGAAGGTGAAGGTACATTTTTTTACGTTTTTGGTTATTTAGTGGAACGTCTCATGAGCTTGTACCCTCGTCGATTTCTATTATGGTACACGGAGAAGCTCATAAGACTTAATTGGGGCGGAAGCACGCGAGACCTCACCACTAAAAGTGCTTTCCGAATAGCTAACCGCCAGTGAATTCACCTCATTAAATTCTCTAGTTTTTTTATTTGTTTGAAATCAGATAAAGTTTTGAGTTTCGACCAATATCGAGCTTCTGAGTGACGTGAATATTCACAACAGAGCTCGCTTTTTTTCTTTTGAAGTATAAAGTCATTTTCCGATAAAAGTTTCAGAAATATCATGGAATTAACACTACATAGTCATGATGATTCAATTAAAACAGTTTTGTCGTGACTGACCATAGAATTAGCTAGCTGAGCTGAACGCGATTGGAACGAGTTTCAAAGCACTATTTTGATAAAAAATGTTAAACGGACCAGAATTAGCCTTTAGATATGCCTTAAATGGCTCCATCTGACCGAGAGAACCGGGAATGTCCGTCCATATGAAACGGGTCTTTAGTATTGGGAAAAAGACTTTAATGTTGTACAGGGTATCCAGCTTTAAAATTAAACGGCTCCTCAAGGTTTTCCCTTGTGTGGGTTAAAAACATTTACGTCTATTATCTAACTGGTATACCATTCATTGATCCAGTTTAATGCATGCGTGAATAAAAGCAGGATCACGTTTGTACAGGCTCAACAAAAAGCAAGTAGGCTGTTGCCTTGGATTTTCTAAGTTGATATGAATCATACTGCACTATTCTTTCCCTCAATCTGCCAAGCTGGGATTTATAATATCAAATTTCTAATGCTCGATACCTCTTGAGAACCCGATAAGCTCTCGAGGCTATTTCCCACTTCCGAGCACAAAACATTGCTACTTAACAATTCCATCAGTAATAATGGTTTAATAGTCGGTGAACTGTATTTCTCACTGCAGCTATTGAACGCGACCTCGAGGCAAACTTCTGCTTACTTCGGAGAATTCGATGCAGTAAGTAGTTGATCATATGAACCTTTGGATTCAAACACTTCCTTCCCGGATTTACTTTTTTTCATTAGAGAAGATGTCACTGCTTTTATTCTTCAGCTATATAGCAATGAGAAAATAGTGGCTCCCCAGTTGTCGTAATTAGCCATCGTCTAACTGAGTTGGGTATCCGACATTGAGATCGTACTTAACACAATCAGGAAGCAGGGCTGGGGGAACTTATGTTGATATGATGAAACAGGAACAGCAAGTCCTCATGTTCCATGCATAAAATATATGTTTTTCCTATGTTCAATGCTGTGTGACTGATTTCTGTCTAAGTACTTTATTCCCAAGGTATCGAAAGTAACCTTCGTCCTTCTGAAACAAGTGGTTAGATGTATTGGCATTTTCCACCGGCTTTGTATCAATCCACGTGTTGGAAAATATTTAAGCCAGCTACTCACTTTACTCGGGGATTTTGTTCCTTTATGACATGTATATTTAAGCCGGCACTACCCGGCACTACCCGGCATACTTGGTTTACTGCGTTTCATTTAGACCTGCCCTACCACCAGAATTGGATGCACTTTCTTTCACAACTCACCGAACGCGATCGTGGTGCTGCCCTCGCATACTACAAGGTAAAATGCTCACTTTTCGTGTTTCTATTTATGCAATCATAAGAAAAAGACGCGATTCGATACTTCTTGTTGAGGCCTATATATTTTCCAAGGAGCTATTCGCAGCCGGGATGAGACCCTTTTCTATAAGTCTCTAGGTCTCTAGATTTGGCTGGAAATAATCATTTGTAACTCACAGTTTGCATTAGCATTGATTCAACCACCACAAACTTCTATTTGAGAGTCTAATTCTTTTATCGCTACAAGTGTAATTGTTGGCTTCTCAGTTTACCAGGTGGCGGTGGTCTTTCATCGCCATCAAGCTATTGATGCTAGGGAGAGATTTAGAAAAGCCTATTATTGTTAAAATTGATTGAACCTTTGGGAGTAGGAAGCAATGCGATGCATTCGACATGGTACGTGCGTATTCTCGGATGAAGCTTCCGGGAGAGTTAACTGGTTCTCATGTTTTGCTCTTGCGTACTCAGCCCCTGTACTTGAGTAATCACAAGAGGGTGTGCTATTGTGAGTTTAAGTTGCCGCAGCAAGTGCCTCACTTTTAAAATTTGACACTCATTTAGCTTGCTCGCACAAGCGAAGGAATTCCTAGCCATATCCAATGCTTGTTGCTCTGGACCCCCTTACAACCTTACCTATCAACTACATCTGGCACCTTTTATCTAGGTTTTAGATTAATTGTCATCACCATCATCATTATTAATCATCCGAAAAAACTGTGAATTTGTGTCCTAACCTTGTTGAACGGCTCCTCTCTAGAGAGTTGGATTTAAGAGGCAGGTACATTCTCAATGGCGTTGTGCATTTTGAGGACACAAAGTAGGGGGTTAGACTAAGTGGTCATTTACAAAGTGAACCGGCATGTTATGGAAACCGATGGATCTTCCGACTCTACGTGTGACTAATTGAATCAAGGGAGTCTCTCTATTGAATAAATTTATCTTTTAACAGGTCATTATAGACTGATGTTATAGTTGTCGTAATTGAATTGAAGGTGGCGCTGAAGGAAGTCAGGAAACGTGGGCGATGCATTTCGACCGTCCATCGTCTCCTGGATCTCCTTAAACGGGAGGAGTATAAGAGACAAAGCTACTCAAAGATGATCGCACATCTCGACATTTCAAACACCTCTTGCGAGGCCCTCTGCTATGACATTTGGCTTCGACTTTTGGAAATGATCATGTACCTCGAGAAACTGTCGCCTAGGAAGATGGTTGACAAGTCTACTATTTCGGCCTACAATCATCTGCTAAGTTGGAAGAGGGGGATTTCTGACGGTCGTCCTCGGGTGTGGAAGGCAAAAACAGAAGACTTCTTGTCTGAACGCCATAAATCTGCTATGTGGTTCTCCTGTCTCAGTGACCGACTTCTCCTGCAAGTAGGTGGAAATGTTGAAATAGTATGCGGTAGTTTGAAGTTGTTTTTAACTTATGAATTTTCACTTCTGTAGGAGGCAAAACAAGAATCTCTAAGTCCACATGCTTCCTTGGAGCGTGGTCATGAGTCAACGTTGGATAAACGAAATCTGAAATCTGCAGGTCTGTTTCTTTGTGTGCTTTGCTCTTTACGGAATGCGCAGTGTGTAGTGCATCAATTAGGTAACTGCTCGAACGTTTATTCTCTTATTCCTTTACTTGGTTTGCAAAAAACAATTTCATGGTACCAGAAGCAAAAATTCGTTAAAGTGCCCTCGTCGTTAGGTGCGTACATCTCTCAACATCAACACAACATGGGTATCGCTCTTGCGCTGACAAAGCGAAAGCCTGCTATTTCCCGCTTATACTATATTATACCAACTAGACGACTCACAATTTTCTGACCATTATAATTATTTTTTGAAGAGGACACTACCTGTATTCTATGGTTAAAAGAAAATCATTGAACAAGTTGGTATTCAAATTGTGAATACATCAATCCTACACATGAGATAAATGAATTATCTGCGTGCTATAAGAGATTTAAATGAGGTAATCAATGTAGTGGCCAATGTTAAATGCTTGGCTTAGAAATCAATGTGTCTACTTGGCTCCGAACTGGCATCCCAAGGACGTTAGCTGACACCAGCTGCAACTCAAAAATCATATGTCGCTGTGCCGTAGCGCGTGATACTCACTGCGCTTGGATCTGGATGTGAAGCAATTTCACAATAATTTTTTGCAGTTATCTTTAATCGAATCCTGGTTACCCGTAATTACTCTTGACAGTCATAGGCATGGTCTAAGTGCAGCGAAATAGCGCAATATTTTCATCAAGCCTTTCTCATATTAATCAGAATCAACGAAAATCTTGTTATGAAATGGACATATTGTGCAGCTTTAAATAAAAGTGCATGAACTCGAAAGGGATGCAAAGTAGGGCATTATTACCAGTCGAGCAGAGTGGACCTAATAATTGGCTAATCAGCATACGGCTTAATCTAGACCTATTGAATCGGCGAGGTGAGAGGATTTAACGTTCTCCCCCCTTCCCTCACCCCAATTTTTCCGTGTGCGACACAGTGGAACCACGGCTTAACGCCCTTTGCCACATTTTTTCGAGGTCACTGCCCACAGGCAGCGCGTTCTGTTTCGGTGACTCAACACCGGCAGAGGGTGGGGGAGTGACTGGAACTGCGCAGTTTGAGGGCTTCTACAACGCACGCCTGTAGCTTTTTTATTATAGTTAAGGTAAATGTCCGCAAGTCGGTCAACCGGAGAAATTCTGCGCGGAATATTGACTACCTTTGTGCTTGCAAGATTTATTTCTACAGTGTACGGGTGAATCAGTGCCTCAGTGCTCTCCTTATTGAGTCTGCTTGAGAAGAAATGCACCACTGGTTTCCTCTTTTTTCACTTTAATTTCACTGAGACATCCCGGCTACGGGTAGTGTGTGTAGTTTCATGAAAAGGGTGTTGTGGCATTTAACGTTTAATGGCACCAGGAAACCCTTTCCACATAAGTCCATATTTTTCAGTGCATTTTTCCCGAAATCAGAAGGCTTATACTTCATCTTTTTGTCGTTATTTGCACGGCTAGTTCGGGTATAATTTGTATGGAAATGCGTTTTTTTAAGAACTGCTTATTCACAACCTATACATCAAGTGGTAATGTCAATAAAGGACTTGTAAGGTGTGGTAATATTGACAAAAGTACTAGAGTTCCTGCTTTTTTCTCTAATTAAGTAGTAACTAGAAGTTTGTTCAACCCCGAGGAATGGAGCGTTTTTCCACATCACCAAGCAAATATTAATAGCCTTATTGGTGGATTTCGTTGCCACGTATGTTCTATTAATTATAAGCGAAGTTTTGATCTTTACACACGCATAATTGGAGAGAAGACACTCGCTGGAATTCAACACTGTTAAGTCGATTAAATAGCGGGAGACCCCTGTGCTGTGGGGTCAAGCCCAATCCACACATCCAGTGATTGGTCGGCAGAGCGATGTCTCACCCGGGCAGCCAATCAGAATGCCTGGGTGTGACGTTGACGGTGTAGTGGACTCGAGACCTGTGGGTTTCTCATACACACACCATAGAGCTGCCTGATTCAGCGTCTTTCTCTCCTTTACCGTCATATTTACTCTATTCCCAGGCGGCTCTGTGCACAGTTGCAAGTCGAATGAATGTCAGGTTGACAACACTATGGAAGACAACGGTGACCTTCCCGAGTCCGAAGCTCCTCGGGAATTCGAAAGCCTAGATGGATTTATCAACGACGATGGGTAAGAAATTTTTTTCTACTCACCTATTGTGTGTGTGTGTGTGCATATTTTGAATTATTTTCAAATCTAGAGACAGTTAAGAGTACTGCAAATATATGTAACGTAATATTGAATAAAAGCTACTTGAATTGACTCACTAGATGCTAATTTCTGTATTCCCTGAGGTGAATTGTGCTTTTCTATACCGCAGGATTGGCGACGTGCCTTCGTCCAATGGGTATGCAAAATTCTTTTCAAGGGGGTCTGGCTTCCGCATCGTACCGCCTTTGGCTCGAAGTAGTGGTCCTACTTACTTAAGCAGAACCGGTAAGGAGCCTTTTAAAGTTCACCTTTCCTGTACGTTTCGGGTCGTACTTCACACTCAACCTTAGCTTCTTCATCTACCCTTTGCAAAAACCCAGTCAAGATGCTCAGTAAGACTGTGGTGATTCGCGCTCAAGAAATTTAATTAAATCACAACACAGTGGTACCTGTGATTTGTCAATCACTTCACTGCTTCATTGTTTACAAAGCCTGTCAATCACGCAAATTTCGCGGCTTTTCATGCCTAAGAGCACGAGTTTATTTCCATGATTCACTATTGCAGAGCCCCAGAGGGTTTTTCGAAGCCCCGCTTCAATTTCCCATTCCGAGGCGAAGCGAGCGATAGCCGAGATGACCACCGGATCGGATATCATTGGAACACCTTCACCAGAGATGATTCTCCGGGTTCCAAAAGACGACAGTGATGCTGCTAGACGTCTAGACTCCTACTTGGCGGCTGCTGAAGCCGCGGAAATGTTCGTCGCTCAGCAGCACAGCAACTCAAACGTGGAGATCAGTGGTAATCTCCGCAGGAGTTACTCAGATGATTACCTTCTCAAAACAGCCCTGGCTCGTGCCCGTTCTTTGAATGATCTTAATGGACCCCACACGGATAAGACAATTAGTGTCAGTCATTCCCTGGAGGATACCACCACGTATCCCTGTGAGCTTTCCGAGCACCTCATCAGCGCTTGGGATAACTACCAGGTGGGCTTTGAAGCCTTTAGTGAATAACAAGGATTCGTTCGAGTTTCATGAGCCTGTCAACTTGTTTTGTTCCTAGGTCCCCTTTTACTCTACGTCGGAGGGAATTGACCCCCTGGAGCCCAAGGCAAAACTATCAGAGGCGCTATTTTGGGAGGATCTGTTCCCGGATGAGACAGAAGCCTTGGATTTCGCTCCAGGCTTTGGTGCTTCACAGGATATAACGCGTCAGATTGATGAGTGGAGCTTTGAGGGTCTATCGGGAACGCCACCCTCAAGCATTGGAGTGGATGAGATAGCCGACGGTAATGACGAGGGGACTGATGCCTCTGATGCTCTGTTGGAGCCCGCAGAGAAAGATTCCCTCTCGGAAACGGATCCCGTTTCACCACCTCCACGCGAAGAACCGAGATACTTCGACAAGTGCCTCCAGGCAGAGGTCAATAATTTCAGTGGCCACTCCATGGTCCAGTCGATGAATACATCTCACACCGCGCTGGTTCATGATACTAATACGGTAATTTTCCACTCCCCTAGCGTGCAAAAAGGTTCATGATCAGATGTGACTAACGCTCCTATGACAACAATTGTAGCATTTTTTAGGTTGCCATCTCCAAGGATTGACAGCTTGTGTGTGCGTCAGAGTTAAGCTGGCAATAGAGAGCTTCTTCTCATGTTAACTTGTTAGTATTGGCCGTTGTAATGCCTGCGTTTGAAAGTATGTGGCCAATTTTGAAACCATTTGCTGTAAGACCTAAACGATATTTGACAATTTACGGTAGCAGGGACGGTTTCATTGCCCAAAAGTTAAAATTTCTCCAAATTCTCTTTCAAGTCTATTGCTCAGTTGCATAGCTACCTGTTTAGCTGGTTGAATCAACCAGCCAGGATTTTAGTATTTCTATGTTCTCGGTAATTTACCCCACGTTTCCTTGTTCATGAATGTTTTGATATCGTGGTGTTATTTTTTTATAGATTCCAAAGTGGTTCTTTATTCACACAAAGAGACATGGGTATTAATCGGCAAATTAGACGTTTAAAGATGTCATAATCTAACTCTCCTGGATGATTTCTGTCGCGACACTCCTGAAACTACTGCTAACGATTTATTTCCATTATAAATGGCAAAATATCTGCATAAAATTATGGTGCTCATTCAATTGCAGAAAAAAACTATTATAAATTGCGTATCGTATTAAGTGGATTAGTACCCAATCGAATACTTTCTTCGACTAATAGCGTAATTAATACTAACGCCAATGCTAACGTCTTCTAAGCATGCGTTATATAAGGAATATAATACCGGCGGTAAGCAGTCGTATCTTATTCCTTCCATTCGAGGAGTCGAGAGACCTACCATCCATAAGGCGAATGGGCTGTTTTAGTGTCATGAGCTTATTGTTACTGCCATCTTACCAAGCGCCTTATGTATACTTTCAAAGCACCGAAGAATTAGTTGCATCATCTAAGGTGAATTCTACGATTCTCTATCAGTTTTTCGTGAGAAAATCAGGATAATTGCATCGTTCTTATTTACTTAGGTCGTTTCAAAGGGGATTTGATGAGGGTTAATATATCAAAGCAGCGAAAATGCTTACGAAATTCCACTGAACTATATTCGTAGGTTGCAAATGCAGCGGCAACTAGTACATAATTGCACAAGCAAAGGGCTATTAAATCGACTTTTTTAAATTTCATGCATCATCAACTCTTTCGAGGAACCAGTGCTTAGGGGACTATAGTACCGATTCTGAGTGGGGCCTCTCTTCAAAGCTGCAGTAGATTTCAAACGAATTTCATACGGAACCGTAACACAGGGACTTCTGAGTTTATTTCAAACCCTTTTACCTTTTGACCGATGTCAAAAGGACTTTCTCAGGGTTAGAGTAATCTCTTAGTCTCTGAAATTCTTCCTCACTGCCTCCCAATATTTTGTTTTGTCCGTTTGATTATTTTTTTTCTTAGATTCTGGATCACGACTTCAATGCGTGTTCAATTTTTGAATACACTTTACGTAGTGATTACCTTATAGGTGAAGCCTCTGAAAAGAGGAAAAATACATAGATTCAGCAAACGTCTATGAAACAGTTAAGAAAATGCACAATGAAAGAGTTCTTGACTGCATCGAGAACACTGTAGTGCTTCATACGTTTTTAAGGGAATTATCAGTAAGAAAAAGCTATTAAGACTGGAGTAAATGTGAACTTCCCCTCCGAAAAATCGATTCTAATGAGATGATGTTCGACCTCCGATTCGGCCTCTTGTGTGAAAAATGCAAAAGTAAACTAAATATTATATCTAACAGTGTTTTTCAGCCTTTGTGCTAAATTTTCACCTAACGAGACCTTTCAGGCTTGGTATTGTAAAAACATAATTCTGGGCGAATTCGCTGGAACTGTTGCTCATACCGCTATCTGAAGTGTTTATCTCTATAAGTAGCTAAAAGTGTTTTTTTGAGCGATCGCTTCAACGACAGTTATGCTTCCAAACGTCTCTATTTGCAAACAGTATTACCAAAGCGGTTCTTTCAATACTGATTTAGACTCATACCTCTGGCTACGAATCGGGGCCGGACATTGTCAACTCCCTGTTTCACCAGACCTCCTCCTTCTCCGTCGATGGTTCGGTCACTGTTCCTCAGCAAGAGCCCGCGTCACCGCCAACCAGGCACTGCGGTGTCCAGACAAGCAGAACCGGTCGATGTCAGGCTGTCGCAACAATCAGAGAGGAGTCCAGTGAGAAATGCTTTTACGAGCGAGACGACTGTGAGGAATTGGTACAATCAAGACAGGATCTGCTTCGAATGCGCCAATTCCTGCAAGAGATTCTCTCCAGCGTCGATGTGTGCAGCGATTCCTCCTCCTTACATACCCTTTGTTAGCAAAATTTCCTACTTAAATTTGCTAGTAGGATCATCAGTCTAAGTTTTAAGGAACTTTTGTAGTGAATCGACGAGGGAAGCGAACCAAGTTCTCAAGCGCTTACTCGGGACCGAGGTCGACTTACAATCTTCTAAAGAGTTTCAGTTGCATGCTTGAATCGGCCAAACGTAATGCACAGGCCCTGGAGACATCTTCAGGTAGCTCGCGTTCGACTGATGCTCTCATATAACTAATCGTGATACACTCCACAAGCTTTGCGCCTTTTTGCAGATATCGAGCCTGGGCACCGTGAGGCCCTATTTAAACAGTGGGGCTTGTTGTCAGGGTGGATAAGCAAACGAGCACAGGAGCTCCGAGAGGTGAACACTCATCAAGAACGGCTTCAGGAGCTTTCGACCAAGACAGCCATGCTCAGACGTATCAGCGCCGTGCTACCGCATCAGAGTGTGCCTAAAAACAAGAACTTCGAACTTTCGGATGTTCAGGTTAGCCCATTTTGCAAAATATCTACCCACATCCGTGGCTTAACAGAAGGGGTTACATCTGTTGCGATGATAGGGAAGTGGATGATTCCTTAGTTAAACAGGTCCCTCCCAAAACGGTGAAAACACAAGCGTTTAGAGCTCAGACTGTCTGGTTTCAAGGCACTATCGCAGCCTCGAAGGCAGCTTTAATTTAGCTCAGTTTCATTTCGGTTTTCTGAAAGTTGTAATTTCTAATAACGAGGCTATCCAATAAACTATACAACATTTGATCACCTCAATAGTAGTGGAAATTATGCCTAATTATCCGTTTCCACGTCTGATTAAGACATGGCTACTAGGGTTCATCCCCGGTCTCTTTTTAATATTCGTTTTATACCTGTGTTTTACAGCGTCATAAATCAGACTGCAGATTTACCACTCGCTTCTTACCTATGGTAGATGAATGAGAGTTTTGTTTGACCCAGTCGGAAAAATTGTGCGCGTGCATATCGGTTGTGGTTTTGCATTCCATATTTGATGAAATCAACGGGCTCAGCCCACCTCGATCCTGTTTAAAAAAAGTTATTCATAAATAATTAATTAACGGGAGTGCTTCGCCTCTTAAAAACGCTGTTTGTTTTATGTGTGCGGACATCGCGATGTTCATCTTTCAAAAGACTAGCTAATCAAGTCCGATTTTTCCGATTCTACCAGAAATTAAGTTTTAATAAATGATGTAACAAGTCCTGTAGCGAGCTTTATGGGCAAAGAGTGAAGCAATTGGGATGATTTAATTCCTGGTACTTGGGTCGCATTTTGTACATTTTGGGATCACATATGCACTTTAATATAAGTTATTTGAGATTCAGAGAAGTCACCGTAGGAATAGTAGAAAACAAACTAACTCGACGTAAATTTCGTCTTTTCTCGACGACAAAATACCACGTATATATTCACGAACGCGATACTAGTCCTGCTCAACCTCAGTTTAAAGCCTAGTGGCTATTGTCCTGTACTTGAATCTAATCCTGACTGAATTTGGCTTCACAGACGCTGGTCAGGGATTGCCAGACAGTAATCGACGAGTCTGAGGTCCTCAAGGACGCTCTGACAAGGAAGAAACTACGGGTAGGCCACGACTGTCACCTGATGTCTCCGAATGCGTCCGAGTTGTCAGACTTAGAGAGTCTCTTCTGTGAAAGCCTTGGAAAAATGCTCGACAGATGCATCGCCGATGCACGATCTCTTGGTGAAGAGGCCGGTACCACCAAGTCTACGTATGTTTGACGGAGAAATTAGTTTCTTTCTACAAATAGACAACTTATGCAGAAGGCAATGTAGTTAAATTAAAGTCGGTTGTTTGTATATTTCCTACGCAATCGTCTTATATTCTCTTTGAATTACACTATGAAAAGGGACTTTTCGCGTTAGACAGAGCATTTATTCGGCATATATTTACTTTACCTTCAAAGGAATCGCTAGATTTCAGGTGAAGACAAGGGCCCGGCTTCGTTTTTGTGAAGTGAATAGTATGTGTATGCTATTCCCATCACGAATCTACACATAAAACGCCCCGCGGATGTAGCAACAGCAGCGACGCGTTAGAAGCTCTCCCTCTGGGCTTTTTCCCTTTGAGATTTTCCCTAACAGAGCTGTTTTTCCTCGCCTTCTCGCTCCTACTGCATCTGAATTTATCCGTTGCATCGCACCACTTCCAATTGTTACCCTTTCAGGAGTCTTCATTGCGCCCCACCCCCTCCTTCGTATCCTTCTTCCCCTCTTTCAACACCTTTGTTTCCCCTCCCCTGACGGTATATTCGCCCAAGTGTAGACTGTGTACTGAAAAAGTTTCCTCTCCCCTTCGCCCCCTCCACTTCCCTCCCGCTCCTCTCCTTTTCCATTTTACATTGAGACGGAAGGCTCTGTTCTTTTCCTGTATAGGGTAGCAGAAACAGTTGTTAGGAGGCTATGCAGGGTTGTGCAAATGAGTGTGAAAGCGGAATTCACATTGAATGGAGTACGCGATTTAAACATTGTGGGTTTATTTAATGGAAACCTTTAATTAGGTAATCTACCATTTTCCGTCCGGTCCCATAAATAATTTCAATTCTACACAAGCGCATGCTCGTGTATTGTTTATCTAATGTTCGTTTTGTAGAATCGACTACTTAAACAACCTCACGGAGCGACTGCAACCATCGGAGCCTCTTAAACACGAAAAGGTTCGTAATTTTCATATTCTCAAAGCAGGCTATGCTCGATTAACAGTCAGATTTTTTCGTTCCGGGATTTTAATGAGAGCAATACGCTATCTCCCTTTTATAGAAATAGGAATAACACTTGAAAAGGGCCAATTTGGCTGCCTACGGTCATTCTCTTCATAAAGCGAGTATCGGAAATGAGCATAAAACCAGATCTGTGCTAAATTAAAGTGCACATTCATAATCTATGAATTAAGTGAACGAGGTCTGTGTATATCTCTTTGTAGGCCCAATGCAGCGAAGCGTCGGCGAGTGGGGTCAGTGGTTCTTTCCGATTTCCCGACGTAGAACGTCCCACTGTGTGGAAAGGACAAGTCCGAAGGCAGATAACCTTTTGTATGATCTTCCTTTTCCTCCTGACCTATATCATACTTCCCCTGTCCTTTTTGCCTTTCCGATGCGAGAGAAACATCTGGCCTGGCTGCTGCCCCGTCCGAGTCTATCGGGTTGGAGTTCCGCCTCAGTGATTCGCTAAAAGCCACACGCCCCTGTCAAACTCAGTCCACCATTGTAACCGGCTGTGATCCCATGACTTGCTCTCACGCTTTTATACACGTCACAGGTCCCTCCCAAATGTCTACGATTGACGATGAAGTTAGTAATTCCTAGTCTCTTTACCCAAAAAAACACGAGCTCGACGCATTTATTTGTCCTCTGCATAATTCTAGCCACCCGTGTGTCTAAAGCTGCACAAAATCCTCATAATAATATGATTTTTATTGTAATCGAGTAAAGAAGTACAGTCAGCTTGTGTGTTTCGTTTTTGGGGCTTATTTAAGTCAACTTATTCAGTGCTTGTTGCTCGTTCATACGGAAAAGGGGGTAATTAAATGTTAAGCTTTATGGTTTTTAATTGAGTCAGGGGTTAAAATGTGTGAATCTCAAAGAGTTTACAACACAGATTGCCGGTATTTAATCTTAATCGGCCCGCGTTGTAAACCCAGACTGATAAGTATACTTCAGACTAATGACACTGTTTTTTTAAACTATCAGTTTTTCATCTTATCTGGTACCTGGATGTAGACTTAAATGATACCATGCTCGAGAAGGCTGCAAAACACCATAGGTAGTGTAACCCCATAAACGATGTTCGCACTAGTTCTTGAATATATTAGTTTTCTGGCAGTGGAATGACCAAATGCTTGGAAAATTAATATGAGTTTTTCATCACCGAATCTATCGTAATCACCCTAATTATTGTCTCTGGCCGTCATCATACTGGTTAGCATTCCCTACATAGCAGTTATTTCAGCAGTAGAAAGCTAAGTCTTGAAACTACAGGCTGTTCAGGAATAATTTGGCAGTCTCATCAGAAAAACGAAAAAATGCTTGCGCATTTAATGAATTCCCAGATTTAAAAAATCAAGAGACAAGGAAATCACACTATTGCCGTAAAAGATGTTGACGCGAAATATCCACCGCTGTTAGCGTTTATTACAGTCTCAAGCCACCCCGGCCAGAAAATGGAGTAAACTGATTTTACGCTTCTTTGGGAAAAGGTCTTCTTAAAAGCGTCTGTAGTAATGGCACGGTGGCTATTGATCTACGAAATAGTCATCAAATTTTAGACCTGCTTGGGAGCTTGGATTGTGGACATTTTGACAATGCCTTCTGACTTCACTCTGAGAAGTGAGTCGCTGTGACGCTGGTATTAGTAGTAGCGTAGGACTTTGTTGAATGCAAGTGTCTTGGTCGAAGCGGAAATATTCAATTCAAGGGACAAAATCCGAGTTCCGATTCCGGGGTACTTAACACTTTTGCAGATTTTCGAGGGGGTATCTTCCCTACGAGTGGAATCAGATCACCCGTTGTTACGATGCTTTCTTCTAACCAACACAACGATGTAGTCTCAATTGTAATTCTACAATTCATGCAGCAGTTTTCAGGAGCGATGTTTCAGTCGTCTATTCTCAATGTCATAGCGGAAAAGGTTTAAACATTTCAAGGAAGATTAACCTGCATGGGCACCTTTTACATATTTTGAAAAAAAAATTATTAGTTTGCAAAATTTATTACAAACATCCTGTTTTTCTTCCCTTTCAAACAAATAATTTGGAGTAGAATACGCATGTAATGAATATTTGGCTATGTAGGGTTGTGAATGAACACTAGACCCTAAGTCACAAGTGCATGAGTTATCTAAATGGAACAGCTAACATCAGAGGGCCACTTGGAGAATATTGAGCAGCCCAAATAATGTCCTGATTCCTAGATGGTTTTCAAAAATAGCTCTTTAAAAAAGTGCATTAAAGTTCTGTTTGGGAAAATAGAAAGGCGAAAATATTGGAAAATGCGAATGTGGAGTTCGTGTGGATTGGTGTACCTCGTAACAACATTCAATGTCTTTGACATTTCAAGTATTTCACTGCTTGGTTAATCGAGATTCGGCATTCTTATTTGGACACGAAATTAAGGCAATTTGCTTTGAATTACCGAAAAAGAGTAAAAAAAAACACAAATGAGTTACTAATTGTACTTCAGTTATCACAATCATGTATCCACGTACAAAGAACATCTCCTAGGGTTGATATTCATATAATCTGACTATTGAGGTAATGATTGGTGTATAAATGGAATTGTTTACTGGGAAATGAATATTTATTACAGAAGAGTATAACGGTTCGCTGATCAGGCATTTTGATGACGTGCTTGGATGGAAAATAAAGCAGTAGTGAAGATATAAATCTGTGTGTGATTCGCCGAAATTTGTCAATCTAATTTAAGCCCTTTTATTCATTGAGCAACCGTTGTGTTTTTTCTGTATATTTTAGTAAATGTCTAAGTAATACGTCTACACATTATACGTCTACACGAAATTTGGTGTACAACAATTATTCCGAAACGAGTAAGACGCCTCACAGTACGTAATTTAACTCCAAAGTAGACTTTTAGTTAGGTTCTAAGATCTAGTTGAGATTTTAAAGTTAATAGCAATATTTTAACTGAAAGCCTGCATAAATTATTAAACGATACTCACCGGTGAAGTTAAGGGCATAATTCACAGGCTGTTTCGCGCAAGTTTGAACTTGCGGTGCATGTATTCAAAACAATTTTAGAAGCAGGCATCGATGTGTTACCCTAATTTCAACAATTACAATAAAGTGATTTAACTACGCCATTTCAATTCTCCTTTAATTTTCATTGATTTAGAAAAAACGAGCAACATAGAGACTTAAAATAAATTTGATTTTAAAAAGTCATTTTAACGATTGCCAAGATTCCAGAAGGTACAGAGTAAGTGGTAATGTTATAAAAACTGAAAATGTGAATACAACGGTGAGAATGTAAAACCAATTAAAAAATAAGTGCATTTTTCAGTTTGCAGCCGTTGTCAGGATTGATAGCTCAAGAGTTCGATAAAGCTAAATTTCCGATTGGATATATTTAAATAATGAGAAAATTTGGCCAATTGCTATGACTCACTAAATGGCTCATTGTATCCTAGTCCTATGAAACCTTTTATGCATATTTTCTCCAAAGGAATTGTATCAATAACTCATGCAGGAACTGCTACTATAAATATGATACATAGAGGTTGCTCACGAAACATATTTCTTTTTCATGAACTGTGAAACTACTCAAAAGTTATTTAAAGCTCGATGTAGCCCATATAAGGAATTGAGCACTTTGAGGACTAGTAACCGTCTCTGGGTAATGATTCCCAAAGCAGTTTTACTACTCAATGCCCCACTGATATATACTCGACTAACCGCAGGAGCCAAAACCCATGCAAGGCTGTTAACAAAACAATAAATGGCAAAGAGAGCTTGAAATTTCAACCACCTATGAAGATCCAATTCGATGGCCTCCATCCCTAATACGAATTCTGCAGTTGGAGGGGAATTTCTTCTTCATCAATGTTCAGACGCTTAGGTCTCATCGAACTTGGTGTGTAGTTGTATGAATTTGGTTAAATTGCATTTTTTGTATCAAATTAATTGTGAGGTTAAAAGATGGGCTAGAAACTTTATGGTAAAAAACCTATTTGTTGTCGATTACTGAAATGCAGATATTTTGCAGCTGCTATTATGGAAAATGGTGCACATTACGCGTGCATTAGCCTTTACACTAGAGCAGATATTTTACCTCAATTTCCTGCAAAGTGACAAAAATAAGGAAAGTAAATATGAATAATGTTTCCCTGATGGCATTAGTTATTGTTTGGGGATTTTTCGAAAGAATTACCGCCTTATCGCTTCGAACCTTAGGAATCCCCTAAAAATATAAATTTCATTTTAAACTTAAAGATCTTGACCTAGTTTGGGAGGAATTTCTGGTTCCAAAAGTGTGCTGGAATTTAGTGAAAAAAATTATAATCTAATGTCTTAGAAGTCACTGTCAAAGCTTTTAAGAAATCTCTTTAAACGCACTACTTGAGCTTCTTATCTGATGCGTTTCACTAGAGTTCCCTAAGTGTCTCTATGTTATTCATTCGAGACTCACATAGGAAAACTGACTTGTGGCTCCCAGTCAAGAAAGGTAAATGGTATTGTGAAAGTCAAATGCAACATTAAATGACATCAGTCGATTAAGCATAGTTTGAGGTAATAGAAAGGGTAGACAGAAAATTATTCGTGTGCCCAGAAATACCTAATCTAATGAAATAAGTAGCTTAATAGACCTGAGTGGCAGTTCGAGAGAAATAAGGCATTTGAACTCTTTGTGGTTGCTCTTGTTGGGCTTAGAATGAAAAATTAGCATTAGGGAACGATGAAGAATTGTTGTTAGGACGATGGGACGTCTACATTTAGTTCCAAGTTAACAACTAAAATTTAGGTTACTCACAAATCAGTGGAGTTGGTGCCCGTCTGCGTAGTTTGTTTATCTACTGCACACTGTACAAGTCTAGAATTTAATTGGTCTTACGTAATGCGTTTCTAAATATCTACTTTTTAAAATTGTTTTTAGTAAGGGATCCCTTTAGCGTTGATGGCGGCATTAAAGTAGTGGGAAATAATTACTTTATTCTATCCAGTAATTTAAGTGATACATAAAAATTTTGTCTTATAAACAGGTTAAAGGTTTACAATTTTTATTTCGAAATTTCGAGACTAACTCCGATGTTAACAATGACGAAATTCAAAATTGAACAGGTTTGCCCTAAATGGGATTTAAATGATTGTCACAAATTTAGTAATTTTCTTTAACGATTCCCATTAAAGACAGGAAAACACCAAAACTCCCCCTTTTCAGTTATTATGTAAACTTGTACAAAAATAATAAAAAATCACGCAATCAAGCAGTTTTGATGGCTTAAGCAGCCATATCTCAGCCAAATTGGTTGAAAAAGCTAACTCAGAAGTATCAGCTAGCTGTTGACGAGTCTAAGCCTGCAGCACCTGACAGCCGCCTTCGTCTTCAACATGCATTCGGTTTCCACTCTCCACTTGTTCGCTCACTCGCTCGCACGAGCGGCAGAGGCAGGAAAGAGCAATGTCTCAATTGACTCTAGGCGCCATAGGCATGGCTGCGCTGCTGCTTACTTGTATCACGAGGCGCCGCTACCAACAGCCACTCCTAACAAATACGAGCAGATACTACCACCGCTTCAGCTGCTGCTGTTTCTGAAATTAGCTTTGCGTGTTAGGTCTCGTAAACAACATGTAAGGTGGTGGGGTAGTTAAGAGTTAAAGTCCTAAGTGTGGGCAAAGTTTTATGGGTCGCTGGCAGGGGAAAGGGGTAGGAAGAACTAATACACCATTTACACACGCAAATCAACTGCTAAAACGCTTGCGTGCAAAGCAAGAAGCGGGAGGGGAGCCCTGCAGGGAGTTAGTTCGCTAAATTCATTAACAGATGGTAGTTCTAATTTCCCACCATTAAATTTTAAAATCTTAAGGAAATCTTGAGGCATGGGAAGAGTGATTGTGAGACTATGATGAGGCTTTTGTAACACCGTTACGAGTATGCAAAGTTGATTCACCATAGACATGGTGGTGATTAAGAAAGTATTTTTTAGCCTGAATCGGAGTTTCTCGTACCTTGATTCAGAGAACATTAACTGACAAATTTAAGCAAAATGAACTAGTCAACATAGAATCACAAAACAAATGTCTTCCAAGAAATTTGAAGTATGCTTGTTATTTTTCCACTAGCCTTATTTTAGGATTGATCCGTCCTCATCTACGGTCTTTTCTATAACCCAATTGCCAAAACGAATGGTCGAAAATTGTCAAGAGCTTTCAAGGTAAGCATGAGTGATTCTTCAAAGTTTTGCTGAAATCTCAAGAAAGGTTTAATTGAAGCAATAATTTTCAACAAAATTGTCCTGAAAGGCTTTATAGCCAAGCCGAGACCTCTGTGATACCTTAATGCTGCTATCTAAATTAATTCTTTGATTTTATTACGAGGAATCGTCAAGGTACTTTAAGGCTGTGAAGTCTTTTTACTCTAATGTACCTTCTGGTAAGAGGTTCACCTGGGGGTAGTGGAAATGTTTGGGGGATATACTCAACCATGGGATGTTTAACATCCCTTCGAAAATGACTATGAAATCTATAAAATAACTGAAATCATATATTTTATTAGCTACAGTGACTCCATTATTAAATGAAAAGAGTAAGACATTATGAAAGTGCGAATTATTATTTCGACTTTTATTTATATAACACTTGATTCTTCAAGTTTGAAATACCAAGATGTGGCAGAAATAAAATAATTGCTCCAATATGGAGCATTCTATGTACCTGAATTTTGCAGTCTAATATATATTAAGCTAGACGGAAGTGAAGAAAACCAAGGTTCATTTTTCCTTACGAAATTTTAGGTATTTGCCATGTCCCAGCCACAGGCTTGATCAGCGAAACACAGATTAGACCTAAGCGGAACCCAAACCAGTGTTTGTCTATACCAGCATTCTTCTATTGGGTGTGAGAAAAAAGATGATGCTGGGTTGTATTTTTATATACCCATAAAGAGGAGGATTGTGATAAATACTTATAGCATTAAATGTTTGTTAGAAGTAATAAATCCGTCATCAGATTACCACTGACATGTTGACTTTGTGAAAATGCATTTGATGGTATTCAATGAATTTTCCCTCAAAATAAATTAAAAATAATTTGAGGTTTTCATCGAAGAGGCACGCAAAACCAGAGATTCAGGACACATTAGTTACCATTAGGATAAATCCCCATCTTTCATAGGGCGTTATTCATATATGAATATGAATTTAAAAACGGTGCATCAAGATTCCGTTAATCGGAAGCTCAATTCATGAGGCTTCGCCAAAATAAGCTAATAATATAACATGGCAATTTAATAAAAAGTAAATCTGGATGATGACGATGATGACTGTGATGATTAGGATTGTGAATGAGACCTTAATTTCTGCCCTTTTTTGGATTATTATTTAGGTCATTTTGGTTCCGTACTATTTCGTCATGTACATACAAACATCGGATCTCCAAAGTGATTATTTTTTGTCAGATGGCAGCGAGGACACTTTGGATACTCTGGAACTTATTTGAGTTTGATTAGTCATGTGTTGACCTGAAAATCATTGTCATAAGTCTTCAGAGAAGTGATTAGCTCTATCCATAATTAGTATACAGTCCCTTCTACTGCAGTTATAATATAACCATTTACTTACTGCAAACTAAGTATATTTAGCATGGGAAAGCCTAGCAACGTGTTTCTTGTTAATAAATCAGGCAAAGTTAATAACCATTTATAAAAGACCTTCACATGGTGAAATTATAATTTATCAATTGATAATGGAAAATATACTCAGTCAACTTAGTTTGGAGTTGCGGATTACGACCGCCATGTTTTCAATAATTTTAAAACGAAATCACGACAAACAAACTAAGCTATAGAGTTATATTCTAGGAAAGAAAAACGTCACTCGGTTTGACATATAATCGGCCTATGTGGTTCCCAACTGTCAAGATAAATATTATTACGACCTTCAGATGTAAGCGATTTTTTTTTTATTATAACATGAAGAGCGAAATTATACCTACGCTTCGAAGCGCAGTGACCATTGTCTTTCATTGATAACGCTAAAAAGCTACCATATTGGGGATTTCGAAAAAAAAAACCTTTCGAGTCGAAGTTAAGTAAGTATTTTCAAGCTTAATATTTTCTTGAAACCACATTCGTAAATGACAACTTAAAGTATTTTTTGTATATAGCAGTACTGTTCAATGCAGTGTCTCAGAGGATCGTGTTAATGCAATGACATTCGCCTTGAAATAAAATCTTGTTGCCTTCCAGATTTCTGTGAAACAATGAGGGACATTCCAAAGCACTTTTCATCCAGCGAGTTTTCCAGGAAGTAAATGCGAGAAGTGAAGGACTGCAATTAAAAACAATGAGACAGCTACCTCCCAGCGAAGGGGTTTGGGGAAAAGTGAATTATTTATTACCACACCTGCTCGTGGTAACACCAGCAACACCAGCTGCGAGATTCGTTGAAACCACAGCAGAGCAGGATAACGAGTAGGACGAAATGGTGATTCCCCCACACGAGCTCGATATTGTAGGCACGAGGTGAGAGCAAACTCACTGAGTCTCCCCACCCCTCAAACCCTAACCACCACTACTACCTTCGCACCGTGAATTATTAACTGACCCACAAATTCGCACCATTTCCTCGACCTGGTAATACTCTATCGCTAACTCATAACCAACATTCGAAGAATACTTTGGTGTGAGGCATGCCAATGGACTGTTAATCCAACCACAAAGAAAGCAAACTTCCAGTGGAGGGACGGGGATGGTGAGCCGTGTGGAAGGAAAGAGTTCACATCCATCCAACGCCCAAAATTAGGTTTGACGCGGCAGAGGGCTTTCGCGATTATGCTAGCGTGTGCGTCTATGCGCACAGAGACCAGTAATCGAGCAGTGATTTCCTTGATGGGTTCATGTATTCACCGTATCACTTTTCATATCTACATTTTACGCTCTCAGTCGTTCAGTGACAAAAGGCGTTTATAATTGAAATCCTCAAGAACCTATTATCAAGAAGGACTGACGGATGTATGAGATCAAGATTAATGAGTGGTGAATTCAGGGCTGTTAAAAGCGATGATATAAGGCTCATAAAAGGCGTGGTCAATATTCGTATACTTTTTCTGCTAACCAGGTAAAAGATCGAGGGTAGGTAAATGGGGACCAAACAGCCCCAAAAAATGTTGAAATACCGTTCACAGGCGAATGATTGTGTGGACAACAGCCATCAACGGCTGTTCAGGAGCAGAACTGGGTCATGAAAGAAATAGTTGGAATACATTTCTTATTGCGCTTACTTGTTAGAGTAAATATCATGTAATATGTGATTCCATTTGTTCGAATTTAGGATGATTCTTAGTTGGTGCTTTTTAAAATAATAACTGCTTCATTGAAAAATCTACTATAAAAGTATCAATGCAGTGTGATTCCTAATTGAAATTCGAGAACAGCTATGGTGACGCCTGGTACTATAATTTCAATAGGTTTTAGTTGCGATTTCAGTTATCGAACTTTCATTTCTAAATACTGGTCAGTAAAAGCATCAAAGAATGAGCTTATCTAACAATGAGTAGCATGGACGAAATCAAATATCTCTCACTAATATCCATTCTTCAGAAGCACTTGAATTTCAATTTTCACAGATTAATTTAAAATTTTATAGAAGACTCTATTGCCATGGATACCAAACTGATTACATATTCTATCATAACGCCGAATCTATCAGGAACTAAATTAATTATGCCCTATCTTTGTCATAAGCCTATACCTGGCTCTTCTCAGAAAGCTCTATGATTCATTAAAAGCCACTTATTTTTATTTTAACATAAATGATAACATAATAATAATAAAAATTAACAAATAAACAGCAGATAAGTCTTTTTAAGTTAAACAATGATACTGAGTAGTTTTTGGGAATAAGGTAAGTCAAGCTTAGAAGAGCAGAAGATGAACCGATAATTTAACAATTTAAGACAGCCAAAAATACACATTTCATAAAGATTTGTTTATGAAAGTAAGAGCTGGAGCATGACCCTTAAAGTTTGGAGCCTTTGTGTCAGACACACAATTTAAACCTGCAGGCTGATTCGCCATCTTGGATTGGATTTCTAATCTTTTTGATGTTATAGTGTCCGTGTTGTGCACTTCCAATTCACAGATGGCAAGACTTGTGATATTACTTATTGTATCATCAATAAAAATGCATCGATGATGTATTTTCTTCACTTCTGCTCCTTGAAAACTCGAATAAGTCCAGCCTGGGCTATTAAAAGATAACATAGGATCATGATTTCACTCCCAGTATCAACGTGATCTATCTCCGAAGGTCACCCGTTAACAAACCCGCCAGTCATTCCTAACGCTAGTCGACACAAGATATTCGTCTCTAGGTTAAGCTCAATCCAGTAAGAAATTTGTTCCTACAACAGAATTTACTATACAGAATCACTTTTATCCTAATAATAATATTTCAGACTTCATACTTTAGTATTACCTAAAAATCATAAAATATTTTGTAAGTATGCATACTTTTCGATAAAAACGTTGATACCATTAATAACAGCAACACTTTAAAATTTATAAAGGTCCTTACTGAATCTGAGCCATTTTGAGTGGTGATTTTGTCAATCAAGAGATTTAAAAATAAAAAAAATTAGCAGTACTTGACGGTGTTCAACATCTTTGCACTGAAACATGAAGTTTTTTGCTATTCTCACGTGAACTTTATTACGTAGATAATAGGCTCTGAGCCACAGATTGACAGTACTATATGGTTAATTAGATTCAAGTTAAATAACTCAGAGCTAAGGGAATTTATGCAATGCCAATTTCACACGAAGCTGTGGATATTTTCCAGTAGGTGGATTAGAAGACTCTCTAGAGTCTTATTGGGCACCAGACACTTTTGAGAAAACAGAAATCACTTATGCTGTGGCTATGGTTCGCTGTCCGATTTGTATGCTCTATACAGTATCATTAAAAGACGTTAAGCAGTTTTATAAATATTTTTTGCAGATATCCTTGAGCGTTTCATAGCTATGCATCT
Organism: Anomotaenia brevis; assembly: GCA_030710315.1. NCBI lineage: Eukaryota > Metazoa > Platyhelminthes > Cestoda > Cyclophyllidea > Dilepididae > Anomotaenia > Anomotaenia brevis. The sequence continues at coordinate 201,107 of JAUOZQ010000063.1, read as the reverse complement.
CCATATAATTTCTAGTATTATTCAAAATACTAAATAATAACGGTTAAAAAACACAATGATGCTATTGATGAGTTGATTTTTAAGTAAAATCTAAGAAATGAATGGAGTTTTGACGCAAGCAGGTTGGGTCTCCGGAAACATGGAAACTATGGGATTTAAAAATCTAACCGGATGTTTGTGATACAATAAAGATATGCTCTGTAGTTTACACCATTGACACTGTTCCCCTAGAAAGAGCAACTTTTTCATCTGATCATAAAACGGATTTTCGGCGTGGGCTCTTACTAAGAGTTAGTGGACTTGAAATCATGTTCACTGATGAAATAAAAGTGACAAACACCACAATTTTGTCATTTTTAGCTAAAATTAATTTCTACTTGATGTATTTAGCTATAGTTTCTTATAGTTAAGACCAGTTAATTGTGCAATCCTAAAGTTTTATCATTCTCGAAGTAAAATTAGCGTACTGATAAGTAAACAATGCATGTATTTTCATCATAATAATCTCGTTTCTAGCTGCAATGTAGAAACAGATAGGGGATATTAAACATGAACACTTAATCAGTAGGAATATATCCACTTTAACTAAGCTACTTTTATACTGGCTAATTCACGAAAGGTGATATTAATTAATTTTTACCTCTATATATAATGTTAAATTTCCTTTTAGGAATATTGATTATTCGTTCGTATAAAATGGTCCAAGACAAGGTCTTAGGAATCATGTCTTGAATGAAAAGGGGACTAAATTTAACTTCTTAGAATGACCTCATTGCTTCCAGAATGAAATAGCAAAAAAGGCTTAAAAATGTCGTAAGCTTCGTTTATAAAGAGAATTAGCGTGAATGTAGGCAAGATTCTCCGAAATTTACAAAAGAAACAGTTGCACTTCTAATAGTTATTTTGATTATTACGACGAAATCTCCAACCAACATCTGTTAAAACTAGTTTCAACACCTGTAACCTATCAAACCATGAGAACAGTTTTCCAAGAGGCTTCACCTTCTTACTGACAAGATAACTAATTGTGCCAATCTTAGAAGGCCGAGTACTTGTACTAATGTAAACCCACCATCGACAGGGAGGGAAGCCCTCTTTGCACACAAAGTTATGACATTTCGGCGTTTTCTCGTTAAGCTCTCCCTCTTTCCGACTGGCAACTGCTGCCTTGGGGTTTCCAACTCAGTCTCTCTTTTTCGCCACTGTCGCCACCCCTTCCTCGCTGGCCCAGACTCTTGTTGGCTCTGTCTTCCTGCTGGTCTCTTAGGAGGCTTGACGAACGGCCGAAGCACGCGCGGGCGCGCACGACCGCATGCACCGAAACAGTGTCAATGGCAGAGGAAACCTCGACCAATCAGCGCACGGCATCTCACAGACCCGATTGCTTACATATGAACATATCCACTTATACCGTTGGATGAACCCACAATGGTCGTGCAGTAAACACCATAATGCTTTTGCTCTTCGTGCTCGTACTCGGTTTATACTCCTTGCAAGCGACTACTACCACAAATGGCTTCGATGCAGGTGGCGAAAATGGAGTGAGCATTGTCTTCTCCCTAGATGAGGAGCTACCCATCGGTACTCTTATAGGAAGCCTGACGGACAAACTGGGTGGCAGAGCCCCTACTTCGAGCTCCGGTGTGCAGTTTATGTCACTCGGTCAAGAACGGTATATACAGCTTAATCAGACATCTGGCGAACTATCTATTTTAAGCAGAATAGACCGTGAATCCCTGTGTGAGCAGGTAGGAACCTGTTGCTCGTCTTCGGTTAAGCCAACAGGTGCATTCAGCCATGCCTTTGAATCAGATTCGTCGAATTCGCAGTGCGCCATTAAACTTATTGTAATTGACCAACAAGATTCAATGCCTTCCAGTCAACCCAAGCTTGTACACATAACCTTCAGCATCATTGATATCAACGACAATCCACCAAAGTGGTCTCCCGACAGCTTGGAAATTGAGATTCCAGAACACAGTCCAATTGGCACAGTGATTCAGCTACCTGAGGCAGTCGACCCAGACCAAACGTTTGAAAACGCTCCCATTCGATATGAACTCATTCCTCAACCAGAGAGTACAAGTGGGTTTTTGAACTACGAATCTCGTGACCTGGGCGATGCTTTCCTACTTTCTATTTCTCCCATTGACCAACCCTACGACGCGGTGCCAAAGTTCAATCTACAACTGAAAATTAACAGTGATTTAGACAGGGAGAGACGTGATTCTTATCGCTTGCTTCTCGTTGCAGTTGATGGCAGTAGCAAAGGACCAATATTCGGAGACAGAACAGGCACTTTGAATATTCTCATCAAGGTAACTGACATCAATGACCAGGTGCCATTCTTTACTGTTGAGCATTTCTCGATCGATGTGTCTGAAGATATCGTTCCAGGCACAAAAATTTTCACAATGACTGCCAAGGATGATGACCCATCGGACGCATCTCGGCTGGTTTACCGATTTGCATCCACAGCTAGTGGAGAAGTTATGCGTCTGTTCAATATATGCGAGAAAACCGGGACCATAACGGTCGCCCAGAGTCTGGATTACGAGGTGGCGCCTTTACTAAAGGAGACTCGCTCATCAAGTCCGCTATTTCCCCCACAAACAAGGAAAACCAAAGACGTGGGTTATATTATTCCGGTCAAAGTGACGGACGGTGTGCATTTCGCTCAAGCTGAGTTGCGCGTACGTTTAAAGAATGTTAATGACAACGCCCCCAACATTACCATTCAGTCCCACCTTCAACGATGGCGCAATAAAAATGACTTACTGTTACCTGAGGATGCAGCTGTGGGTAGTATGATTGCCACCATAACGATAGAGGATGCTGACGAGCGCTGGTTAGATAATGAAGCTGTTTCAGGCTACAGCGGGGCGCACTGTTCCACTACACACCCCTTCTTCACTGTGCAGCCACTCTATCCTAGCGCCCGTTACCAGTATATGCTCGTAACGTCCGGGCTCCTAGACAGGGAAACAAAAGCCATACACACTGTGGCGATATCCTGTCACGACTCTGGTCAACCAGCTCTGTCACGGGGCATGCACATTGTAATCCACCTCGAGGACCTCAATGATTCACCTCCAGTTTTTAGTCAGTCGATTCACCAGTACAGGATCCCAGAGAATCTCCCCATCAACACGTTAATCGATAAGCTTCAGGCGTCTGATGCTGATATCGGTCTTAACGGAGCAATACGTTACACCATCGCGGCCGAGAGCGATAAGAGGGATTTGGTAAAGCTGAGTCCTGTGTCGGGACAGCTTCATACAGCCGCAATATTTGATAGGGAGAAAACAGAGTCGATAAACTTTACTGTGATCGCTATGGACTGTGTCGGTGGAACGGCCAATACTACAGAAAAATCAAGGCCATGCGAGCCCATTAATTCGGCATCAACTAGTGTGGTCATCATGATTGAAGACGTAAATGACTGCATTCCTGAGTTCGATCAAAACTCCTATGAGTTTGTTGTCAGAGAAGGGCAGGGACCGCAACAGTCGGTAAGTAAATTCTGTCAAAATATATTATTATTAATCTAGCATCTTAGGTATTTAAAACCTGTTGAATGTTTAGCTCAGTGAAATCTTGTAGACGAATATTCGTTTAATCCTTCATTTTTAGCAAGATCCTTTTTTAGAATGACATAGAAAAGAACAGATAATTGTCAATTCAATTTATTAGAAGTAACCAATAATATAATTTATCACATGATGAAATTAAATTAATCCTGTCTTTAAATAAAATTGGAATGCAGTATTATACTTTGCATAAAGATTAAATAAATCTTTGCCGACAGTTCAGTGCTTTAGGGGATGTTCGTTTAAAATAAGTTATTGGCTGTCTTGAATGAATTGTACATCATAGGAGACCTCATAATGAGACTGTAGAAGAAGAAGAAGAAGAAGAAGAAGAAGACGACGACGACGACGACGAAGAACACTGGTATATCCACCCATCAATTCACTAAGCATCCCTTTCGCCAAAAGAACGAGCAAATGGAGGTTGGAATTTCCTGTTTCGCGAAGAGATTTAGGGATTGTGGTTTTAAGTGCTTGTAAAGGTCCTATTGTTGGTAATTTGGCCCAGAGCGCACAACAAGAGGAAAAAAATATGAGGTTAATTAAAGAATAGCTGCGCTGCCATTGCACTGTGCATGCGTAAAGTGATTTGTCAGTACCACAATTAGTTTACAGAGAATCGTAATAGGACCATCAAATCAAAGATGAACGCAAGATTTCTGATCCCATGACGTTGTTTAAGATAGGTGGAAGTTTGTAGCATTCCTGATGTTAACTTTTTTTTACAAAGGCATGTAAAAATTGTAACTTTTCATTACATGCTGCATCTATGTTATGCATTGAAACTGCAATTTACAACTGATCTTGTTTGAACAAGTATATTATAAGTCAAAATGACCCCTGAAAAACTGCTTGATTAGGGGAAATCAGAAGTCTTAAAACGTACAAGCTCGCATAGTAGTGATCAATGGGTCCATAGTTCAAAAATCGGAGAAATTTAGTCACTCTTAGTACCACTGTCTAGTCGTATATGTATTATAACTCACAGAAAAAGTTTATTTATGAAATAGATACCACGGACATCAGTGACAATGTTTATATTGCTCAAAAGGTCAACAGAAAGAATAACAGTGCTTTTACTTTACCGGGATACCTTAATTCAACCACAGTCGATGTTGACAAGTGCATCTGTTACGAATTCAATTTATAGTATGATGAGCTTGTTTGAAAATTTCCCAGAATTTCCTTGAAAAGCATTTTGATATATATATTCTTATTAGTGGTAGGAAATTAAGATCGTTTTAATGATGGGCCATTTCAAACGTACTATTTTAGTCAATGGTGGGGGAGAAACTACTTGTCACATGTAGTCTCATAAATATCTCTAAGACCCCAATGGGAATCAATGTTCTTGTTGTTGTTTCGGACTGTGTAAAATCTTGCAGATTAACCAGACGTTAAACATATCTAAGAATGCATCTCAAAAAATATTAAATTATTTTATTGAAAGACCATGTGCACAAGTTCGCGAAACATTTGGAGTTTTCACTTCGTCGGCAATTAATCATTCTTACAAGAAGTAAGGTGGAATTTCAGCAGTATTAAATTGCTTTGGGAGAGTAATTTACCATATTTTCGGTATTTCTGAAGTATCAAAGAAAGGTAAACCATTCATGTTTAAGGTTTACTGAAAAATATGTAAAACAGGCAATTCTTACAATCACCTTTATAAATTAACCACGATGAATACTTATATCAAAGTGGGTAATTTTTATGAATAGGTATATAAATAATGCTATTGGTAGTAAAAATAACTTTTTACTTAAAGTTTTTCTAGAAATAATTCTGGAGAAATTTCGATAGCAGTTCACAATTTGTAAAGGCGAGTTTTTATCGAGTAGCATCACGGAAACTGATTATCAATCAAAGGAAATACAACGGCCATTAAAAATGGAAGGAAATAAAATCATACAAATCCTTAAATATATGTATATGCTATGAAGTAGTGTCTGGAATCTCGCCCTTGGACATTGTAATAGTGTTATTTTATTGCTTATTTACGAGAAAAGTTGCTTTGAGATTTAGCAATACGAAATTCGCACCAAATTTTACTTCAGTTGGTTTATGTAAGCTTTGTGCCCCTAGTAGTTTTATATCATTATCACTTATACTAGACTTTATGATATATAATTGAGTTTTTTACATCAAAAATATCTGCGACCATTATTATCGGGACAAGATTCCGTGGTTAACTTTATAGTGTCATTTGAAAAAGTTAAGCTTTTGGCTTTGGAATGATGGATACACCGGTTCTTTTCTACGCTAGAAGGGCTTTACGAAATATCATATGCACCAGTAACGGTCGAACACTTTTCAACTCCATTCAAAAATTTTATTCGCAGACTCACCAAAACAGCTACCAGATTTAATAACTAAAAAAGGCAGCTACATCATGAAATTTAATTAATTCGTACCTTCTTGCAAATAACTAAGTATTGATTAGATTAAAATTAGTAAATACTACAGCAGATTGCTAGATGAAAGTTGAATAATCTTCTACCTCAGAAGCAAATTTGGTTGGTTTTTCAGTACGATTTCTACTTTTTCAGATTTATTTACAAATATTCTATTGAGCTATTTCATTTAGGTACCTGCGTTAACAATTAGAGTGTGATTATTTAGAAGTTTGATTTCATCGTTGTCGATTTCCAGAAATCCCCAGCGTCGTTCAGAGCGCGTACTCACTGGTCTCATGTAATGGATTTTAGTAATAAATCACGTAAGCAATCGTGGGTGAATAGCTTTTACCTACTGTCATGTAGAGGGCTGGGTTGAGGATGGTGATGGTGTGTGTGTGTGTGTGTGTATGTGTGGCGGATGGAAAGGAGAAGATGGGGTTTTATGGGTCTCTCGGCTAAGGTTTTCGCCGCATCAAAGCAGGACGAGCATGAAGAAATAAATCAAGCTCCCCTTTCCCTGCATAGCTGTGATTAGCGCTCATGGCGCCATGTCTCTAATCCCTGTGTCCGCAGGGGATGCCTTGAGCAAACGATCACCAGCGGGGGCCAAATGATTGGTTTGAAAAGGCAGATTTCATTGTTAGATTATAAATAAAAAATATTATTCCCACATTTTTATCAAGAATTTCTGCAAACAAAAGTTATCTACTATTAATTGGGCTGAAATATTGATTTCCCAATTCAAATTCTTACGTTATAAATTTCACAGACGAGACCGATATTTCGGCTGATTGCACAAGAGTAACAATTATTGAATACTTTAACCAAGTAATGTGTTTTTCCTGAGTAACTATTAATGTTTGAAAACCTTTCTTTAATCAGCATTTGTTCAAGTGATAGTGAACCAAAGTAGTATGAAATACACTTCCAAAGTGAAATGCAAAATAAGTTTTCGGTTGACCATCAAGATAATCGATAGACCATTGTGCAGCTGATCCAATTTTCATAATTATTGTCCGTCAGAACAATAGTTGGTTTACAGTTGTTAAGGAAACAACTGGCAGACATATAAAATACTCTTGATGCGTGATTGCAGTACTTGCAAATAACGTATGATTTAGATTAATCTGATTTTATTACATTTATAACGACTACGACAACGTTATTCATATCATGTAGATGGCAACAAGAACGGAACAATAAATTTAGTGTAGATGTGCTCTTGCATCATATAATATAAAACGCTCAGTTTTGGTCTTCAGATTGGATCAGTGCGCGCGATAGATCGTGACACAGACTCCAAGAACTCAAGAATTCAATACAGTATAAGCGAAAACGGTGACAACCATTCGCTGCAGGGTCCAAAAAACATTGGCAGTGATGGCTATCATGCCAGCAGCCTTTTTGCCATCACTTCTAGTGGCGAAATTTACACGCGCAACTTGCCTATTGACCGAGAGAAGACGCCGATTCTGAGTTTCACAGTAGTCGCATCCGACTACGGCCATCCCTCCTTGTCCGCCTTTGCCAATGTTGTGATCCGTGTTCAGGACGTAAACGACCATTCCCCTGCTTGGGTGTTTCCTCAGTCCACAAACAACAAGATGGTACGGGTCAACCTCTCCAGTTATGCTACCGTGGGAAAAGAGATCGCTCATCTCAAAGCGGTGGATAGCGATAGTGGACCTAATGGAGAGATTGAATATTCCATAATAAAGGGCAACGAGCAGGAGTACTTTGCACTAGACAAAAACTCCGGAACTCTGTATTTAGCAAAACCTCTCCTTCAGCCTGAAACGAATGAAACTGATTCAAGAAACCAAGAATCAACTAGGCAGCTCAGTCCTCAGTCCTTCATTTTAGCTCTCATGGTGACAGACAAGGGCGAGGAGCCGAGAAGTAATACAACGGTACTCAAAATCGTGGTCACTCAGAATGCAGAGCCAGAAAGGTCATCACAACAGTTCAACCAGATGAAAGGTGATGGTGGTTGGGATAGGAGAAGCTTCCCCTCCAGACATGCAGGTGTGGTGATCGGTGACAGGGACTTAATGATTATCACAGCAATGATTGTTATAGCCCTGCTGATTTCCTTCGTTCTCATTGCTGCGATCGTGTTTCTGCGATGCCGTAGACCTATTAGAAGCCGATCTGATTTATCCACTCAGAGTAATTGTAATGAGGCACAGAGGCTGATTCGACGATTTGAGATACTGAACTGTTTGAATGCAGCAGAAGCCACAAATGAGCGGAAAGGCCGGAAAGCAACGACGTTTGTACTCACGGATACAGAAAAGAATCCTAACTTTGAGGAGCACATTCCAAATCACCACTATAGTTCAACAAACGGTAGGTTCTTCTTAACAATTTTACCTGAAACAAATTTCATTCCTCGAATCTTAATAACAAATATAGGAATAAACCTTACGTAGTTGAGTGCTTCGAATAATTTTGCAATCTACGCTAGCTTTCGCATTGACGTTCATACTAATTTAATTAAATTTACGTTTATTCCCCAAGGGTTTAAATAAAGGAAAAAGACATTTTACAAATGTTATAGATCACTGAGTGTATCTTCCTAAAACTCCCAATTTTACAATCAATTACATAGGATAGCAAGGCATTAATCAAAGCAATTGCTGAATAACCCGATAAACTAACGCTAAATTTAGAAGCAATGAAATAATGGATTGATATTAAATTCTCGAAATCTTGTAAAAATGTAGTCCAACTAAGGCCCCTTGTTGCTATTATTATGGTTGTTAGAGTGGAAGAAAACTTTAAGCTTTTGTCTAGGATGAAATTAGCGACAACTTAAATAACTTTAATATTTATTAGGCCACGTTAAGCGAAGTAAAGGTCTTGATCCATCGACGATGCGTTTCATCTAGTAATACTTCAGTTACAGTCGACAAACACGAGGTGAAGAACCTAATTTCTATAGAACATTTAAATAAAAATGAAACTAAAAACATTAGGAACGTATTAAAACGACCGCAAAGTTCCTTAGTTCAAACACTTAGAGGTTAAAGGTTTAAAATTATATATAGGTCATTTTTCCGAAAGTTTGTGACTCTGGGCCAACTTCGGGAGACTTAGAGCACGCGAATTTAAAATCTTTCACTGTATTTATTGCCTAGATATTTATTTAACGATCCTTAATAAATTTCATTTGGAATATCCTGCTTTTATATTTATTCCCAGAACTTTCACTTTAACGGTTTCAAAGGCTTTTTTGGTCAAAAATTTTAAAAATGTATCAGGAATGGATCGTTTTAGCCCACAACCTAGTATAGCAAAAAATTTTCATACTTCTCTCTTTCCATTAACCATCTGAGGATTTTATTTTCTTATTAAAGTCTATGAGATGAACGTTAATCCATGCTACTACCTGAGGAATTTTCTAAATGAACGTTAGTCAGAGCCACAGTTTTGTGCCTTTTTTCCATTCAAACACTCTGTGGTGGGTCCCAGTTGTTGTGGGGTGGAAAAGCATTCTGGCAGGAGTACAAAACGAAGTTCTTTTGAAAGAAAGCCAGATTTAAAGAATCCCATAGATAAAGAAACCTGCTTTTTTCTCAATGCACCGACTAGGTCGGTCTAGGTTCTAATCACTAACATGACACGTATATTCAGAGATTGATAGTCAGGTTCAAATAATGGCTTTAGTTCTCAGCTACACTTTCCTATAATCCAACATTCTTCGCTTCCGTGCACATTCAACAACTACTCTGTGGCTTAGTTTCCCAGGCTAAATTTTCGCCTTCGACTTGGCCCACTGTTTTTGGAAGAAAATAGAAAGCGAGTTATGCAGTAGTATCAGAGCAACGAAAGTGCAATGCAGGAATGTACTTTTACAACAAACTACTTCTCGGATGTATAAATAATTTAAAAAGGCCCTAGATAAGCGAAAGATATCCATTAAGCTCAACAGGGACCAGTGTGATGATGACTTGATATTGGACAAGGCCCAAGAGCAATTCTGGCCTTGTACATGCAGGTGTGGTGTAAGTACACTGGTCAGCAACTAAGACAATCTTTGGTTGGACGCCGTCGTGGGAGACTTGTCATCTAAATGGGGCATTTGACTTATTGACTGACTTATACATCCTTGAAATTTATCTGAATATGTAAACGATTGTTTACGGAAGATTAATATTGAATGCGAGTGCTTTTCACGTTGTGATTTCGATGGGAACAAATCGTACTGAAAACCTTTTCATAAAGTAGCGTCCACAATTCTCAAATCACACGACGTTTGTCATTTGTGGATTGAGATTGCCAGAGGAGGCATGGTTGGGAGTATTTTTCCTTTCTGGTTGCAATGACGCAAAAAAATCCCCTCACAGCGGTATGTGCTTTCGCTTTCGCTAATTCTAGAACTGTATAAATCGTTTTGAAACCTAATTCTAGAAGCTAAGGGGCTAAGGGGGCTTCCTCTACCAATCGTTGTTTGTACCACACTGCAATCATCAAATAAATGGGGCTTACTCTAATAAAGAGAGATTCTTTAGGAATTAAATTAAAAGGGCTTCAATTCAATCAAGGCCTAGCAACTTAAATATTGAAGGAAAATTATAGAGACTGATTTTTAAAAGAACAAAACAAAAAGCAAAGCATGATTTCTCGGGGAATAGGAATCAAAATGCGAGATTTTAAAGAAGAATAATGCTAATAATTTCTCGCAAATGAATAGTCATGTGGTTTTCTATCCGTTTTCAAATGTAGCTACACCCATGCACGGAGCCTTTCAAATACTGCCACGAGAAGGTGAGGTCTATGGTAGTTTTCCATCTACAGTTATCGTCGCCTCCTCCACGCTTCCCTGTGGTAAAAAGTTGCCAATGATCACTTCAGCTAATGACGGAGCTCCAATAGGTTACATAGTAACCTCAAATCCTTCCAATGCCGACCCAAAGTTTATCGCATACGAGAATACCGCCAACAGGCGGCAGGGCACACCAGATGACAATTCTTCGAGCTCTACTGATCTCAAAGCAGTCTACAGCAGTCTACTTTACCGAGTGCCAGATGGGAGTGCTGGGACAGTGGAGAAGAACTACATGACGATAAACCCTGATCTCTTTCAACAAAGCATCTACCGCAGGCTGAACATCAATGAAGAGAGTTTTGGAGAACCAAACAGCAAGGAGAATGGCCAGAAGATCAGGAAGAATGTTTCCACGATATCGCATGACATGTCAACCTATTCCGCAGGAATGCCTGATCGTAGGGTAGCAACATCCTCTCTTAGCGAAGAGACGAAGTCTAAAAAGCACTGCAGATTCACAAACATAGAGGATTCTTCGAACCCAATGCCTGGCTTACAAACCTCCATTTCTCGGTCAATAATCCGTAAGTGGCTACTCAGTGAACTAGGAAACAAGACTTTTTTATTTGATCTGCAGCTTCGTTTTTTTTTATATTTTGGATAGACAGACTGAGCCTAGAAGACGGAGAGACACACAGCACTGAGGGACTGTAACAAGCAGTTATTGGATTTCTATGCACAGCTCCCCAAGTGCAGCTTGTGTGCTCCTTATTTATGTATATAGCCCCATACAATTGAAGATTAAATCAAGACTGTTTTAGCTACAATGTTTGTTCATGCTAATTTTATTTTATCTTCTGGTTTTTGTCGTGGTTTGTTTTGAAAATGCTCATTGCAACGTCAGATCTTATAAGTATTGTATAATCATACCAAAGACAGCTAAGTTTGCAGAGTATTTTTCACTTCGTACAGAGTTTAGACAAAGGAGGCAATGGAGATTAGACAAGGTACCATAAAGTGCATAAGGAGAGTGGAGTCTCGAAAGTTGCTAAGGTTTAAATAGTGGTAGGCTGAAAGGATTTTCCCATCTAGGTTGCAGGAGTCTAATTTCATTTCCGGTAGTGTTGGGATCTTAGAGTTCAAATGATGAAGGGAATCGATATCTCTGAATAATATATTTATAGATACTGCCGCTTCGTCTCATAAAAGATTTCCCGAATATTTCCTCATGGAGGTAAGAAATTCGGGCTACAAAATGTTTTCTCTAACTAATTACTTGGGAAAAAGGAGAAGTTAGGTAAACGCAGTCAACCTATCACTAGTAAACTCCTATCCTAGAAACTCCTGCGGACTCTCAAAATAAATAGCATTGATTGCTCGCAGTGGATGAAATTTTAAGTTCTCGCTTCGATTAAAGCTCTAAGATTCCGTGATAATTATGCAAGATACATTTTCACAGAATCGCTCCTGAAAATGCCACGAAGTATTGATAAAGGAAATAATACCATAACAGACAATGTCTTGACTGCCAGACATGTTAAAATCAGATTTCACTCCACTACATTTATTGGACAATCAGGGTATAAATGAAACAAGTAAATCCGATGCTGTCCACGAGCAGAATGGTTTCTTAAATGTTAGGTACTATAATGTCATATCCTGGGTTTTTCAGGAACACTTGATGGGCAGCAGACGAAGTATGGTAGTTTATCCGAATCGTTTTGCTTCTAAAACGGTTACTGTAATCAGCTACACACTCTTGGACCTTTTAAAATCATTTTCTTATGCCCCATCATGGTTTTACATTGTCATTGCTTCACTTCAGTAGTATTCAGTAACATGATAGATTGTTACATTTTCTTATAATGGAAAAATCACATGCTTTTAAGGTATTCGAAAACAACAATGATTTAAGCTACAAGAACATCCTGGTATAAAGAGTTTACATCAGAGATTAATTTCTCAAGGGATATGGACCCGACGATATGGGCAAAAAAGCTTGGATTAATTAAGGAATATGAATTTTAAGATTGTATTAATAAAGATGGATGGTCCGTAAAAGCAGCCTATGGCCATTTTCGCAGATGGTCATATATCTGATGTTCAAATTCTTCACAATACAAAAGCTATTTAAAATTAATTATGAGCTAAAATTACTGAGAATATTGAAAAAATCAAAGTGGCTAGAAAGTGGATGAGATTAGTAAATATGATACAACAGGTCAGGAGCATTGAAATTCTTCACAAATGAGTCACACTTCCTCAAACAGTTTATCATCACCCTATAGATTGATGAGAAAAGGAGGGCCAAGCACAAATTTGTGCGGCACCAAGCCAACGAAATTCATGGAGTTTAATCGAGCTGCCAATAAATTGTGCTTTTCTACAAAAAATTAGTCATAGACTAAAAACTAAAATAAGTTTTAATAAAGTGTTTTATAATAAACGTTCAAAAATAACACTTTGTAAATGTCAACAATTGGTTCGTTTTGTTGATCAGGAAATTGGAATCTATTCGTAATTAAGGTCAGTTGCTCGTTGCTTCACAAGAGGTCCGCTCGGCAATGACTGAGAATATGCAAACGTTCTTTGATAATTTCCCACATACTCCTGAAAAAGATGCCCTTTTGGAGATAAAGTGTCTTTTGCAATTTACTAGTCATATTGTGTCCTTCTGTGGTAAATTTTTGTCCTTTAATAATTTTTGGCTTAGAAATGCAAGGAAAAGCACTGTACCTAATCAAATCAGACGTTGGTGGGAATATTAAGGTTAGCTTTATAGATGTCTAACTCGCTTTTTTCATTTATACCCGATATTGTTCAATTTTGTTAATGAATGCGGGAATTCATTGGTAGCATCTTGTTCGATCCCTAGAAAATTAAGAATTCATGTGAAAAATTCCAAGTTGACCAAGTCGGGGATATGCTAGATAAAGAAAAGGAGGCCGATTATGCTAGGAATGATGCTTCTGGTTCAGTCGGTCTTCTTTGGCTGTACAGAGCAGTTGAGCTTATTCTTGCGGTAATGAAAGAAATGGTTGCCGCACCCGACACAAAAATGAGTGATGTGGTCCATGCTGCTTACGAAAAAACCCTCCGAAAGCATCACAATTTGATTATGAGGAAGCTTTTTGAAGTGAGTTTGACTCCTTAATCTGTTTACACATTGGAATTTTGACTTATATCAGGAACTTATCAAATGCAGGCAGGCTTACATCTTTTCCCTGACAAGGACACCTTCCTCTTGCGCATGGCTTATAACAAACCGAATATGAATGCCCAAGTGCGCGTTATGATAACATTTATTTTTCTTAGTTAATTTTGCTACAGAAGTCGGTTTTGTACTTTTTTCCATACATTAATGCTCAAACTTGATTCAAACCCACATCCGATTTAGGTTATGGGTGCAATGAAGGAGTTCCTGGTCAGCTATGGAAACATCCTGGATCCCGTACGTGAACTGCTTATTAAATACGGATTGGAATCATCGCCCTGATTTCTCTTTGACTCTGCCCTCTTGAAAATCACTCTTAATGTCTTTTATTGTAACGTCTTTCAAATGCAATATTTTAATATGACTTGAAACCCCAATTCTCTTACCTTTTACAGTTTATTATGTTTCTGTGGAATTCGTTTTCACTCTTGTCTTTTTCATCAAAAATCGAACATTTTGTGTAGTTTTAACTAGTCTATCAAGGCCCTTCCCGTTCGTACATCCTTAGTTGCGATTGTCTAGCTTTGTTTTCGCTTATTGTGCCAATTCCTGTATCTCTGGCATTGGTCTACTTGGAGAATTAGTATAAAGAGGTCACGCAAAGCAGGTCAACGTATTAAAATATAGTAAGGACCGTCAGTTATCTTGAAAATATGAAATATGGGATCGAGACTATCATACGTAAGGGGAGACGCGCTCACCTTATAACTCAGGCCAGACGTTTGACCTGCTTCCATTAATCATTGCATCGATGGAAAGTAGACGCAATTAGAACCGTGATGTTGTTCAATAATTTTATCGGTCAGGCAAAGGGGAACTATCCCTTGATTGTTGGGCATCGAGATGTTGGTATTGGTCGAGAGAGTGTCAATAACCTGTAACTACCCAAAACTTGTAATAAGCGTTTGCCCTGTATTGAAGGGACTTGCATTGAGATGTTGGGCATGACTTAGGCAAACGCCATTGGAGATTAACTTGTCTCAAGTCGAATTAGTGATGTGTATAAACTTTCAATTTATTGATACTTTGCATAAATTAATATCTTTTTTCTATCGAAATCCCCGGTTTTATCATGCTCACAACATATCATTTAACCCAAAATTTCAACGTTTTAAAAATATGTATTGGTGTAAAGGCTCTATTGGATTCTCATACGGCGGATGTTATTCGAGTTCTCTTACGATTGAGCCTTCCTGTTTGTATGTCAGTGTTCGTTCACATTAAAAGAAACAAATGTCCTCCTAAGGTCTCTGGTGGAGCAAATAAATTTTCTAGTTGATATTTGTGAACGGCTCTCAAGCCATGAGAAAAAAAGTAATACTCCCATAAAATGCCTATTTTGTGCACAGAAGCATTGTTTTTTTTTCAAAAATTGTACAAGAGCATTATCATGAGTGAACTCAATTCACTAACACTTCGCGAACTTTTCGTGTGCACCTGGATTTTCGGAAGTGGAGATGGAGCTATGAAAGTGGTGAAGCTATGCACTTTATTTACCTTCGAATGTCAAAACACACCGCTGAGAACCCAAATCGACTTCTAGCAATGGTTTGTCATATTTCAGCTACCTAATAGAAATTGTGCAAGAGAATTTTGAAGTATTAGTTGGATTTGTGTGCCTTTTGGAAACAAACTATTATTCTATTCTTTCGTCACTCCATTTGCTAGATTTCCTGGCACTAAAATATCGAATGATGCTACACTGGGATAAAAGCGTAGCGAAAAATTATGAGATCTCTTCGAGATGAAAGCTTGGTAGCTCAAGAGCACTCGGGTTTTTAAGTAAATGCTACCCCACGGAAACGGCGAAAATTGAGCTTGAGAATTGGGTTTGGGGATCTTTGCAACCGAATATCATGAGCAGATAGTGTTTAGAGTACAGACGATGCTTGAGGGATAACTTTTAATTTACATTTGGCTGTGTGGTGGCACTGCGTACACACCAATATTAGCTCTTAGTAATGAAGGCGCAAAGTCAATTCATTGTCTGTCGCCTAGTATAGATTTAACCTTTTGCATTTTACAATACTTGCTCCTGGAATAGTTGATTTAATTTATATTTTAACATCGAATCTGCACAATCTAACACTTACTTTCCTTTCAAGTTGAGATACATTTGACCTACAAATTCAGCAACATGTAACTGAGAGCAAGCCTATGGAGATAAGATATGCATATGATTAAGGTTGATTTGCCAGTGTAAATAAATGCTGCAGCTCAGTCGACTTCATCTGCAAACTCAAACCATTGTCTATAAGACTGCAGTTGTTCCAACCCTCAAGTGTCAAAGGTACTTTTAGCGATCGCGAAACCCTCCAAGCAATTAAAATGAAGCTGAATGGCTAACTTTTTAAGTAAAATTTCAAGTTCGCTAAGGCATCATTATTTAAGCTAATTCGAGTAGTGCAATCTGGCTTGAAAGTAGCAACAGCTTTTTTTCACGTCTTGTGATAGATATATTTTATATCTTCACACATCCAGCAGGATTCATTAAGACAGAATTTCGCACTGCTACTTCGAGGAAATACTCTTATTGACAAGTTTAAAACACATAGTGAAATCACATGGTGTGAGGACTTATTTCACAGATTTGATCCTTGGAGTGTTTACTAGCATCTCAAGAGTTCTTGGCGGTAATGGACGTCGAGACCTTGAGCAAAGTTTGCTGCATCCGTGATTACAGGTGTGTTAGCAATTGTATTAAATGTCACAATTGCACAATACCTCTTATTTAGTCGAGTAGCTGTTCTTCAGGGTAACTGTGTAAGAGGTGAATATATGCTGGATTCCTCTTTTCGAATGACAAAATGTTAAATCACCTCACCCTATTTTCAATCTAAAAAGGATCTTTCCAAATATTGCATTCCAATCTCTGAACTTAACTGGCAACAACAGCTTCTGTTTTTAACCATTGTGAGGGTGACACTTTTAACTCTAATTTCTTGTCATATCTAAAAGCTTCTGAAACTGTATTTTTGCCAAATAGCCCTAATGCGAAAAGACGCAAGTTTACGTCTGTATGATTCAACCGGTGAACAGATGCTTGAATCCGTGAATAAAATGTCGCAGCACAACGATTCACATGGTGCTTAATGACTGAAACTTCGCTCCTAGAGCCTCTCATAGCGAAAAAAATATATCTTTTTCTGCAAGAACAATTAGGATCTCTATCAAGTGCCTCTGTGTGTTAAGGATGAAAGAGAAAACTAGTCTATCCCATTTTAGACATCAATTAAAGAAATTCACCAGATTGTCAGTGGCTAAAGTAACACTTATATTTACTATCGACTAATTTAAGTGCTAAATATTAAAAAAACGTAGAGCATTCCATCTTCTGACTTTTGTGCACGATCGATGGCGTAGTTTCATGTGATAAGTTAGTCTTCGTAAAATCGAAATTCACCTATAAACAAGACTATTAAAGTACATCGTATGACTACGATCCGACATATCGGCTTTTCAGTAAGGTTTAACGCAACAATCCTGAAAATAGCAGCCCGTTATTCCTTTGCCCTTTTGCAATGTTTTGCAAGCATATTGTATTAAAATTCTTTTTCTCACTTAGATAACTCGTCTGCACTTCCTCTTTCTGGCCTTTTCACCGTATACACACGATAGCTTTACCTTTGCGAACATTTTCATCTCAAGAATGCATCAGGCTGCAAAAGATTAATCTAGTTTCTTATTTATATTCAATTTCTGGAAAATATTACCATAAATAGGATTAGGAATAAATAAGATTATCAACTTTTTTCAAAGGCAGAACACAATTTCATTCCTTTAGGTCAATTAATATTTTTCAGAGTCCGACCATTCTCAGTGAATTTTTACTACCTTTCAAGTTCAAAAATGTTTTAGGATTTCTTGAAAAAAATATATCAAAGGGCTTTAAAATATATTAACATTTTCATTTCATTATAAACTGAAATAACTTATTTATTTTATCGGTTATTCAACTAATTCCGACGTATATCGATCGTCATTTGTTTAAAGCGATAAAGATTAAATGATTCCTGATGTTAGAGAATACTTTAGTTTCTACGCAGATGCCTTGAAGCAAGCTTAACAATTTGCATAGTACTTGAGATTTAAGGCAACGCGGCAGTGCGATACCTATACTTGTTCTCTACTGAAGTGTAATCAGTAAATTCAACTTGTTCTACCATTAGCGGATTTATAAGCGATTCTTGAATTGTTCTGTTGCAACTCGTTAAAATAACGCGTACATTTGTATAAATGTACTAAAACTCCAGGATAAGAGCTTAGATATTAGCAAATTTCGACCATGTAATTAAGAAAATATAGTTTCAATATGGCTTATCTTCTAACTATAGCCATAATTGCCATCCTAAACATTGTTTTTTTAATTTGTGACCAAGCCTGATTATACTTTGAGTGGCATTCCAAGAAACCTTTGTGCTTTCAGACAGGATGCGACATTCCCAAGAATGGTCATCAAAACTTCAGATGAACTGTTAGCGACGATGTTCAAGTTAAAGTCTTTGAAACTATGGTCAAAATATATTCACCCTTTGAGCGAAAAATAATGTAAATAGCGTCTATGTATACAGTCATTACTACAACTGTTGAAAATTTGATTATTTATTCTCAATAAGCAATAAAGACATTTGTGAACAACCATCATTGGAAGTTGTGTAGGAAAATTTAATCGACCCTAACCCTTTTGTTTCAACCTTCGTGACTTCGTCAATGGGAAAAAAGGTGAATTTTCTTGGAAGAGTTACCTAAAGGATCTGAGAGGGTAATAAAGGAAATCATTAATTTACACCTAGTGTTACAGAGAGAATTGTTTTAAAAGTAGCAATAAACTTACTTTCTATTCAAATGCCTTTATATATATATATATCCTTTTTTGTTGATTATTTACAAAGAAATATGCCTTTTCAAATATTCAAATCGATGGTTTAAGTTTTGATACCTTTCAGAGCCTAGTTAATTGACTTCTCTGAACTCAAAATGTTTTCTCGAATTCGCTAAATTTTGTGAATAACGTTTGATCTCCTTGCCAGCCCAGTTTAAGTTGTTACACTCCACAATTAAAGGAATTTCACGAAATATCATGATTTTAACCCCCCTTCTCCCAATACTCATGATTGCTTTCATAATATTGGTAGATAAGCTGCTCAACATTGACTAAGCTGCACCACCAATCATGTGAGTTTCTGTGTAAAAAAGATTTCATCCGCTCCAAAATGGTGTTTTACCCAGCACCTGCATAGAAACAAAGCACACTTAGTTTTAATTATAATTAATGGAGTATCAGAGCTTTCGAGGCTCTGCTAAATGCAGTTAATAAAACAAAATAAGGTTTCAAATACGACATATCCGAATTGCAATTTACGTTGTCTTTACAAAATTGGCATCTTGTAAAGACGCTCACGCAAGTTCTTTTTCAGTCAGCATTTAGCGTAATGTAAATAGCGGAAAGAGTAATCGCTTCATACGCTCCATAAAAGTCCAATTATCAACGCACTCTCTTTCCCTTCATGGTTAATTATTCTAGAACAACAAAAATAGTTCGAATATCTAAACATAAAATTACTGGATGTAAATTGGATAGCCGAACGCGTGAGAACGTTGCATAACCTATTTTGGGGCAACAAATAAAAAGGGTGAATTTGCGATTAAAGTGTACTTGTTCTGTTATAATGATCGTTTTGGGGGATATAAACAAAAATAATACGTCACTTTTGATTCCCAAGAGATAGAAGATGCACATTTCAAAATTCATTAAGAAAGTATTAAGTTGCCTCATAGAATTAGCTGACTATATAGCGTATTTATATACTACAGTAACTTAACCATTTATGCAGTCGCAGATTTTACATCATAGTTACTTATATCAACTCCAAGTCCACTTACGGCAACATAAATGGTATAAAAAATTTCCATAAAGGTCAATTATTGTAAGTTTGGATAGGACTTGACGAATCCGGGATTTGCGTCCCTTGGGTGGAGTAGAGTAACACATCTTAGTTTCAGATGGCCTAGTCTAGAAAAAATTAAAATGTCAAAGGAGAAAAAAACTTTGTATCCATATAAGTTCAAAAGTGGTGATAATCATGACCAGACATCCATACCGTCGGTAATTGATTAGAGGTTTGTGTCCGGCTGTGTCTGACTGAGTGGATTCCGTTTCTTCATTTCTCTCTTTATGACATCAATCACTAATGACTGTCGCGTTGCAGCTTCCATAGTCAAAATAAGCCTAAATTCATGATTCCGTCACATAGAGAAGGGGAGTCATTTCTTAGCTGAATTTGTTAGCTCAAAAATCAACGATTAATTCTAATAAGTGCCAGTTCTCCAACGCTAGTGATACATTTTACGATAAGAACGCATCGGCTGAAGCTCAATCCTAATAATTGATCACAAGTCTGTCCTGGAATGTTTTTGTACTTGAGACGATCGCCGTAGAGTATTAGCATTTAAATTAATTACTGTGCGGAGTTCTGTTGTGTAGTTTAACTTTCCTCTATATTTGTATTTATTAGTTGAGAAAATTCCGGAATGGAATGGATTTGTACAAATTTACATGGAGCTAAATTTTCGAGGACTAAAAACTAAAATTTTTCCTTTCCTGATGATTAATGTAGTACTTTTGTTGTTACTGTATACCTTTACTATTTAAAATAAAGAAACTTGTTTGTGGTTCTGGTGTTTACAAATTGTCTCGACCCTATCGAATATCCGGGCAAGTTGCGAATCAAGCGACTAATCAAATACCTTGATAAGTGTTTCTCTTGGTAGCACGTAGTTAAAACACAACATGGAGATGCACAATACCCTTTAAATGAGCCCACGAATCTTATCAAAGAGATTGGGCTATTCGAGCTATCGTCAAAGTAAAATATTGCCCCCTGATTCCCAAGATTCGATGAGGTCTTCGATGAGCAGTCAGCCTATTTTCCAGGAAAGAAAAAAATCCATCTTGCTACGCCATATCAGTGACACTGCATACGACGGGCACACCTCACTTATCCATTCAAAATATCTTACGAATTTCTTTTTTCAAGAATCACTAACTTTTTTAGCTAGGATATTCTCAAACGGTACGTTCGTGTTCGATTCCCTTTTTCTCTGTGGGGCCTGTGAACACATTAACGCCTATGCGGACAGAGCCAACACTGCATCGGTGTCAAATTTAGCTCTTTTAGCGACAAAATGTTTTGGGAATTAATTTTTGTTCTCCGTCTCAAAAGCATTGAATTGACTAACATTTGTGCTCAACTGATAGTTATCCTGTACAAAGAATTGAAAAAACATTCAAGAACTGCTAAATGTTTTCATTAGATTCCAGAACATTCTAGAAGGTGTCAAATTCACTTTTTTCAAAGAATGATCGTCTCACCAGGTGAGAATGAAAAGATGTCCAACTAGAGATTAATCCCATTGAAGAGCATCCTTCAATATTCTCGTCCTGCAGGTAAGTTGCCGTAGTGCAAACGCAGCTGTGACTACCATTTTCGCTATAAGGAGGGTAATCACGCTCAAGGTAAGGGAACCGCACTTCGGCTATAAGGAGGGTAATCACACTCAAAGTAAGGGAACCGCACTTCTTTAGATGTGGCCGAACGGACTGCTGTCGAAGCCATGGACAAAGGCAAAATGACGAGGTACCTGACCTCTCATATCAGTGAGAAACCAATTATATTACAAGTGGCTACCGGCTCCGACGCCAGTCTAATTTCTACCTACGTCTGGGAAGAGGTCAGAAAAACGGAACTGGAGCCCCCAAAAATCAACCTAAACGGTGCTTCCGGCTATCGAACTCCACTATTAGGGTCATTGCAGTATCAGATAAGGGTTAACGAAAAGTCTCGCCTGACGATACCGATTAAAATTTGCGTTTAGAAAACGTGCACATGAGGGGTGTACATCGATTCAAAAGTCATGTTCCTTCCTCACCTTGGGAGACGAAGGGTCTGTAGAGGATTGGCTACACCTAGATTCTCATCCTAGATGGATTCATTACCCCAGATAAGGTGAAGGAGACCTCCAAGTCCAACAGAGGAGAGAAGACGTCCATCCCAGAAGGTTTATTAGAAGAGTGTGTGAAAGTGTTTGCAGGTGTTTTTACGTAAGGAGGACTTGTTGTAAAGGGAAACAACTTGGCCAATTAGGTCAGGGTAAATGCATCTAGTCCAAAGGGGATTCACGTCCTTGGGTAGGGATGCAAAGGAACTCTCTGGTGACCGTGGGGCCACTACGGTACTGCCGCTCAAGCGAAAATTGTGGTTCGGATAAAGTTAATTAATAACTTAAAATGGTCAAGTTAAAATGCATACAAACCTCTGAGAATCGACGCCAAAAGACGGAAAAATCTTTTCTGGTCGTGAATTCACCTTAATCTCGCAGGTCCTGCATGTGAACTTTATTATCTAGTAGCGGTCGACGCGGATTCAACAAGGGCCCGAAGTCAATGCTCTACATTTAGCCATTATCAGCGCCACTATTACTGCGCTCAATCGTATTCTCGTATCCGATAACAGCTCCCAATTCTCATCGTCCCAACTTCAACAACTTTTCACCGTATATTGCTGTATCCTCCCAATCCAAAGGTCAAGCTGAACGATTTGTCCGCACTCCGGAGCGGACTTTTTGCAAATCACAGAGAAAAGGAGCAAGTAATAAGATTCTCCTACGTTGTCACTTGCCACATTGGATTACTCCACACCCAACACTAAGAGGGGGTCTGGTGCTTCCAAAACTGCTACCAATGGGCATCGGTTGCAGTTCAAAAACGATAGGGTTTAGTAGTACATGGGGTGGACCTCGACGGGGAAACTTGCACCTGGCATCAAAACCATTCGAGACCGCACCACCATGACGCCAAGGAATTCAGTCTTTCCTAATATTCCTCCTTTCTTTTAGACAACTCTAACTTATCTATCCTCAAATAGAATGACAACCGGATCCCAGAAAAGTGCTAAGGATTTGGCATGCCCCCACTAGTTTATGAATGAAATCAGTACTTAGAGGTTAATTCCTCATCTGTATACACTAGCCTGGGTCCCAGTGACGGACCTAAGTAGACGACTCGGTGGAATACATGTGTGCGTTGACCTTTAAATTAGGCCCCATCGGGTTTCACTCCCTTTTGAATCCCTTGAACCACTAGTTCCCTGATACTTTCTCTAAGAAGTTTATTGTACACTTAGATAACAGATTTTGCTTCTGTAAATCCAGTAAGATATAGAGTAGGGTGTTTAACGAAGATTTTGAGAACTTAGCTCTCAAAGACTTGATTCGCCGGTTTTTTCGAATTCATGTTATCGATGTTGTGAAAAAGAACTTAAAGCAACCTGTTGTTAATGTAAAATTATCCCATTAAAAATGGTGGCAAAATTGAATTTTCTAATTTGGCATTCCAAAAAGCTAAGCCTGTATGCAGTTTTTTGACGAAACTGAAAGACGAAAAGTGAAGGGAATTATCAATCGATTGTTAAATCTCGAGGTCAGAGCAAAATCCTTTTACAGAATACTCTTTCTAATAGTGGGAAACGGCTTTAGTAAACTAACCCGAATATTTTTCGGTATGTAACAAATCCAAATTCTTGTTCCATAATAGAAAGTTCAAGTCTTCATGGAGTCGCTGCTATAGTGCGAAATGTCTTAATTACTTGCATCAGCTGCAATCTAATGAGTGCTCATAAAGGTCTTAGTTGCTTCTGAGATTCACTTTTTTCATTTAAGGCAAAAATGAAATCGTATACTTAAAACAGATTTCAATTTCCTGCGTCTTCGAGTTTTAATGTGTAAAACCTGGAAGTGCAAGCTGCATGATGCAATACGATTCGTACAGTCCTTTCTGTTTTTTTCGAATTCTTCTGGTTGGTTAATAAACTCTTCTAATTACTGCTAATTAGGCAATTTCACCAGCAACATATCCTTGAGCCCCAATCTTCTTAACACTGCAAAAATACTACGAATAATTTGAAAATGTTTAGTTCTCTAAACTAGTATGCTGCAACTGCATTTTCGAAAGAAACAGGATAAACACAATAGTAAACCCGTTACGGATTGATTGTGTTTGTTTTTGTAGCTGAAGACTTGATTTTGTAAAATAGATTATAGAAAAATTCTTCTTGCTTCACAATGCATTAAAGTAGGCACTGAATTAATTTTTGTTTTCGATTTTAGTTAGAGCATGACCATTCGTGTTTAGTAATGAAGTTCGAAGAAGCAGATCCCAAAGACCAGTCCTCGATTAAAAGATGAATTTTTGAATTCAATTGGCCTTCAGAGAATGTAATTATATGAACGACTCATACACAGACAAACTAGATGGATATTTTCGTTTAGCCTTCCTAATTTTCCGGATATTGACCGTCTATTCCGCTAGTAAATCGGAAATCTTTTGCCGGGATAATTAGAAGTACTTTTCTGAAATGAAATTTTAAACTACCCCTACAATAGCTGATCATGATTTCAATATCCACCTATCATTTAATAGTTCTGTTGTGTTCTTTATAGTCAACAATTTATAATAATTTTCCCCAGTGTTCACAGTTTGATAAAGTGGCATGCCCAATTGATAATTTATTAGCTATTCTGTACATGAGCAGTAGCTGTCAGACATGTATTAACCAATATAACATTATGATAATAATTATATCTAGCTTGAGTACTAAGATACAAAAAATATAACTGCACAATTAAAGATTTGATATATTAAATTATCTTCTCCAAATTAAAAATAAAATAATGTTTAAATAGTGTTTTTATATGAATATTTTTAATTTTTGTAGCTAACACTATTTCAAGCATGTAAATGATTTTCCTCAGTGAATGACTGATGAGCTTATCCAGTTGAATTTTGCAAAAAGACAGATGCATGGCAAGAGACTTGAATGCCGGATGGCTAGTTCACTTTACTTTTGCCTATTTTTCATTTTATATCTCAATTGCTAGGTAGGGAATGAAGTTATGCTGGATTAAAAAGACGTGCACTCAGCCCTTTTCCTTCCAAATTTCAATATCTTTTTGTGTAAAAGTTTCGTGGGCAATGGAAGAAAGCCGATGAAGCACTTCGATATTCTTTCATGGCTTAACTTTCTCAGTGAATTTATCTTTTTAATTTTAATGTTCTCATATATATAGATGATCATTAAAACAGCACCATTGAATCAAATGTTGAATTCAACGATAACCTACAGATTTGAAGTGCACACTAGACTAGCCAATCAGATTTTAAAACTACGGATTAAATTCTCTCATAATTATTCAAATTCAGTTTGCGATCTGCGCCTTGAAAATCAGTTTCCATCCTCACTGTATCATTCGCTCTTGAATTCCCTTTTGCAGTTGTTCTTTGATCGTATTAGGCCTTTCCCATTTACGACAGCAATGGTTTAAAGTGCTAAAGGTGAAAATACTTTTCACTTCGTTCTCTTGACTGCATTCATTTGGTAATTAGTTGTTGTTATTCAACCTATCTCCAAATTATCATAAATATATTTTCAAAATCAAAAAGTTAAAGATAAACTCCTCCTCCGACCTTTTTTCTCTTGAGCACATTAAGTCACGACTGTTTTACTAGAGCATTTTTATCCTAAATTTGGAAACGTATAACTGGACTAAATAACTCGCTGCACTGTTTCTTCATTTTAACCATCTCAGAAAAGTATAATTCGTCAAAATTAGTGTATATCTAGAACAGGCTGCCTATGGAACAAAGACGCTTAAATGACTACAAGCAACACACAATTCTCCGAGTTGAGTTATGCAAAGCCCGCAACGTCTTATGATATTGCGCCTACTTTGTAAAATGGCTAAGAAGTTCCCAATCACTCTTCATCCATCTTCTTGACGCTCCTGTCAAGTGTTTTGTGCAGGTACATAGCTCTGAAAGAAATCATGCTGACTTTGATGTTTCGCCTCTGATTCCGAAAGAATTAGCACCTCTATTCGCCCCATGCGTTGTGCGAGGGACAGCACTGCGAATAGATGCAAGTTATGTGAAGCGATGTTGCCATACAGGACTACCGACAGTCTTTGAATGTTCACTAGAAATATAGACTGCTTCTTAACCTCAGGCAAAATAGGGTCGAAGAGGGTAGGACTTAAGAACTGGATTAGTCCTGTCTTTTTAATTATGCGCTGTCATTTTCCTAAAATTCTTATTTATTGGTTTCTTATCCTTTATTATATGAAACGTTACATGATTAGAAAGTCATATCATCCAAAATTCAAGGTATTTTCCGTCAAAAATTTGATGCAAGATACTTTGAAGTTAAGCGAGTTCCTTCAGAGCTTCATTTATTCTGCCTATGACTTTAATGAAGGGCTTTTTGAGCCTGCCAGAGTAAAAG
Source organism: Anomotaenia brevis (assembly GCA_030710315.1). Classification (NCBI taxonomy): domain Eukaryota; kingdom Metazoa; phylum Platyhelminthes; class Cestoda; order Cyclophyllidea; family Dilepididae; genus Anomotaenia; species Anomotaenia brevis. The sequence goes on along the minus strand of JAUOZQ010000063.1, from coordinate 174,798 downwards.
ATGTTTTTGCCTCAAACTAATGTTAATTAACTAATGTAAATGTTTAAGAGTGGATTTTGAAGTTCATTTAGTAGTGAAACCTTGTTTCACTACTAAATAGAACTTTATCTACAGTTTGTTAGTAATTTTACCTTCAGTAGCTCAAAAACATATGTATATGAAAAATTTGTTCAAAATAATATAATTCATACAAACATATCAAAGAGCTTTGTTCACCCGATGATTCTAAACTCCATCAATCAAAGTTTTTTTCTAAATTCTGTACTTCTCATTTCGCTCTTTTAGAGTACACTTGAAATCTTCACAACACCTTTTAAGTAAAGACGTTTTATGCTTGTTACTTTGGTATCCATACTACAAATACGTAAAATTATTTTTTACAAATGAAACAATTATATCACGATGAAAAACGAGCTATAGCTAGTACCAAAGCTACTCACTGATTATGGATTCCTGCAGTAGAATCGAGCAAAACTGCACTGGTAGTTAGCTTGCGCATATTTTAAAGCGGATAGTACTTTCCACGTAAATTATAAGTGTTACCGATTATAGTGAGAAAGACTCTCTGTTTCAATGATCTGAGTTAATTTAATCCTTATCTTCGAAACCCCTTAAAAACTATTTGTATCAAATATATTTATTACAATGAAACCTGACTCTTCATGATTCAGCAAATGTTGAAATTCGCTATTGTGAAAAACATAATTCTTAGTAAGAAAATTATGAAAACTAGGTTTCGCTTTTCAATCACTTTCTCCGTAATTTTGGTGTCAACTATAGTGAAATATTCAGGCATTTGAGTCCACTCAACAAAATTCCGGATCTGAATTATTCAACAAAATTGTCCTCCATATGATAGTACTCACTGGTTTTGGATACTTGTGTTTTTACGGTTTGTCCTTATAGAACTGTTTTTTTCCGTTTCAGTGTCAAATGCCATGTTCACCATTTCTGAACTCTGCAACACTGATAGATGTGGGCCTTTAGCCACCCAGACGCAGAACACACATGGGTGGTATCAGCACTCTGTTTGGCATGCGCTGCAATGCATCGCATTTGCTTTGTTGTCATAGGATTTCTCCTCTCTTTTTATGGCTGGAATCATTTCGTAAATAATGTCGCTAGATTCTAAGGATATTTAATTTCCCGGTGGCGTCTTAGAGCGCTAGAAAGAAACTGATACTCACTCAGTCGTGACTACTACCAAAGTAGGATAAGATCACCTCTATCACTCAAGCATAACCGACCAAATACATTTAATGTAAATTCACAAAATATTGGTAAACTTGTGCTAAGGAAAAAATTATGCAGAAAGTACTTCCTCGGTGTTGCCAAGAAAAATTAATTTCAAAATAAATAACTACATCTGTGGCATGAGCACTGCCTTTATAATGAGCGCACAAACTGCCCTGTTTAGGAAGAATCTCACTTATGTCTAACTAAAATTTTAGATGTATTTAGTGATATCAGTTCAAATGTCAAGAAATCCTGCTATCTATACTCGGTGTTTTATCGCAAAATACGCCAGGGAATATTTGGTGTTGGAGGATGTGCGATAGACTCCAATAAATCAGAAAACTCACTTTTAGCCTTTTATTTCACTGCAAAATAATGAACTTCTATTATTGCTTTCAAATATCCTTTGCATTAGAAATGGCATTCTCACAATTACTAAGTAGACAATCCATTAGGCTTTTGACCCGTTTCCGGGCATCCTGTATTTACTGAGATTTCTGTGTGCAGCCAAGTGTTGCCCACGTTGCGTCTGTTCCAGTGCCTCGCTGACTGCTGTCATTACCCTACATCAGCATTGGAAGAGCAGTAATGTTCGCGGTAATGCTAAAGTTCATTAGCACAATTTATTAACGGCAAGTATTCCAGTAATTACTGCCGAATGCGGGCAAAGTAAATGCTGTGGTTACACTGAAACAAGGAAATTGCCATAATTTGTTTATATACAACAAGCAAATGCAAACCATTAATACCTGAGGCATTATAGGCTTATATTATGCATTTATGCTTCCTTTTGTCTATAGATAATGATTCCATATATACGAGCTCCAATAGTTTGACTTTACCAGAGAGATATGGAAAATCCATTTTCTATGTATCATTATCAAGTTCAGCCTCTAAAAATTCCTTGTGCTTGAAGTGTTATCGAATGGCGACCAACTACTACCCAGAAAACTAGGTTTGGCGAAAACTCAACTACTGAAACGCATTCTCCCTTTGGCTTCTTTGTGTGAGCCCCTTTTCAAGCCAAATTTTCCACCAACTGACTCGTTAGAGGGAATCTAAATTACCAAAACAAAAGTGGGATCAGTAGGAGTTTGACCTTTATTGTTAAACTAAGAAATGAGAGGGAGCAGGAAAAATCAAATGATCTCCGGTAATTTGTCCTGATAGTTTCACGGAATTATCTTGTAACAGACTTGCGTTTGTGGTCGTTTGGTTGGGCGGATGATATAATGAACGATTGTGGCTATGCACATTTCCTTGAGATATCTGATTGTACGTTGTGAGCTTGAAAAATTACTGACAATAGCTGATTTAGCATGTTTCCGGATTATTCATTCTAATTTATGCCCAGGTAATGTAATGGCTTTATAGATGTTATTTCAACATAGCAGTCTTCACTGCGAATTCATAGCTTAGTTATTGTAATAACGCCACAGACAGCCAAAAGTTGTTCGACCTTTCACATTCTATTGTTAATTTGTAAAACAGTTATTACATCTTCTTTTGTGAGAATACAATTCATATAGCTAGCGAAGTATCTTCGGTGAATTAACTTTCGCCTTCATACCGATATCATAACTACTAAAACAATTAAAATGGCTTGGAATTCATTTTGTGATAAACTATCACAGTTATGTTTGCTTTCAGCATTACGTATCTTTAATGATTTCCTGGTAGACGAAATTTATTTATAATTCAAAATTCTTTGCAAATCAACTTTAATTTTTATAGGAATTTTATTATTAATGATTTCTCAGAATGACTTTCAAAGGTGGTATTTACAACTGCAGTCACCTTTACTCTTCTGATGATTTCTGCCAAAAATCATAATCTATTCTTTCCATCCAATGTTATTATTATCACTAACTTCGTTACCAGACTGTAAAAGACAATTCTCGCTATTCATGATTCTAGAAAAGATTATAGACTTAACGACTTTAGCTCCCTGACTTGAAATATGATACAAACACTACTAGTACTTATTAATAACTACTCAAACTTTATCTTAGGGTTAAATGAAATTCTTTTTTGCATGAATGATAAGTACCATATCGAGCACAGATGAGAAATAGGAGATTCGGTATAGATGAAGGCCTAAAGATAAGAGCGGTTTTTTAGGCAGAATGGCAACATAATATTCAATTTATAAAAAGTTGGCATTTGGATTTGTTCATATGATGCCGACCGTTTAAATATCTTTATGGGTGATTTGTTAGCAAAAATTGAAATGAAATTTAACACATTTAGAATAAGTATTTAAAATTAATGTGAAATCTTGAAATGGTTCGTTTGAGGGTTGATAACGGCCATTTTTGGCAAGGAGGCTCTTACCTTTCATGCCAAACATATTTGTTGTGCCCTTGTTATTTGAAACATCTTATAAGACTTAAAATTATGTAAATAGCTTAATATGATGGGTTACTTATTTTTAAGTGGAATCTGATTGAAAAAAATAGGAGGTCCTTTTGGGGTACACCGAAAAGAATTTTTGAAATATGTTCTCCGCTGGTACCTTGGTTCAGTGAACTTGAGAGTTTAATAACGACATTCATCAATTAAAAGTTAAATTTCTGTTTCTAGACTAAAATCACGAAAGAGAATGTAGTTTCACTAAAAATTTTACCAGTTGTCTTCCCTAACTTGGTATCGAGATTACTCAATTCCTACACACAGGCGAGAATCGTCTGTTATTGTTTTGAGTGACAGGGTTAAAAAAGAGTTTTCTTTTAACGCAATAATGATAAAATGATAAATATGACAATTTTATTCCTAATTTTTTGTTTGCCTACTCCTAAACGACCCATTGTAGCTAACTTTTAAAACTTATTGATTTTTTGGCAACTGTACTAGATAAGAAATGATCCTAAAGGATTCGGACTTGACACTTCCTAATGTTGAATTTAAATTCGAATTCCGGCAACTTAAGAAGTTAAAATCTAAAGAAATAGAAGCTTTGCATGGCTTACTGTTATTACCGTGACTATTTAAAATGTCTAATTGCGAAAACAGCGTAAAGAGAAACTGGTTTATTTCGAAGCATCGTACTGAAGAAAATATTGAAATAAATAACTTTTTGGTTTCATCTAAGAGTTTCTACTTGTGTCGAAAGGCAAAGGTGAAAAACCGAACGATACATCAAAATTTGTCACCTTAGTGATATTTAAATACCTCTTTGAGTTACATGCAAAAGAATCAGGCTTGAGTGGGTAGCTTTCCGCCAAATTTTTATTTCAGAGGTCTTTTCAGTGTTCATTTACTGAAAAAGAAAAACACGCTGTTGCATACATTGTTTCCTTGGCTTTTTTAAAAAGAGGACCAAACGGGGACTTCATGCAACTTTAGTTCTAACTAAATATTCCATGTACAATTAATTTAAATACAAATTCAGCTTCAAAAGATTCTCCAATTGTTTATGTGTCACAATAAGGTCGGTAAATGAGGGCAGTGCAATTTATAAATGCAAATTTTTCAAATTCAGGAGCAACTTTTAAAAGCCTCCAACAACGAATTTATTCTGGAACATACTTGTCTAGGTGGATTATTTGTTGGAGGCTCGAGGTTTAAAAAACGGTCCCTGAGAACGCAATCTAAACTCAATGCCTTCTGCTTTATGTGCACTAAGCAGAGATAATTGTAAAATATAGTTGCCTCAGCAACATCGGGAGAAGTTATCAAGCACTGAATCTCAAGCAACTGCTGTACATAGTGCCATAGCAAAATCTCTCAACTTCCATAGAATCAGTCACTCACTTTTCTCGTCATTATTCCCAGTTGCAAAAATTTTAAAAATGCTTGATGAATTGTTTAAATTATTTTCTCCGAGTGCATGGGAAACTAGATTGAATTTCTAACTTATTTCATTGCTGCTTTATCAAACATATTATAGCAGGTATTAAATACTTTTCACAGAAATTTGGTGTGGAAACTTCGTGATTACACTAAAACCTCTTGATTTTGCCTGATAATACACCAACATCACCGCTTTACTACTTCCACTCAAAGCTAATTTTTCTGTTTGTTCAGTATTACTTTTTCAGTTGGGCTGTGCTATTACATTCTTAGATAACAACCATAGCTTTATAATTACTAGGTAAAATAATGGTCTATGGTTGATGCTATTCTTCCTCATTTGTTGAATTTGCTTTTGAATGGCAAATTTCTTGCCTATATAATTTTTGAAAGTTGGCTTAACCAGTAAATGTTGACAACAGTGTTTGTTAGTTCCTTTACTGGTGTTCTAATTCCACTATGTATAAACTGTGGAATAATTCTCGCTTCCTGTTTTGCAACAAGGTTAGGACTACGTATACCTAACGTTGTTGCTGTTCCGTTTTGAATATTTTAATGGTAGTATTTGGCTAACTTTGTAGGTTCATTGATTTCATTACGAAGTAAGGGAGACTTTTAATCACCATATTATCATTGATGAAATTAAATACGAACTCTGTTCACATTCCTTGGTGTCTCTAGGGGCATTGCCTTTGTCAGTGCAACTAACGGAGTAAAAGTAAGTGAATTTTGATTTAAAGCTAGGGATTTGCGGAGTAGCTGCATTTTAGAGAAAAAATGACTTTCAATCTTTAAAGGTCAAGGAAATCGCCTCGGTGGAAGCACGTTTTCAGTGAATTATTGACAAAAATGATTAAAACTAGCTAAATAAGACTGACAAATTTTCAAACTGGAGTTTCATTGGTTACTGGATTTCTTTAAATGAAGCTTCTGTCCTAAATCCGAAGTAAATCATTTTAATCTCCCATGTTTTTCATTTCATTGCTGGTATGCTCCAACGAAGCAGCGGTGATCCCCACTGCTTCGTTCAAACTTTTTCGCTCTTATTAAATGGGTCTGAAATCCTTTTAGGCCTAGTGAATAGATAATGCTCCTCTATTCGGAATGAATTCGTTTTAGAGCTAAAAATATTTCAAGTATTCTGAGTGCTGAAATAAATTCAAAGTTGCAAGTCGGCTAAAGCTTTTGCTGGGGAATGACCCAACAAAAGACCTTTATTTAACCTTCGCCTTCCGTATCGATACTTTACAGAATTAATTCAGATTTTGTGGTTTTTTGATCACATCTTCAGCTCTTAATGCAACCACACTTGTAGTTGCAAAACACCCTGTACAAATGGAGGGGGTTAATGGCTTTAGTGTGAGAAATATTCGTACTTTGGCTTTGACTATCTGCCTTATTCATATTATTGGTGAACATTCGGAGGAAAAAGTGAAACTGCTGATGCCACTACTGCAACCAAGGTTACGCATGCAACTTCTCCTCTGAGATTTTTTCCTGCTGCCTCGGGATCTACTAGGGGTGGGAAGATCGACCGGTGTGTGCTGACCAACCAAATTGTGTTCTCTGCCAGATTGTTTTCAAGTTGCTGGCCAAGGCCCCAGAGTTTATCCTTCTTCTCGCGCCATCCTCCTCAAAACGTCCGCATTTCAGACCTCCTTTTTCCGGGGCTTTAATGGCCCTTTTCCGTGTCTCTACAGGGTGAAATACTAGGGCTGATGAAGCTTTTGTGCCTAATTGTGAGAGTAATAAAAATTGATTTCGAATCACAGGCTTTCTAACGCCTAAAGAAATGGATGGGGGAAGCCTAGCAACGTTTTAGCCGATGAAACAAATAGTGTTAAAGGTGATAATATCTTATCCCCTCTTCCCTAAAGTAACTTGACCTCCATAAAATTAAATTAAACGAAATATTTCGTGTGCTAGAAATGATTTGTACCGTGATGACAATATCTTACGAAGGATCACCAATAAACACTCAAATTTATAAGACGTATTTTTTAAAGAATACATGTACATTCAACTATTTTAATAAGCGATCTCAAATCAGGCAACGTTGTACCAAGGTATTTGTCAAACATTGCATCGGTTTCAATGTTTGGAGAATCTGTTTTAGGTTTCTAAGTTAGTGTCCCTTGCACCTCGTGTCAGTTATTTTATCACAATTGAAGGCTTCAGTTCTAGACTCTTGAATTAAGTTTGATAGCCAAATTTAATTGGGAATGCTTTTTCATGTGTAATAATTATGTCCCTATGCACCAATGTCTAATGAACTAGAAATCGACTGCCCTAATTTGCAATTATTTACACTCATACACCTTTAAATGTATCAGCAAGTGGTGCTCAATGCCATTCCCATACCTTTTTTTGTTTTATAATCAATACCTGACTAGGAAATGGTTCCTTGAATTTGGTATCTTTACTTATTCTGGGTGATAGCCGAAATAATCCACAGCAATGTGACAGTTTAATCAGGTAAAAGGAGAAAATTTGTTAGTAACTACAGTTTAAAAGAATTAAAAGAAATTTCGTGGAGAAGGAACTAGTGAGCTATTGAACTATGAGCTATTGTAAGATTATCTTGGGGGAAGGATCTCCTCAAAACTCATTTTATTTTCTTGTTGATTTGTCTGGCCATCTGACATAATGGCATGGTGGTGATTTGTATCTTTCTCGAAGCTCGTATAAGAGTTAATCAGTAAGTTATTCTCTGGGACTGATGCCTTCGTAAAAATTGGCTGGCAATCCATTTTTGATTTCCCTTAAAGTGTGGCCGAGAGGCTTCGAATCCGGGGAAATCTCGTATGTGAGCTCAATCAGATCCTCTGTTGATAACCCTTTTTTCTCTCCACCACACCCTGTAGTCTCCAACTCCAACATTCTCCTGTTCGTGCACAGAATAGTGCCCATGATCTCTGCATTTTGATAAACTTCACAATTCACCATCCAGAAGCTAGTTTTTCTCTTTCATGATGAATTTGGTGGGTTCTAGTCCTCACTCATTCTTGTTGTTATCACTTACTTTAATGAGGTATGGCTTATGCTCTAAAGGAGGAAGTTTAGTGCTCGTGAAGACCACAAGCACATCTGAAAATCGGAAAATGCTTTTCTGAAAAATTATTCCCAACACCATATGTATACTCTTACATTCATTCCTAATTATTGCATTTGGACACCAGAGTCTTAATAATTTCCCATGATTCCGTCTGGAAAAGACATTAAAAATTCCCATTTCATACCATTTGGTCGGATAAAACCACTATTTGTTTAAGAAAACTGACAAAACCCTTTCCATCACACCGAGAAAGAGCTTTATATTATCCCAAGTAGCTGAATTATTAGTGGGTTGGACTGCCTTTTACTTTGATTAAAACCCGGTCCTACTCCTATTTCGCCTTACCTGTTGTTCAAATTGGGATATTTATCGTTTGTTGCACAAGTTGAAGAAAATATTTCTAGGGAATTTCGAAACTTTCGGGCAATTATATCGCTTTCTGCTCAACCTTTTCTTCATCTAGCCTTTTTTCTCGATAAATGTGCACATTTTTCATTCTTTACACTAAAATTTAGCCACGATTTCGATATTTGCCCAACTAAGATTTCTTCGAATTGATCAAATACTGTGAGCTGAAACAGTTACAATATGGTAAGGAGAAGGTGGACGATGTCATACCTTCACGTAGAATATGATTTTTCTTTTGTTTATTAACAGTCGTGAATTGTGATTTTTTATCATCGAACGATGTATTATAACCTCGCAAGCAGATATTCTTACTATTATTAACTCCATGATGTTGGTAGATATAATTTGGGAATAATGCATCAATAAGCAGAACCTTTGAATTGCCTTTAATAAGATGATATATAAAGCCTACCATTGCCCCAATATGACATTATGGTCTTCATTACAGCATAGACTTCCGCTCTTTAGACCCACAGCTACACACCACCTCAAGTCTAACAAATTATCTCTAGTTGTTAATTTGTCACCATTATCCACTATATTGTCTGAATTAAATACTATTTTTCATTCTCTTGGGTCACAATCTTGTACGTTTCATATATTTCTAAACAAAGATTTAAAATGCAGCCTTGAAATAAAACTGTTGTTTGATTCCTTACTTTGTTATCCAGACTTAACATATGAGCAATTCATTAGCCGACTGTTACTTAAAACCAACTTAAACAGGTTCAGTCTCTTCTCTGAACAATCAAAAACCGTAATAATGCTTTGGGCTAAAATACGGCTGCATTTTTACAGTTTGTAATACAAGCACACTGTTTTTTAAGCGTTTACAAAGAAGGTATTTGGAAAGAATTAAAGATAATTTGATAAAATCGTAACTGGCTCAGACTACTTAATTGTAGATGGTCATCGTAACCGCAAACCTGTATTCCAGTTGCGAACTTTAACACTAAATGATCACGTTTGTAGTTTTGTTTCAGTTTCAAATTTAATAACCCATTTTGCAGTGTTAAATACCAGTTAGAGTTGAAGGGTTGTTTAGTTATCTGCATAAATAATTTCACCCAAACCTTGCACATACTATCGAGATTGCGCAGAAAACTGAAGACTGTATTTGCTTTTCGTCAAGAAGTCAGTACGAAATTGTTAGAAAAGTAGCTTCCTCCGATTTTGCCAAAGTATAAGCTAACTGGTTCTTCCTACCTCCACCTTGAAATTAGATACAATTCTAATCTGGGAAAGTGTATTTACGTGAGTGCCTGAAAGCTTGTGGTAGTCCGACGCTTTTTCAATCTCAGTGCGGCTTCATTGCCAGAGCAGTCAGTTCCTCTTCGAAGCAAAAGTGCCCGTCGAAGTACAGTGCTGTCACTACCTTAAATCACGCACTGTCCCAACCAAATTGTTTTTCAGCTTCCTTAATAACTTTTAGCCTTCGCTATTAGAGTGATGCTCGGTACTCCAGCTCACCGGCTATTAAACCAACAATCAATTCGGCCCTTAGTTTCTTGTTTATGAAGGCATTCAGTATGACATCTCCTTTCTAATCACATCCTTGTACTTCCTCTTGTGATAGCCAATTCCTACAGCCGGCCTATCTCATACAAAGTCTTGGCAAGTTTCATTCAAAAATAACAACTTTGTGCAAGATATAACTGCCGAGAATCTTTTGAGCATTCTTGTTCAAAAAGCCAAACTACAGTGGGCATTCTTGTGCACATAGAAAAAAAATGAGTGGAGCCAGGATGGGGTAGGGTTGGGGGAATTGGGACAGGGGAATGGGAGAAGAGCGTTTGAAGGGCAAAATACACCACAGTCACTCACACTGAATATGAGAGGAGAAATTTCAGTTATTGAAATCAGAGGATCTTTGCCTGCTTTGGGCAGAGACTTTGACCAGGATGGACTTGGGTGGGGCGATTTGGTCCGAAGAGCCCGAGGAGGGAATCGAATCCTTCGAGGTGGAATGATGTTGATGACAACTATTGTTGACGCCTTCCCGTCGTCCCCTTTCTCTGACGATGTGTTTTCCAAGGGACTCACTTGAGCGCCTTTGAACAGCGAGGGTGTGTGATAACAGGGTCCCACTATCCCTTGTTGTAAGTACAAGAGGTTTACCTAGGATTGCATGAACTTGGTGCCTCTGAATCCACTGTTTTGAGGCAGAAGCTATGCTATTCTGCGCGGTTAGGTTGTTGGGAAGAGTTGATGTTTGTTTGGTCTCTCCTGCCACTTCTTGACTCGGAGAAGCTGAGTAGTCTTGGTAATCACACCTAGCCTGGTAAATCCCGCTGTTTGTGACGACTTCCCCCCCTGAGCTCTTTTGCGTATCTATCATGCAGTCGGATGAATCAGAATCACTACACTCAGCAGCGGGGCTTCCAGAATGATCAGAAGAGTAATCTTCAAAGTCAGCACCACTTGTAGCTATCTCGTCGCTAGATGCCGTAGAGGATGTGGAATCACAGCTGCTACAGTAGGGGACTTTGGTTGTTATGCTTTGAGCCCTACGAGTTTTGGCGTGGTATCGATTTCTTGAATCAAAGCTCATAGAGCTGCTTCTCCGTTTTAGCGTCGAAGGCGTCATCTGCCCATGAATTGGGCAAGAAGGAATCGTACTGGGATTGATTCTCGACGGAAGTGTTCGATATTGGACTTGTTTGTAGTTAAAACTCCTAAACGAACTGGAAGAATTTCGTCTGTTCCTATCAGTGTGATAGCTCGACTTGTCAGTCCTTAACCTAGAGGTGTGTAGCGAGGAGGCGGACTTAGATCTGATGGAATCTCGAGGTGTTTGAGTAAAAGATGAGGCCATTTTCTTTGCGGTGGCATTTCTAGATGCAATGCTAGCGGGACTGCCATGAATCGGACATGGATCGAAGCTAGTTGTCGGTCGTGCAACCTTTTCACTTACACTACTTTGCATTTTCGAGCTGAGACCATGTATCGGGCAGGGAGCGGAAACGAGAAACGGATTGTTGGCTGTCGGAGCGGCTACGGTATTTGGGGGTCCTGTTATTTGAGCTAGAAGTTGGCTAGGAAGCGGTACGGCACCGTAGCCACCCGATATCGGTAAGCGGTAGAAATCCGCATAGTTTGCATTCATCGAAGCAATAGACGGACTTGAAAAGTCAGTGGCAAGCAAGACAGTAGACTGGGGTGGTGGCACTGGCTGTTTGTATGCCACTGCTGAGGTAGGTTGAGTTAGTACTGCAGTTGTTGTGGTGGCAGTAGTTAACGATATTAACTTGGGTGAAGGAATGTGCGTGGAGACTTTGGGAGTTAAACTAAAGCCCGAGGCTTTTCGATCCGCGAATGCTGCAGATGTTGTAGGTGCTAGCCCTGTAGCTACCGATGCTGTTTGGTTAGGCGGTTGGGGCGTGTTCGCCACAATACCCTTCGTCGAATCGTCCCCAACGCCAGGTATTCGTTTCCCTGGGACAGGGGAGTCTGGATGACTGTTGGCAGCTCTAGTGCCTATCAACTCTCTGGCATCGTCCCCCTCGTTCGACATCCCTCCCAAGCCATAGGCATTGCTCTTTTTCAGGCGACTGGCACAGGCTGGAAACTGTGACATCTTATGGGATCCACGCTTGCCCCAGAAGCAGAAAACAGCCAGGGCAATGGCTGCCAGAAGAATAAAAACTACCGCCACGCCAATTCCCGCGTAGACAAGATTCTGTCTCTGAGCCTCGTCGATTTGTGGCACCATATTGGCCCCAGAGGTCACCTTGACCGTCACATTTATCGCGGCCCTTTGGTGTGCATTCCCATCGCCAATCCCACACTCCCAAATCCCCGCATCCTCATACCTTACGCGAGAAATATTCAGGAAGGCAATAAATCCCAGCGAATCCGACTGGGAAGTGACGTAATTGAGAGACGGGGTAACTAATGGCAGGTGATTCTTGTACCACTGTACGTCTTTCATGGTTTCAAAGTAGCCATGGCAGGCAAGGGAGACGTTCGACCCAAGTGCGGCTACGATTTCCTTCTGGTTTGATTCAATCCACTGCTTACAGATAAACTCCTCAGGTTCAATGGCACCACGGCCTGGGGGAATAAGGATCTGGCGTCTTTTAACGGAATAAGGGGATTCGCACGTAGGAGTTACGGTGTTGGTTGTCCCAAATCGTGTGCTTTGGTCATAGGAGAGCCGCATTGAAGGAAGCGTGTCCGAGAGGTACCACTCTCGGAGCCACCGAAGATTGCAATCACAATGCCAAGGATTGCCTCCAAGTTGGAGCTCCTGTAGCTTTTCCATGCGATTGAACACGGCCCGAAAGTCGCTGGATAAAGTTTCTAGCCTACAAAATGATAAATCTAGGATCTGTAGATTTTGAAGTGCGGCAAAAGTTGACGCTTCTAGTTTTAATGGCATCTCGCCCTTTACGTGACTAAGACGGAGTTCAAACAGGGTTTTGCTCAAAGAAACAGGAAAGAAGTTGGTAGGAATCTGGCCCAGTGGGTTCTCTGATAGATCAAGGACTTCTAGAGCCGGTAGGTGGTAGAATACGGCAGAGACTAGTCTACCTTCATCTAATCGGATGGAATTATTACGCAAACTCAGTATCCGCAACCGATTTAGACCCTCGAATACATCTAGATCGATTTTTTCCAGTTGGCATGAGTCCAAATAAAATTCCTCAAGGTAAACGAGCTTGCGCAATTCCCCACCTTCCAGTCGCCTGATCAGCTGCTGTGTCACTCGCAGACTAATAAGCCGGTCGGGTAGCTCAGAGGGAATTTTGCTCAAAATTGAGGTATATGAGTCACAGACAGCCTTCTTCCACAGGAGGTCTGGCTGAATGGCAATAACGGTGCACCCGCGAACTGCATTCGAACTCTTTGTCAGCAGCAGAAGGCAGAAAAACAGGCACCCAATCTCCATGGCGCTAAAGAGACATTTGTGTCGTGCGTCCTTGGGCTTTCCCAATGCTGCTATTATTCCATAATATGTTTACAGGCAATGAAGAGCACAAGGTCCCCGTTTTACAACACCCGGTCAGCGGCTATGAACACAAATGGGACAAAGTAGCAGCGGGAAAAAGCCACCAACGGCCCATTAATTACGCTTGGAACGCGCATACGCGTGCGCAGACACATTGCAGGCGGTGAACCACTGAGGTGAAAGCAGGCACTTATATCCCAGCCAATGGCGATGCGCACTTGTTTACGCACTAGCGTGTCGGTGCACACGTTCACACGCGGACTGTGTGTGTATCCATAACCTGAGTGCGTACTTATGTGCGTGTAAGCATGAGATAGTGGGGCGGACAGGCTGTCCAGTGAACCAGACCGGTTCTGTGGTGGATACCAAGCTCGGACAGGATTGGCTAACACAAACTTCTCGCTTTGCAGCTCGTATGTTATGCTGTTTAACCTGTTAATGCGCCTTATTACTTCGAGTGAGTTTCTTGGCCTCCAATTGGCTGTTTAGTTAACTTATCGACCGATTAAACTAGAGATAATCGACAAAGCTAGCATGTGGCCAGAGCCCCGACAACTTTTCTACTCCGGATCGCTTGGAAAAAGGCTTGACTTCCTATCATCAAGTATAGGTTTTATCTATATTTTCTTTTCTTCACTAGAAAGTGAAAATTCACTTTGACATTTAAACCGCTTGAAATTGGTAGTGGCATGTTATACCGTTTGCAAAATAACGTTTCACCGTTAATAAAAACAATTAGCCTCCAAACATGGTTATTTTACTGTATCAAATTAGTTCCTTGGCAAAGTAATACACTTATAATATACGTCTTGAAGCCGATATCATCTAGATGTTTAGAACACTTTAGCGTGGTCCTAGTATGCTTATGAAGCACCCGTGCTGGCGCAATTTCGTACTTTTAAGGGACTTCCAGAACTAGTCCTCCATAAATCTGTCAAAAATCTGGAATATTACACACCACATACTGTACTACATACTAGTCTGTGTACAAACTAAAACGGATCCAAGTTTTACTACTTCTGTTTACTGATGCCTACAATGAGCTAAATTACTCTCCACATTTTAAATGTCAATTTTGACAGGTATCTGTTGTTACTGGTGTTGGTCGTGGTGGGAGTGATGAGGACTGAACAACCCCTCCTAGTACCCACATTGTCAAATTTTAATTCACCTACCCAACGAGAAATTACCGATTCTTTGAGTTTGTGAAAGGTAGTGATAAAGTAATGGTAGACGCATGGGTGAGCGGATGAACTCACTTGGAACAGTCCATTTGCAATTTTGCCTGTATCGCCTATCCAAAGGAAGACCAAGCCTCCAAGGAGGCTCGAGGTAAGAGGGCGTAAGCCAGCATAACGCAGGAAAAAGAAGGCCGTGTGTGTTTGTACTCCTTAGGACCTGCGATTGGTCAGTCTCTAAGCCAATTCGCCCCCAAACCCACGTCGTTGCTGTTGTAGTAGTATCCTTCCTCCATCATGCTAATGTACATTGGATTTCTCCGGTGCTATGAGATTTGTCATCTTTCGAAAACCACTGCGATACCGATTCTCAAATAGGACTACTAATTTCGTTAGACTGTAAACTCAGTTTCTTGTTTGATTTAAGGGAGCAGGTAAGGCTCGCATGTTGGGCCTAGCTAGAGTTTATTTCTAATTTCTCGAAGCAAGCGTTTGTTATTTGTGCTCAGTTACCACGCTGAGCACTACTACATTAACACCGCCCGTCATTACCCGTTAATCGAGGCATTTTACCTCTTATTTTATAAATTATACTCTCTAATATTCCCTAGTCACTATGAAAATTCAAAACACTTTTCCTCTGTAAAATTTTCGTGCATACTTTAGAAAGCAACTAACTGGTCCCAGAAAGTCATTTTTATGAATGAGCTTTTGACTATATCTTTATTCTTAGTCACACACGACCACTAGCTATAGGGTTCTTCTTTTTCCATGTTTTTCACTCGTGTATTGTGCGAAAGTTGTAGATATACACTTTGGAACATCCACTTTTAGTTCCTCAGTAAAAGACTGTAATTGGCGTTGGTTCGGAGTTTTTGAAACGTGTGCAACTCCATCTTTATGGTTTTTTTACTACTTTTTGATCGTTGGGACTGAGGAATAACTAACTTAATGTGTTTACCAAGAGGTGGTAGTTTGGTTGGAGTCACAAGGGTATTATACATACCCTCCTTAACCCTTAAGAGAGGGTGAATTGGATAATCTTCTCCTGTTTGAGGTGATCTTCTCTTTACCACAAGATGACCGATCCATTACAAAGTAGAGTGGAGAATCAAGGGTTTATTCCAGCAAACCCAAATTAGGTATGGCTAGAATTTGGTGGGTGTGCGCCTTTATGCGTCCCTAGTGTCCGTCGCGACGTATATCGGCGTGTCCTCTCCAGTATCCAGAGAGGGTCCTTCTCGAAACTGGGGAGTTAAGTTCAATCAATATGACTGATCTGCTTGCTTGTTGGTCTACGGTGCACAATGTCTATTTACACCTAAAAGTCTTGAAAGCCTGATAGGTACCATAGGCAGTGCAGTTAACTTCTTTTTCCATATGTCGTCATTTCAAAGACGATTAGCCTATTATTTTATTCTGATTTGAAAACAAGGTAAAAACGTTTTGCATAATAGCCAACCTCTATCTATATATGCCTCCCAGCTATTCGACCGTTAACAAGAAGTCAAGTTAACACAAATCTTTAAACGGAAGTGCCAGTGTAAGGCGAAACTTCAAGTTATGAGCATTATAATAATGTCCGGAAATAACACATTTATGGAGTTTTTCAATTGTCTGAATTTAGAGCCGTTTTTTCACTTTGGTGAAAAACTAGAAACTTAGTCATCATCGTAGTATCACAGAGTGGTCATAGGTTAAAAGAGCGAGAAGTGTTGAAATTGTACTGGTAGCTAAAGAATCTTTCCAATTTGTGGTATGAAACCCTTTGCGAAATTGGAACAGAAATCAATCGTTATGACTTAAATGTATCGTAATGCACACACGTGGTGAAATTGTACCCATACCCAAGGGAGACTTGGATGACTTCAGACCTTGACAAATAAATTCAATGAGCATTAAGGAGCCGAATTTGATTCCTTACACTGTTGATGTTAGATAATAGGTGTTGGGCAGTGGGTCCAGTTCAAAAAGGGAGATAATTTTTATGCATTCTACTATTTACGTTTTGTAAGCTATTTATTTGGGTTTTGTGAATGAATGCGTGTGTAAAACAGGCCATGAGAGTGGGTAAGGGGGAAAGATGTGGTATCATCTCACAAACTGACAATTGCGAGAATGAGAGGCAATAAAAATCCTCTCAACCAGCAATTGGATTCCTCAAGTAGTAAAGGTTAATTGGGTTCTTCAGCACAAAGCTAAAAGAACGTTCTCTAACAATAATTAGAAAAACCTCATTAAGTATAATCTAGACTTATAAGTTCGATAGAGTAGTAGGCACGCCTATCAGGGAAAGGAAGTGTTTTGCAAACTACGCGCGCTTGTATCTTTTCCACATCGCCTTTTTCCGAATCCTAAATGATGAAAACCAGCTTAGGCTAGGCATGGTGATGTGGAAAATTATCATGTAAGCTTCTTCAGGCTGAAGATTTCGCCAATAGATTGCAGAAATGTATCCCCGAAATTAGTGCATTTTTTAATATCCAATGCTTTAGGCTCAATTAAAGTATTTCTGACTGCAGCACTGAAGTGACTATACATTCAGATTCCTGAGAATTCAAATTTTCAAATTTGCTCAATACAGTAAAAATTCACAGATCTCTTTTCTTCAAGAAATATTGCATTACTACAAAATTTTGTGAGCACTCATTACAATTCTAGTAAAATATATCTCTTTAAGCAAAGTCATCATGCTCTACTTGCTTGTACATGTAAATTTCCAAAGATTTGAGATTGACTTTTTTGACCGAAGTACAGCCATATCCCAAAAGAGCCAATACAATCAGTGGTCATTGAAATTTCCCATCATCAAGCTTTTAAATATCATGTATATGAAGTCAACTTAAAGTTCCATTGCGCATGCATAAGAATGATCATCGCCTTATTTGAAAAAAGACAAATCAGTCATCAGAATTTCAACAGTTCAAGTAGACTTCAGATACCTCCCGGTTTATTGAAAGTACCTTTCTTGAATTTATCAGTCCATATCAAATTAAACAAGTCCTCACTGAATTATTTTGATAGTCGTTGTACGGGCTGCAGTTACTTAATTTAGGAACCGGAGAAATGAATTGATAAAGACTCTAAGGCTTAGCCAGGTAGTCAACCAACGAATCTTTTTGGGGCTGTCGGTATTGTACGTAGTGAAAAGTAGGTCCCAAAGAGTATTCATACAGCAAAACTACTAAAATGATAGGTTGTGGAGCTGGAAGGGATGATTCATGAGTAATGCACGGAGGATGTCGAGGTTAACGAATGATTGTGGCATTGACAAGGACTATTGGCCAAAGTTGGGCCACTCGGATAACGGGAATTATCTAAAAAATGTTCTATAGTGCAATTATTACAAATTATAAAGATAAGCAAATTTGGGAATTATTCTGTACGGAATTTCGGTAAGCACTACAAAATAAAGTTACCGAAGCGTTTTTCACTGAGAATTCAACAACAGCACTCTAGCGTTTTTCTAAGTGTAAATCCTATCGGTAAAGCTAAGAAACGTTTTGTTGTTCTGTATCTAAAGCAATCGGAATCGCTCAGCCATGGAGCCAGACTTGAAAAAATAAGTATAGTATCAAAAGGCTATTTAACACTTCGTTGGAGTTCAGTACAGCATAAATAAATCCTGTCACCATATTTTCACCCCACCTATCTGTTATTAACTAATTTGGTCTAAAATGATAGTATTCGTAAAGCATCTGTTAGTCAGTCGGTAAAATGGTTTGGTCATATAAAATACGTGTAAGAATAAACGCACTTTCAGAAAACATTGGAAATCACTTTTGAAAAGAATGCTTTTTACAGCCTGTTACTAATTTTAAATCAAGGTTTAGACTCCATTTATCAAACACAAGTGTGGTTTCGTTATCGTGCGTCGTGATCCATACTCATCATCGACCACACCAAAGTCATCCAATGTACAATCTGAGTTATGTTAAATGTCTAACCGGAAAAAAACAGGAGAGGAAAATGGGGAAGTGTTCTAAGAGTGAATTTAATAGTGTAGCACATGGACCAGACTGCCATTACCCTACCGCTTAGTGCAAAGCTATCAAAGCATTAATTCATCCTTTGTAGTTACTCAAATGTCTTACAATTTAACGAAAGAATATCTCCGTCTATTTGATAAATGGAAAACCTTATTAGTGATCTGATCAAATCAGAGACTTTCGGCTTGTAAGTTTATTGTACTTCTTTTATGTGGCTTTTGCAGAACTAAGTGTGAGCTATGTGCGTCATGATAAAAATATCCCAGAGGATAAATAAAAGTTTCAATTCGAGATTTCAGATGCCCATTTAATTTATAGCCAACGAATCTTCTTTAAAAGGGCCTGAACATTTATAAATGCAAAATTTTATGTGACTCTATTGGTATTTAATACAGTATTATTAATGGAAATGAATTGGAAGAGATTAGCGTTAGTGCGACATTCAAACTGTTTATGGGAATATTATCACGACAAAAGCAGTGAGTCAGAGGGTTTGAAAGTCCAATGAACTAGCAATGCATAAATTCGCAGTCATTTTACCTTCAATGTGCCCCTTGGAATCACCAACAGACCATGGTTCCCCTTTTTAACAAAAACAGACCATTTTCACTCATTTATTCAATTAAAAAATTAAAATAGACAACTCATAGTAATTCTCCTCTTTTATTGGAAAACTTTATCAATCTGACGAAATGTGGAAAATTGAAGTTGTTAATATCGGTTTCAATAATGTCATTCAGTTGGAGGTGTTTTGGTTATGTGCTTTAAGGAGCACTCAGTAGCTTTGGTGAGTATATCATTCTGCAATATACTTAAAGGTTTTGACGAAACAAGTTCTGGGGGAGTCACTCCAGGCACTTATCCATACAATACTGCTGCATCGGACTTTTCCCTTGGTATGGTCAATATCTTCAAATAAATTCTGCAGCTAAGCTTCAAAGATGGTGCGGTTGGTTATACGTCCTACATTGGAATAGAGGATGTTGACTGTAAAAATGTTGATCTGACTTATGTAAGTATATATTTAATTTTTTTCATTTGTGAATCTTGTGGCATTGCTTTCTACTTGTTCTTCTTTCAAGGTGAAAATAGCGTCTGAAACTTTACACAGACGTGTTGACACTCAAATAAGTTCATTCATGAAAGCGATATTTTCTGAATCAGAGAACAAAAACAAAAAACCTATCAATGGCTGTATTTCCTTGGCATTTGTTACGATGCGCAAGGGTAGTTGGGTTCTGGGGTCTGAACCCGCAGTTTGGGAGCGCTGGAATTTCAACATTGAGCTGTCAAATGAAACATCAGGTTCGTCTACATTGGTTTTGAAAGTATACTTTGTCTATAAAGTGACACATTCTCAAGTTTCGTAGATAATGAACACTACCGTCGACAGCTAGCCACCCAGCTCAAGGGCGAGATACTCTACATTCTTGATTGCATCAACACATCGGAGAATTATCTCCCGGAGCTAGGAAGCTCCCAGACTGACTGTGAAGGAGTCATCGATTTCTCAATGTCGGAAATATTCCCCTATAGGTTCTTGATCACTTACAGTATCGAAAATCGTCCCAAGCATTCGTTGACTCGACGTCCTTAATTTACTGTAAGTATTTTACATCATTTCACGCTGCACTATGTACATAAAACACCACCCTGTCACAATTTGGTGGTCGCTTTCGTTGAATTTTCTCACATTCGTCTTAAAAATGTTTATTTAATTCATTCATGGAACAACATTAGTAATCGTCAACTAAATCGTAGGATCTTTTAGGAATCTTATTCTTCAGACAAAGAGCAACTTTAGCACTTCAGAGACACCACATTTGGTCACAGGTCGGGTTCAGCATCTGGGGAAGTAGGGCGAAAAGATGAGAAACATTTGTGCTTGATGTGCTGTTCGTGCACGAAAAATGAATGACAGGGAGGAATTGAGATGGAGAAAAGTCATGACCTGGAGTAAAGTTGATATTAGTCGTATAAATTTATTAAAAATTAATCCCATAACATCAGCCCAGGCATCGATTTTCTCAACTAGGGAAATTATGTTTCAAAATTAAAATCGGTTCCGCTGACAGTAAGGCGTCACGAGGAGGTCGCAGTGAAGATTCACGTTGACTATCCAGGCGCTGACATTTCCAATCTCTACCTTGACTCGAGAAAGGACCGTATACGCAGTGGTATTAAACCCCGAGGAGTGATCCCGTTTGCGAGAAACCTATAAAGCCAGGGAGAAATTCGCGAGGTGAACAATTTGTGGGGATTTCTCCAGATAAAATGAAGAAACGAACGCTAGGAGGTAGTCCACTAATTTCCCGCTTTTGTGCTTCGGAGTGGATATGCTGGAACTTTGGGACGACAACAGCCGGTTTTCGTATAGACTGGATCTGTAAAGAACATTTTTTGATAACGACGCCAAAAATTTGTAGAACTGGAAGAAATAAGCCTTACAACTAAATCCGCTTCCCGCATCCTGATACCGAACTCATCGTCCTCGTAGCCCCAGCCCCAAAACCTAGTGGAGAATCCGTTTACGCGGAGAAATGAATCGCGCGATATGATGAGGGCGCCGCCGATATATCGCTGGTAGTTGTTGTAACGTGGGTGCATCCAGTAGGGAATGAGGTGATAGGGGTGGCGACCAAAGTGCTCGTATTTGAGATCGTCAGCCACGGGAAGAAGATCCACATCGTGCAGAGCCAGCATAGAACAACGAGGTAGTGGAATCGTCCATGAAGACGCGGTGGACTCAAAATAGCGAGATTCCATCAACGCCGACTCCTTCACACCGACATTCAGCAAAGCGCCGCGATTGAATCTACGACATAGTTGGTGAGATTAGATTACACGTAATTCGCCTTAAACGAGCATAAGCGACTTGCTACCTAAGATCGTCGGCCTGATTGACAATGTAGAATGTGTGCGGAATCCGCTTTCGTTTAAGGTAGTGGTGCATGTGAGGTAGGAAAGTGAGGAGGTTGGTGAAGCGCTCGCGGAACGGTACGATGACAGCAAGAACATGCTTGACCGGCGAGCCACTCTTTAGCGGAGGATCCGATTGTACGATCTTCCACGCGGTGACTAACAGAATGACAACTGCTAGGATGGGTATACCCCAAGCCTGGGAGAGAAAAAATGAGGGTCATAGAGGTTTGAATCAAACAAGGTCATTTAAAGTTCGAATTAGAGTACTTACTCTAAAGTGAGTGACGATGTGCATTGTTAACAGTCTTCATGCAATCTATTAAAGTGAGTTATTTGAACAGTGAGAAATTTAACGCACACACTGTTAAGCACTGATCTCGAGAGTGAACCACATTGGACATGCATAATTCGACTACTGAAATGAAACCAAAGGTGAATAAAGAGGCAAATGGTGTATCGGAGACCTTTATTATCGAATGGATATGCGTCTGGAAAGAGTACAGCTGCATTTCACTACAATATCGAAATCAACGAACTGGCTTCATTTGCCACAATCCATCATTGAGGTAATGAAGTGTCTCGACACCTATGTTCTTGTTGATATCCAACCTAATAATACTTAGCTAAGATTTGTGAATGGGTAATTACATCTCATCTGTAGACATTTTTGTGACCCCGACAGCAAAAGCATGGTCTTTGCCTTCTGCCATGATAGCAACAACAGTATCTGCAGGAACTTTAGTCAATTTTGCACCTGGAGAAGTAAGTCCGGGACACATTATATTGGAGCCGTTTAGCACGTGTTTTATGGCACCTCGATCAACTTGCAATTGAGGCAGTAGGAATGGATCTAAACCAAAGTAATTCAACTTATTAAAAGGAATTTTATCATTCAAATCGAATTAAAATATGAACGAACACTTATGAAGAAGTTTCAGCGTCGGTATAAAAGGACCGTCTCGTTGGCGAAAAAAGATAACATCCCCGCTTGGATCAGCAAAAAGCTCAATATGGTCATGACTAGAATAAACAGTCTGTAAAAATAATTACCATTTAAGAAGCTTTAGAGACTCCTTTTTGGGCATGATTCTATCGAGATAGTCTTTAGCAATTTCGAAATTCTCGGTTAACTTATTCTTTATAGCCTTAGATATCGTATTTTTCGCGGTATTAACTGACGACACGTTTTCTCTTTCACTAAATCTACAGAAAAAAAAACATGAAAATATGCTGGAGTGACGATACTTTTTAAACATGTCAAACAAATTTTCGGGAGGCTAACGCAAAACGAGCGTAAGGGAAACACTTGTTGACCTTAAATAAGCTTCAAGACAAATTAAATTGTCATGAAGTAAATGGACGGGCTCCAAATTGTATGTTATTACTGTTTTCAATTCTGAATTAACTTGTTAAATAATGACCGTTAATTCTAATGCTATAGTATAATTGTCAGACCTATCTACAAAGCTTGTGTTGATATTAAAACAGGCGAAAAATCGTCAAAACGAGTTAAACATGATATTACGTCCCCTTCCTGATAGAAATGTCGTACTGAAAGTCCTAGCCGTAAGCAGCCGATTCCCGTTCCCTCTTCCAGACCACCCACACTCCCCATGACATTAAAGTTAGAACTTTAAGCAGTTTAACCCAGATCAACGCATTTACAGAAGCTTTTATTTTAAATGCCAGAAAGAATACCGAAACTAAGTGCTGTACAAGTTGTGTGTAACTAGCAAGGTGCATTAATGCAATCTCGCAGAGCAGCATACATCATCGAAGTGAAGATTTGTCTCTTTCCCCAGGTCGGGCAGAGAAATAACTACACGGCAATTGCGTTCGTCGCGTTCTAACAACGTGCCTGCTTCGCCACGGTATTGACCACGTATCACTAACAGCCTGTCCCCGTGCCGCTTCGGCACTGTGGCCTCTAGCTTTGATTCACGTATACCTATAAAACACAGGATGAATAGAGGAGGCGACGCAGTCAAAAACAACAATCAAAGCTGCAAGGTTATCATTGCGAAACTCATGTATGCAAGCAGTTATAATGATAGCACTTCAAAACTAATCAGATGGTTTCAGATGACAAATTTAACACGGGAATCAATTCCATAAGACGTACATAAATATACAGTTGAAAAGATCCCTTTATCATTTATGACCTACAAATCAATTAAATACCAACCTTCTAGTATTTGTCCCCATTCTGTCTTGCAGGAACACAGAGCAGAGTGGGAGGAAGTAGAAACTGCCAGGACCTTCACCTGGAAAATGATCCACAGAGGTGACACCTATTTGCTAGGTATATGGAAATATATTTAGGATAAAAAGCGCACTTTTTGAAGATAGTACTTGCTCTTTTTATCAATATAGCGTACAATGAGACCTTCTCGAAGCCACGTAGGGGGCTGGAATCTAAAATTCATAAGACGCATAAGTGAAAAATAAGACTGATGTGAAATTAATTAAAACAATTACCGCTCTTTTGATCCCAATTTAGCACGCTTCACAGGTAAATCAGCAACATCAAGTGCTCCAGCACTTCCTTTAACATTTGCACGACTTCCACCGGGAGCAGCAGTCTTTGCGCCTATGGAGTTTTAAGAAAGATTACGTTGAAATTCTTTCTTTGTAAAAGTTACGTAACTTCAATGCAGCAACTTACCTAAATCTTCTGAAAACCTTTCAAACTCTTCAGAAGGCACAAGACGAACAGCGACCTGCAGAACCTTCACGGTTGACCCGCTGGACGCCAGTCGGACCACAACCCGGCCTATGTCCAAATCCATACCTTCAATCTTAATAGTTCAACAATATAAATATAGATTCATGAACTGTCAGGGATGGATTAAGAGACTGATGGTTACCGTTCCGTACTGGCTGGTGTGACGGCCATAGACGATCTGACACTTAGCTCCAGCTTTCCAAACGAGCATGCTATTGCTGGTAATGGGTTTTTTTGAAATTTCCCTCACTTTTCGTAGGAGTTCCGGGTCAGCTCCGAGCCCAAGTCCCTTTAAACGTACTTTGTTTGCATAATCACTGGAAAAAATCTATCAACCAGAAGGTTCACTTACTCTACGGTGTCTTTTTTGATTTCGGTTTCTTTCAAACCCATGCCCTTGAGCAAAGCTACTCCAAATTTTTCTATGGGGACTTGAGAATAATCAGCATCGTCAACATTCTCAATATGTTTTTCAGAATCTAACTCGATGGCAGCAACAGACTCAGAAGTCGAAGTCACTGAACTTTCAATAGCATCAACTAGAAATGGAAAAAATCAAATGAGCTTTGACCATACCAGCTGTTAAGGATTTCATGGCTTCAGTCGTCAGCTCATCGCCTGGGTCTACGGGGACGTATTTCTTCTTCAATATTTCACGTATGTTAGATTTCGAAACACGCAATGGGATCAAAAAATCTACCTGGGATGTTGATGCATCACTAATTTAAACAAATGTGTAATTAAATATAGCTATCGAAGTCACAGTAAAAGCTGACAAATGTTTTAATATACTAACCTAGTTGGTTTGCAGTCCTCAAAAGAGGCAATGTAATCAACGGAGTCTTCATTATCTTCAGTCTCGTCAGACATCTTTGAGGATTTAACAAATTTAGGCTTATTCGACCTTTTGCTGAAACCAAACGACACCTTAGGAAGCGAGCTCATTGAGGTGACCACAAGTAAATAATGGAGTGATTACGTTGTGTGGGTAAATTCCAATCTAGTAAAACAAATCGTTTTCACAGTAATTATTAATGACAATGTGATTTTTAATGATTAATATCTTCGTGTTCAAAACTTTTACTTGAATTTATGCTAATTACCAACTGCCCAGACATTTCAAGTTAGCTTCTTAGTAATCAGTGCCTTCACAATTCCGAGGAGACCTTAATGAACTTATGCAGTCCTCCTTTACGGAAATGCATGCCTCCATTCCAAAAACAATTCATAGTGTTCTTCGATGGTTCCAACCATGCAAACAGTCCCATACCTAACCAACTTTCCATTACACGATTTCCCCTTTAAACGGAGCGCGACAGGCACCAACGCAAACTTCAAAAAACTCGGATAAGACTTCGACGAACAGTGATCCGGGAATTTCATTGAGACATGGAATTAACGTGGTGCAATACCACACTTCGGACAGCAATGTAGATATTTGGGGGAGCGGCCGTGATGGCAAAGGCACGAATGATATGTCGTCACGTTTTATTTGTCTCCGTATTTGTTTAATAGCTCATCACAGATCTTCGTCAACTCAGTGTTTTCTCGAACCTATTCAAAGTACATAAAACACGTTTTGTTACCAGTGATAAGCATACGACTGATTCGATTCAATTTGGCACTACTACACTAACCTTCTGTTCCAACTGTGATTCAAGACTGTGAATTCTCAGTTCAGATCGTTTTATGGCAGCCCTGAGTCGCGTGAGTTCATCATCATTAGCACGCTTTGCTCGCTCTGTCTCTTCCGCGACCCTAAATAAAACGACCGATACCGCGAGAATATATTAATGTACAATCTATGCATACTAAGCCTTTTCAGGTAGCTCAAGAATGTGGCAATTAAACCGATCCAGAAAACTTACTTAGTAAGTTGCTGCTCAGCATGCGTTTTGAGCGACTGGTACTTTTGATCCTGCCGTCTCAACTGATCCTGGTATTCTTGAGCAGTCTTTTTCAGGAGTTCTTCATTCTAAATTCAAAATAATAGTCAAAACTATTTACGGGGACTTAATTTGAGATAAAACTAAGCCGCTAGCCTTTTTAAAACCCTCGATGATCTGCTTGGACTTTTCGAAGCGGCGATGCAGGTCACCGAAGGCTTTCTCGATGGTGGCTACCTCCTCGATGGCTTGATCGCGTTCAGCGATGTAGCCAACGACAGATTCCTTTGCGGAAGCTTCTGCGTTCGCCTTCTCTTCCGCCAGCTGCCGCAAACTGCGCTCGTACTCGGCAATGCAGCGCCTGAGGAGGAAATGGGAATCGCCGTGGGCGTTAAAATTAAGTATTCGTAAACTTCCTGAAACAGGGGCATTGTGAAGTTCTGTAAGATTAAGCAGTCCTAAATTGGGACTGTCTAGAGAAACATGAAACACAAATGCTGATTCATAGATGAAGACAAAGTATTATGAACACAATTAATACCCTATGTGAGTAGTTTTATTTAAAAGGCCATTAAATTCGCTGATCAGATTCGGCACGCAGTCTGCAGAAATTAGGTCATAATACTACCAAACGAATTGTATTTGCCGCAAATTTGCGGGTTTGGCAATAAGTGCCATCGGAGGCGTTCTGACCTATGCATGCCGCTGACTGGGTAGCATGGAAAGTCATTAAAGGATCGGATACGGCGTATTTGTAAGTCAAAGTCATCTAGCAAGCAACAATCTACCACCTTGGAGTTCTGAAAATCTCATGGAAAACTTAATTCACTGAGCAACTGCGCACAGGAATTCAGGAAAAAGCCTTAATTAGTTACCACAGAAAAGCGGTATGCGATCGAATCTCTACATCAGAATGTACAACTATGTTCAATGACCGCAAGAGCTAATCTGCATCTCAATGGATGAAATCGGTTTGCTAAATTATGAATAGCAGGAAATGAGCTAATGCATCAAAACAAAATTAAATCAGACGTGCCAAATTTGTCTAAGCATCCCGTCAAACTAGCAATGACTGGCAGTTGTGCACGAAAACACCTCAGGAACACAGTTAAGGGACTCAGTAATGGAAGAATTAGACTTCTACACACGCTTAAAATCATACGCTGGTGAACAAATAAGATAAAAACGGAACACACTATGGCACTGCTTGACTTTGAACCGCGACCAATATCGATTGTGTCTACAACACGCATTCCGTTACACACACTTCTGGAAGGGTTGTAGTTTCATGGCGGTGAAAGCAGCCGTGGTGAAAGAGAATTGTTTCGAAATCATGCCAGAGGTCAATATGCTAAAAATATTTTCTCCTAGGAATCTCATTTTTTTAGCAGAGAAGGCGGGTAATTCAGTTTCACTATTTCAGGCGAAATTATAATTGATAAAAACCACAAATCATGTCACCTTTAAAATTAAGATGACAGAGTATTTTAGTTTTTGACTGCCAATAAATTAACCCGAATAGATTCATAACATGTTAGTTCACGGGCATTAGCTCAGCTGCAACCGCAGTTAGTAGTACAGTGAGGTTATAAAAACTATGAAATGACACATGTATCTGCAAGCCCAAGCAGAAGTATCCAATACAAAGTAAGAGGTAAGCGCACTGCATATCAGCGATGATAGTGGTGAGGTGTTCCTTGTCTGCACGCAGGCTGGCGAGCTCCTCATCCACGGAAACGGGCGGAGCACCGCCTCGGCCGACGGGCATCGGCAGCTCCACCTCGGGGGGGAAGGGAGCGGCGCCAGCCGTGGGCGAGCGGTTGCCCGAGGTCGTGGCTAGGTCAAACGTTCCCGTCGACGTGTTGCTGTCACGGCGAAAACCAACTCGCGAGCCAGCTAAAGGCGCCTCTTCTACATCCTGCCCGTCCTTTAGTGCAAAAGTAATGACAGCAGTTCATTAGAGCTGAGTCCGAAAAACGAGGGAAACCACGAGTCAAGCAGGCACCACAATGATTACAACAACTTTCAGGTTGGAAATTTCGCGGATTTAGTAAATTCTCTACCTATCTCAAATTAATGTACACCACACTGTTGCTAAAATTCCCCCAGATTCAGTAATTTCTTAATAGACCATTACCAATTGAGACGACAGTACACTCCAAATAAGTAGACACGACCAAGGTTCCGCAAAGGATCAAAAGTATGATTCTCATCAACTCTCAGCATCAGAAGTTAAGAGACCAACAAAATTAAGTGAAGTTCCGGGGAAGAATTAATTTCCGTCAAGTGAAAAAGGCGTTCAAGTACATACAGAAATAAACAGCAACAGCGATACGCCCACACTAATTCTTTTAGGCAGAGTAGAACTTTATAGAAAATGCATAGTTCACAGTGAATTTCAGGGAAATGAAACAGGTGCATCGAGGATTCGGGAAATCCCACTGAACCATTCAAAGTTACTTTTCATACATTAAAAATCAATACGGATATGATTACTCACCTGAGGCAAGACTTCATCCGGAGGTCTGACAAGAAAAAGTGCTTGTTTATCACAACAAATCGAGTAAGATTAGACTCAAACACAAAAATATTTATAAAATTTTCCAAGGCCAGCAAATTAACATACGCTACGTTCGCGACATCAGGAATACGATTGTCTTTATGGACTGAAAGGAAATAATAAACATGTAAAAACATGAGCAACAAGCTACGATAATATAATTAACTATTCCCACAAATGAATCGTTGTATATGTAGCATCAAAGGTACTCTATGATTACGAATGACAGTAAGATACCAAAAGCAAAATCCGAATGAACAAAACCAGTATAGTCCCGGAGTAATATAATCTAGGATCAAATACATTGTTAAGTAAAGACAATCGGGGAATGACCATAATGACCATAGGATCTATTGGAGTGACGAGTGTATAAATGCATGTATTTTAAATAAGAAGCAGTTTGAGACTGCGACTAGGCGGTTTTGCTAAAATCTTACCAGAGTGCTCTGGAGAGCCTGGATTCGATACTGTGCGAGTGGGAGGAGGTGGAGGAGGGCCCTTCATATTTTTCTTCGATTTCGAAGCCTCAGTTTTTGTTAGTGCTCGATCCTGGTCCCCGTCGCCACTTTGGTGTTTGTTTTTGTTTGGAGGGGACGGTTTTTCAGACTCCTTGCCTTCGTCGTTCGATTTGGGTAGTGCGGTGCGTACAGGACTAGAGACTATCTTAGAACCACCAAAAGCCGCCCCAAGACCAAAAGGATTTGTATTTTCGTCAATTTCATCCCAGTTCATTTTATATTCGCTATCGCCCCCTATTGGTCTGTCTTCGGACATAGCAGTTAATAGCGAACTAATTTAGCCTACGATTGTGAATGTGGATTAATTAGCCATCCAAAAAATTGGATGCATTTAATTGGCAGCATTGATATTTTTGTTGAAATGCTTCACAATTTAATAAAAAACCCAGAATAATTATTTTATTTCGTTACATAGTATGCGGTTCCATGATTTCATTTATTAACCAAAGTGTATCAACTTAATTTTACATAATTCTTAAATTTCTATCTTTTCCAGATTCTTTGAGTTTGCTTTATATTCACTCATTTAAATGCATATATCTGTACCAGTTAACTTTTATAAACTAAATTACTGCTTCTCCCGATGATTGTAATGGAGGTGGCGGTTCCCGAACTCATATAACCTCAAATATCGATGTGCTTTGGTTACAAATTGATAGTATCCATTTACTTAATATAAAGTAAGCCATTACTTTTGAGTCCTGGGCGAAACTCTTGATTAATAATTATCTACGGTTTCTGATGTTCGTAATCAATGTCAAATCATAAATGCACTCTGTCATGTTACTGGCATCGAACTAGGGAAGGAACGCGAGACTTAATGGAGCATATTAACTTCCGAATTCGGAATAAAGCGACTGGTGTTTCTTCAAAACGCGCAGTCTGTAAGAGAGTCTTTTGTCCTTCACCAGTTCGACCATTTGATCGGATGACGAGTTTGATATGCCCAATGAACGTTGCCCCCCCCCCACTTTGAGTTTATGCATTGCAGAAGTTTGTGCTATGCCGTTCACAGCAGGCATGAACTATTGAGCCACTGTTCTCACGGCTCGATGTTTGACTAAAGGTGGCGCTGTTACGCATTGAAATTCGAAACTGGGTGCTTATAGCTTAACATAAATAAAGTCAGATCGGCCACTTTGTTGTACAGATGCATTTAAGCTACTAGGAGGGCAAATCATAAATCTGCCAAAAAATTGACATCACGTTGTAGGATGGTTGAGGCATTGTCACGTGATTTTAGGAGGTGAACTAGCAACCTACTCATTCAAGTAGCCCCGATTATATGAACAAATGGCGGAGTTGTCAAAAAATAAATGGAGAAAGGTGGGTCAAATTCATTAATAATTAGCACGAAAAAGTCAGTCAGTCGAGGTTTGAGGGCAGACAAGCAAGGCAGTATATTGTGTACAAACTTGCGAGGGGAGAATGGATGAAGCGGCCCTGCTAACCTCACTCGATCGCCCTGGCATGTCCGATGAACGATTCCCATATCTTTTGAGTCTAAAGATTAAAAGATATGCATAGAGGACACATCAGTATTGCTTAAATCACACTAAGCATGACTAAATAAACAGGCTAGTGAGAACGTGTAAACAAATTCCTAGCTGGTATAGTAGAATGTGAGAGTATCCGCGAGAACGTATAATGATAAGCAAGTAGTAGTGGTTAAAATGGCACCTTTTCCTGCAGTTGGAGCTCCATTGTCAGGTAGGAGAGGGAGACGGCCTTAAACTCCTCAAAACGGGCCTCGTCGACGTGCTCAAACTCCCTTTTGATGGTGGTAGAAATTTTCCCGAACACCTCATCACTCTCATCCACCCGATGGACGAGCTGCAAGTTATTCATAAAATCCTTCATAAACGAAAGTGACTCGTAGAAAATAACAACAATGAAAACGAAAGCATAAAGCACGGACAAAAATATTGAATTCGAGATCAAACAACGAGAAAGGAGGGCTAACCTCGCCAATTTCGCGTTCAAGTGTTGGGATCTTAGCACGATCAGCCTTGGGCGACATCTCAATACGAACCTTCTGCTCGCGCTTCCCTCGAAGAGCCGATTCACAATCGCGCCGCATCTTGTACACTCGTACACGTTCTCCCAAAGTATCCTAAAACGAATAAGCATTGTGAAGGTAGGGAATACATTGAGAATTGCTTGATAATTATGTTAGTCGAGTATTTTATCTGACTGACTCTGCATGCTTGAACCGTTGAGAGCACACCCTTAGCATACTCTACCAAGAATGTTGACTGGGCTTCATTTTCAAGGGAGAGGAGGTGAGCAATCCGCTCCTCAGCATCGGCCAATTGACCAAGAGCCCGGGCCAAGCCGGTATGTTCCTCCACATTTGCAAGCACAGAGAGCGCTTTGGAAGTGGCAAGGGTAGACGAAGCAAAGTCTACAGGATTAGGAAATATAGGAACAACCTTATTCGACAAACCGTTTTGATCCAGAGAAAGAGTTGAGAATGCAGCATAGAGTTTACTGCCTTGCAAATCCCAATTTTCGAGTTCTTCTTCCTTCAAATCAAAATACTAAAAGTAGAATCGACTGAAACACCAATACAAAGAGCAAACCTCATCAACTTCATCCATTCTAAACGTAAGTTTTCCAACAACTTCACCGACATTTTTCAGGAGTTTTAGAGCTGAAGAACTAGAAAGCGCTTGCCCACTTGCGTTCCTAGGAAGTTCTCCTTCGTGTTCCAAGAATTCATGCACGCCATTGTCATGAACAAGGACTGGATGGTTGACAATCCGATGCAAAAAGCTTAAAGACTAAATCGGAGTGAAAAAGACATACCACTCTAAAGAAACCCTTCGCTTTTCGATGAAACCAGAGTCCGCCGAGCTACTTTTTAGTAGTCGTATTTTGGCGGTGCCTGAAAATAGACAAACCGAATGACTAAAACATACCTACAACATTCTTTTCTGGAGCCGATGGTATAATTAAACCATCTTGAAGATACTTTGCCCTTAACTTCTCGTGAAGAGTTATGAAATCCGAAAAACGACGCTGTACGCACATAGATGAGCTTCTAAAGACCGGCATATTCGTCTGGGAAAATAAGATAGTAACACACATACCGTTGATTTAACAGTATAAATAACATACGAAGACATACCCTCACCAACTTTTTCTGGGTTGACAACCTTAACGGTTACTTTCGGTTCAGAAACCTGATGCTGTGTGTCAATCGACTAGCAATACATGATTTAACAATAGTCTCAATACCGATATGAGATCTGGGACAATTTCATTGTCCTCTTCGTCTGGAAAAATCTTAGACGAATTCATAGTATTTCGCTAAATATTACCGATTGCCTACAACAATTGATAATACCTCGTCCTCCGCGATCATCATTATCTTTAATAATGACTAACGCAACCTCGATCACCCGCAATATCG
Source organism: Anomotaenia brevis (assembly GCA_030710315.1). NCBI lineage: Eukaryota > Metazoa > Platyhelminthes > Cestoda > Cyclophyllidea > Dilepididae > Anomotaenia > Anomotaenia brevis. The sequence goes on along the minus strand of JAUOZQ010000063.1, from coordinate 142,163 downwards.
TCGGCAAAGTCTAAGCAAGCTTTCGAATTAAGCTAAAAATATATCTATTAAGAAAATCAAAAATTGTTGTTTTTAATTTCTTGATAGTAGCGTTCAAGAATTATATTTAAATGTTTTAAATGCAAGAGGATGAAAGAGCAACATTAATACACAGATGAGAAAAAACCCCTAATTTTGATATTAGTATCATGCAGCATTCAAAACAACTTGTAGCCACTAGAAATAACGTCTTTATCACATTTTTTATTAACTGAGTGGGGCGTCTTAACAAAATGTTCGCACTAGTTGATGTCTATCGAAATAGATCTATTAAAATTTGGTGGTTGGAAAATGCAGTGGTTTACGCTTTATCAAAATCGACTTTCTTGTGATTGTCCTCTATTCTTTATGTCACTCCATGTTTGGACCTCAACGTCCTCATGCTTTCCATCAAATGTAAAAAACTGGCGTATTTAGAGGGCTTTGCTTGAGTGTATGAAAATAAATAGAAAGTGCTCTTAGTTTAAGATGAATTGCATTATTTTGGATCAATGAACTCCTTTAAATACTGACGCAACTTTACTATAAATATTATCAATAATACTACTGTTCCTTGATGTAAAAGCAAAAGTTAAGGTAATTATCACTACCAGTTATATCTAGGATACCGTGGATTAGATTGACGTTGTTCTTTCCAGTAGATTAATAGCTATTTAGAGAATTGTAGTCCTGTAGAAATAATTGTATTTTACAACTAAATATTTATTTGCGCTTTAAAATTTAAAGATTTATAATGTGATTTTTAGATAAACTGATCCCAGGTATAACTTGATCGTATTCGTCGAATTAATTTGTTTTTGCAAATCTCTTTGTCAATGAATCATAAGACCTATGTGTCACTACAAATCCGAAACTTGAGGCTATCGTAAAGTAAACATATATCGTAACCTTTTTTAATATGAATAGTATGCTTTTGTTTCTACTTCGAAAGTGACTGCACTACAGTGCCTTGTTATTTTTAGCTGATTTCGATCTCAGTAATGGAATACAAGAACTCTACCAGGAGAAAATCTGTCCACAGAATGTTGTGGGCACTGTTAATATCAATTATAATAGCTATATTTATTCTTGCTGTGCTGTATGCAATCGCCTGCAAAGTGGGATATGCTGTAAGAATTTGTTTTACGAACAGTATAATATTATTTTATTGTTTACAATGGTTTACATACATTCTTTTGTATTGACTTGATTTCTTGGGTATATTATTTTTAATTTATGCCTTATTGCGACTTATTTATATTTGTGAAGTATGCACTTTTGATCGATGCGGGAAGTACCTCTTCCAAACTGACTGTATTTAAGTGGAAAGATTGGCCATTCAAAAGAAATGGTTACGTTGAAGAAGTTGCCAGTAGTAAAGTCAGTGAGTAACTTTATTTGCGTTTTTCACACCTTTAACTACCTTTATAATTTCAAGGCTTCTGTGTGTTCTGTAAAATGTTATATTTGATTTCCACAAACAAATTGATATATAATGAAAAATTGCATTTTTAAAGAACCGGGAATATCTGCTTCTCGGAACGACCCATCCGAGGCTTTTGAAAAACTGAAACCAAACATTTTAAAGCTGGTGGATGAAAACATACCCGAGGGGTCTCAGAAATACGCACAACTATTTCTTGCTGCAACAGCTGGCATGCGATTACTTTTGTAAGATTCTTTTAATTTTATATTTTGGCTTTTCGAAAATATTCTCGTCTTCCGAAAAATGATATTCATGTCTTCATGATGTCGAATATCACTAGATTCGACTTTTTAAATTTTTCATAAAGGTTGGCGAACCCTCTAAAGGCTGCTGCAGTTATGGAAACCTTGCAATTAATGCTACCATCGGCAAACTTAACCGTTTCTAACCCCTATTCTGACGTGCGAATAATGAGTGGGCGCGATGAGGGCGTATACGCTTGGATAACGGTCAACTATGCATCAGGAAATTTCGGAAACGTACGTCTAGAAAGTCTTTTTTGTGCATATTATGTACAAAGAGGCACTCCAAATTAATTCAACAAAAATATGTTTTACCTGTTGGTGTACCAGAAAAGTGAGTAAACCTTTTCTATTAACCTAGTGAAATAATAACAAAGCAACTGAGACGCTAACAATTCCGTTAATAAATGCTAAATAGCTGTTGGCAATTTTTGGGTACTTGATTATTAAAGCGATTTTATATCGTCTTTGTTACCGAAATGTTTGGAAATTGCTTTAATATGTCCGCCTGGCTCAATCTCGTATGATAATTTACTATTTCACTCTAAAATAAGTTTTAACTTTCCGAATAAACAGTATGATTCTCTCGCTCTTTAACCAAATGCGACAATTTCCGTACAATTTTATGTTTAAAGTGCAATTATTGACGCAGCTAACTGTGTAACTTCAAATTAAAATTCTTGTGAATTAGTCCATTTGTCTGTGAATTACCTTGAAAAATGATTCTGCCTCCATTATATAAACGAACTACCACAGTGAAAGGTGCCCCATATTTGTGAAACTTAAAGAGGGAGCAATGTTCAGAAGGTAATGTCACTAACGTTTTGAGCATATAGGTACTTCGATCAATTGATAATGCTTTGAATGTAATCAAAGATCCATACAATGGATTTTCTAAAAGAAAAGTCGGAAGAAAATATCCCCGTGATTCTCAAAGTAGACAAAGTTTATATAATACGACCCTTAATGCATTAATTGGGGCATATTCAAAACATTTCCGATCTTGTGTCTATCGCTTAATGAACATCCTGTTGAATTTAACCTTCTGATTCACATAAAATTCTTCAACGAAAGAACATTTGACTCAACTTTAGTCATTAAAAAAGCAATGGCAATTGGCGTTTGCTAGGGGAGGAGATTGAACATTCCCTTGATCCTTGGTCATATAAACATTCATGTTTTGAAAATGTGATCAAACTTTAAATAAACATGAAATTCATCACTAGATTGTTTCACGCAAATCGAATTCATGGCCAAATTCCTAGAATCAGGATAATACGTTCGGGTCTTCGGTTACAAGTAAAGGAATGTGTTGCTTTATTTGGAATGCAGGAATTTCGTTTTACATCAGAGATTCCGGCTGCTATAAGGGGTTTTTTAGATTAAAGATCCTAGAAATTAATCGAAAATTACACAATTTTAGTAAGAAGAGCCCCAACATCTCTCCTGTAAATGTAAAGCTCATTTAATCGAATACCTAAAATAATCACCAAAACAATCGTGTAAGACAAATTTGCTAAATGTAAAACTGCAACGCTAAGTACCATTAATAGCCTACAGATCCAGGTATACTAGACTTAGCAGTCAAATTGTGTACTAATTCAGAAAAGTGTTAGATGGTATTTTATTGCAATAAATAAATAGTAAGGCTGTAGTATCATGAATTGGTTACCTAAGATGAACAAACTATCAAATCCAGACGGGGCGATTAAGCCAGAAATTCAAAAACATCGGTAGTGTAAGGAAACGAGGCCTTTATGAGCGGGAGACATTAAAATGGCTCCTCACATCCTGTTTATCGCTCTAAGAATGATTACTCGATCCGTGTGCAGATATTTGCACTCGTGTGGGTAACGAACAGGTGGCTACTTCGAAGGAGATACGCTGACTTATCATAACCAAGGAATCGGATTTAAGGAGCTTCTATTAACGACAATTCTTTTCAATGCGTTTTACCTATGTTCTGCTCATCTTTTGGCATACTTTTGGTTTTAATAAAGTGTGAAGTATCAAACTGCAAGGCCTTCAAAGACCATCACGATTTCTAACACTTCGCAGGGCTCCCGGTGTTCGAATGGTGAATTCGTTTCTTTTCCCTACGAAACCAACTTTACCTCATCTTCCTTGTTTAAAAATATGCTGATTGCCAGTGGTTATCGAATCGTGGGTTTAGACCTTCAGCAGGTCAGTAGATGATTTTTACTGTTGATAAGCTCCGCTACGGCCACTGAGAGGTTGAAGCTTACCTCGAAAAATATCACGACCCACAAAGTTCAACTCGGGCCTGTGGATACGTTGTGATTCATATGATGGTAGCCAAACTAATCATTTGAAACTGTGTTGGCAGCCTGCATGAAGAATCTACTTGAATTTTCAAGAGTAAAGGTTTTTAATTCGTAAATTTCAGCGAAACATCCCACCGGTGGATGAAGATGAAACGCTTGGAGCGCTGGATCTTGGCGGTGCGAGTACTCAAATCACGTTCGTCCCAGAAGCCAGGGAACCAGCGCCGCACACATCCGTTGTAAGGCTCTATGGAAAGGACTATACGCTCTATAGCTACAGTTACCTATGCTACGGAAAGTCCTCAGCCGAGAAGAGGGTCTGGGCAGAGATTATAGGCAATCAAATATCTGTAAGCTACCCTTTTGAAGATTTCAGGTATTCATAAGTTGGATGACAAAACTTTTGTTTGTTTTCCCCCTTGAAGGATCAAATCGACAACCCCTGTCTTCTCAAGGGCAATATCAAGGTTGAAGATACAAAATCGATTTACGAGGACCAATGTGTGTCCTCTAGATATGCAGAGGATTTTGTTGGATCTACGCTTATCAAGCCTGAAGTTAGTAATAAACCTTTATTACATATTTTTGTCAGTGGTTCCTATAAATTTGTACCCAGTGTTTTCGTAAATGGTGGTCACCACCTTCTTTTAGGGTCTTCCGGAGAGCATCACTTTCGTGGGAACCGGGGACGCGCATCTATGCAGACAGTATATCCAGAAACTGTTCCCACATGGGGCTTGTACTCACGATTCCTGCATGTTTCACAATGTTTATCGACCTCATTTGCGTGGAAAGTTTCGCGTAAGTCAACATTGTCCACTAGAAATATGCGAATCCATATGTGCAGTCGAGCTGCCCTCAGCTGTCTTTGTGGCAGTAACTAAAGTTCAGTTTCGCCATCAACAGGCGTTCAGCGGCTTCACATACGTTGCAACTTATCTGGGATTCCAGGACAGCAACCCCACTAGGGATGAATTCCGTCATAAGGTCCACACCTTCTGTGCAATGCCCTGGAAAGAAGTAAGTCGACTACTTTAGCTAGGCAATCAGTGCTTTCAATATCAAAATTTCTCTTTACGTTAATAACAGTGTGAAAGTAGTATCGTTTCAGTAACAACATAAAATATGGAGATAGAGATAAGCAAACCTGATTTAAAGTCTTTATAAATAATTCTAAGGTTCATGAAATGACACCAGCGGCGGATCAGATGTTTGTCGAAAATTTCTGCTTTGATGGAATTTACGTGGACGAACTTCTTTCACACTACGGATTCAACACATCGGAGAGTTGGAAAAGCCTGAAGTTTTCTTACAAGGTTAGTGAATATTTATTTACCATCTTAAATGAAGTGCAGTGCTGCTCATCCACCAAGTCTAACTCCTAAGGTGACTCATTATGAGTGAGTTAAAGTTGTCAGATTTTTATAAAATGCAATGAGAATTAACGCTTCGGGTTTTAACGAGGCACATAAACAGTTGGTTTTTCCATCGTAATGACACATTTATTCGATGACAAGCAAAACCACGGAATGTTGTGATTGGACATTTAGTACAACTTGGGTTACTGCATGGAAAAAATTTCCAATTCCACACAGTCAAAAAGCTAGGCTCCTGACTGAAATGGTGTAGATGATAAAAGACACATCCCATAACGTTTTGATTGCGAATGAAATGAATAAGAAAGTGGAAAAGTTAATGCATGAAATAAAGCAGTAAATGCAGTAAAAGGAGGCATCTTCGCGTCTATTGGCGAACCAAAGAGCCCTTATTTTCCATTAATTGCGAAGGTTGTAGCATTAGGTTACTGACTTCCCGTAGCGTAAATGTCAGGAATGCTGCGATTGTGCACAACTAATCTGCTAGGCATATCATGTCCAAAAACCGGGGATCTGCACTTTCACCGGAATAGAAAATGCTAAATTTCAGATCCTTTTTCCCAACTTATCTTTGCTGACTACTATATAATTAAACAACAGTTCCCTTGATCAAGTCATTCCACTTCGATTTTACAGTCGAATTAGAATGCGATTGCAATCGATGGTTTATTGCTATTTGAATTACAAAGTATTTTATTTGAGCACTTAGATCTTGATACACTTTTTTCAAAGCCAGGTTAATGTACTGAAGAACTTAATTCAACCACTCATGTGTAGTCCCATGGGTATGAAGCTCGGTCTTAATAACATGCGGAACTTTACACAGATATGAGGAGGGTCAATTCTCACGCTATGTTTAGCTACTTTAATGATTACACTTACCCCGAATCTACTCCAGCTCAAACGATAGATTTCAACAATCCCGAGAACTGCCCAATTTGAATCCTGACATTCAAGTGTAAATTTAAATTATAGGTCTCAAAGGTCGTATTCGGTATCGAGCAAAGACCTCTGACCAGGAGCGTCGTGACTCGGTCACCTTAAACGACCTTTTGAATTCCATTTCTTGACAGTGAAATGCTTGGAAGTCGAGGCTGTGATAACTTTGTGAGACTGAATAGACGGATGATTTCTGGGGACTGATTTAAGATAGCCTGACAATAAAGCAGTATGAAAGCATGAAGTTCTCCGGGGCATTTAAATGCAAATAACAGTTGTTCTTTTACGTGAGGTAGTAAGATATCTTTGTAGGGTGGCTCTAAGGAAGTGGAGGGTAATTTAGTATGATATTGCAACTGTCTTCGTTTTCCTTGTTTAATTTTCAAATTCTTACATCAAGCCCTTTGTAATTGAAGTCAACTAAGCTTCCGGAACTACAAGTGTTCAAGGCATCTGATTCGCTGTATTCGTTCTGGATTTTTTGTCGAAAAGTACCCCATCGCTGCCATTTTAAGGCTTGAGATCATATCTACTAGTGCAAGCCCATCACCTTATAGATGTGGGACCAAACACCCGAGTATGGCAAAGAAGTGTTTTATTAGCAGCTAACAGAGAGTGCGATGACCATGAACTTTTGATGATGGAGTTCACGGTGGTTTAGGAAGGGAAGAGGTGAGCCCCTCCCGAGAGAATTGTCATATCACCCTTCTTCTTGGGGTCAACTGGCCCTTCGATCCCCATCGCCTTCCCTTGCCCGGCCAAACCAAGGAATTCAACATCCCAACGTTGTGGGCAAGGCGCATATTAAAAGCCGTTCCCGTGCACATGCGCACAAGAGCATTTGCGTATTTCTATCTATTGCGTTAAGGTAAATAAAAGCATCAAACAAGCCGTTAATAACAACCACCAAACATTCATTTGGCGAAACAGGTTACAGTGGTAGTCGGACCTACCACAATAAATTGTGATTGCATATACGAAGTAAAAAGCACATTTTTAGTTATTTAAGTTTGTGGTAAACACACTATAAGTAGAGTGCCGGAATTCACTTATAGGGGCTATGCATAAAATAACTGATTTTACAGGGCTATTAAAATCCATATCTCAAATGTACACATTTGGTTTTATTTTTCTCTGCACCTGAAATGCCAAGTCAGTCAATTTCTTGTGAGAAACCATTTTACACCATTTACACCAATCAGTCTATTTTCAGTTGTCCATTATGAAAGTGCTTGTTAAATTCCAACTTACTACTCTAACGTCCGCGATTCAGTATTTCGCTAAGAATACAATAACAAATAGGCTTACGATGAATGACTACGGCGTATATGGAGAAATAGCATTAGGAAAGTAATAAATAATCATGCAAAAGCCGAATGCAAAAGATGATGATTATGACGGCGATGATGATGGTGACGTTGAATTTACCATCATAGATTTTAACTGGAAAGTAGAATGGTCTTCCCTTCTATCTGCAGGATCCAAAATCGAATTAAAACGGAAACTTCGTAAATCATTATTTCGACTGTGAATGATTTCAATAATTATATAAAATGCACTTCTCTTATCAAACAGCCAATTGAATGAATGCACACAATGACAATCTGTCATCATCAACATTTCGTCATCACTTCACTGACAGATTTGACATTTAAAAAATCCACGAATCATACATTTTTCAGCGAATATTACAATAAACAATACCGGTACGTGGATACCAAATTTTGACATGTTAAAGAGGAAAATGAATGGAACTCAACAATATAGTTGCTTTCAAAATGTTTTGAATCAGTTTTAGCGGGGGATCTTAAAGGAATATATTTTGCAATCTTGACAGGTTTAATTAATATCCATCTCCAAACTTTAATGCTATCACTTTTGCCATTAGCACTATGCTGTAAAAATATCACTCCACGAATTCCTAAAATGCCAAAAATGTGAATTAAATTCTTCCGAAAATTCCTTGTGGACACTTGGGAATTTTGGCTTGCAATTAAGCTTTATTTATAAATCATTTCTGCTAAACATTAGCAACAGATTTAAATAAATCTTCCCTGAATAGAAGTCAAATAAGTAGACAAGTAAGAGCAGAAAATTTTAGATCAGAAGCTTTTAAAGACAATCTAATGTCATAAAAATTCCTTAAAACACACTTCGTAAACTTGGAGACTGTACAATGTTATGGCTTATATGCTCAAAATGAAATTAGGATCTCCCGGGGAACTCAGATACTAGCGCAAAAGTAAGATCTCCCCTTAATTTACAATGAAATAGTTCGATCATCTACATATCGTGATCCACACTTCAAGTACACTTAATTTGAAAGTCGTTTGATAACTTCTGTGATGGCCATTGCTAGAACGTATACCGAGTTATTTTCAGATTTCATTTTCTCTGTCCTTCTTGTACAGGGGCATTTTACTGCATGTGCTTTTCAATGAACTGCGTTACCTGCAACTAGGCGGCGGCACAAGTTTTGTGTGACCCTTGAAAAGGGCAATGTGAATGCTAACTTTATTTACTCAACTCACCACCTACTACTGCAAATTTGTTTGTGAAGCGCAACCTTCTCATTATTACACAGTTTTTTTGATTTGTTTATGCAATAGTACACTCAAGATTTTCAGGTAGGCAGAATGCAAGAATTCTAGCATCAATGTTAAAGTATAATTACCTAAAATCCATCACAATTATATAGTAAAGGATGTGGTTTTAGGAGCGTTAAGAGCGAAATTTCGCATAACTGCAATCACTGCATGATAAAATGGACTTGGGCGTTTTAGATCAACGGTATAACGGTGAGCTGGGCCCTAGGCTACACAATCGACGCCACAGGAATGATCAAGAGTCGATCCCCTAAAATTCATCTCGATCTCATTGCTTTCGCCTCCTCGGTCGCCGCCCTAGGCGTTTTACTCATTGTGGTCCTCGTCCTGCTTATCCACTCTTCGGCAAGAGAAAACCGGCCTCGAATCGCATGAACACACAACCAGTAATCCAGCAAAAACGGAATGTCTACATGCTGCCCTTTGATATGGCTTTCCAGATACGTCCAAATTACTAGAATCAATTAATTCTGTCCAGGACACAACCCCAAGGCACCAAACTGGTACACTCCTTCACTTTGTCGTCGACTGTACATACTTCCTGCCTAGCTTAGAGGACTATGTTATTTGGTCAATTTTAATGAAATAAACGCAATTTATGGCTGCTTGTTACAACAGTGAAAATAAATCTCGGAGCAACAGTTGTTCATACATGACTGAATTTAATACTTTCATCTGACCATGAGAAGAGTGATGGAGAAAGTTGATGTAATCATCATCTCTCCTGCCTGAAGGTACCACAAACACGACTAAAATACATGCGTTTGTACAGGCTTTCCGTCTCAAGTTGTTTGGCTTGAACGAGCTGCAATGAGTAATTGAGTAGACATAAATGCTTTCACATGTCTTTCATTGCTAAACAAATACATATGAAACCCTAATAGAATGCCTTAAAATAGTTATAAAAATGTAATGATGTTGAGCAAAACCGAATATCCATGTTTGATCTTTGAACATTGAAAGTTTGGATATTTGCCTGTGAAGTGTATAAGTGCACTATGAATGCAATTGAGACAAGTGAAGAAAGATTAAAAGAATTCCTATTTCAGCGATTTAAATTATAAAGTACATATTGTTGAAGTCAAGGCCCTCAACCACATATTATATGGAGTATTAGATGTTAATCTTCTTGCTGGAATTTGAAATTATAGATCAATGTTCCCTGAAGATTTTTCCTCTTTGACGAACATCTTAAAAGTGTTATTCATATGAAAGATTTGACTGAAAGGCAGTGTAAAGGTCTTCCACTTCACTCATCTTTGAGCCTTCAATTTCTTGATATGTTTGTAAACTTGAAAATGAAAGAAATCTGTCATTGGTAAACTTAATTGTAAGCTTGAGATGAATTCAGAGGAATGAAACGGGACTACCGTGCTAATCTCAGGCTGCAGCTAGGGATCTAGCCTCTCGGTTAATGAGAAAAAGCGATCAGTATCTGCTAAATTTAATGGAGTTGAAAGAACTTGAATACACGGAAATAACACAACCGAGAAAAATAGCCGCATACATTAACATCCATTAAGGCTTTAGTCCGGTGCAAACCAGAAACTGGCTGATTTTAAACTTTCTTTGGGGAAGAATCTCCTCAAGATTCCGCAGTTCTGTCGATAAACTGAGGTAGTAATGGAGCGGCATAGACCCATAAATAACAGTTTATTGGTGGGTCAACAACTGGGAAGGGGGAGTTCGGGGGCCATGCGTCAGGGAATGGTGCAGCCGTAAATATTAACTGATAACAATTTCTGACTTGTCCCTGAGGTGTGGCCGAGATAGGGGAGGGGGGTGAATCCTGCTACAGCTATAAATATGGCCTGTCATTGGCTACGCTCGTTATTCACAGTCTATTTTCAGTAGTCAGCAGTTCCATGTAGGCATCTAAATTCAACCTAAGGCTCCTCAACATTTTTTTGTGAATTTGCAAGGAGGAAATCTACTGTGCATGCGCAATAAAATGATTAGCTGTTATGGCTTTTTTCTAGTCACATCATCCTATGAGTCTCCCCAGAAATTCGCCAGCTCATGCGGTCGGGTCGATTTTACAGTGTTCATGGTAAGGGTGGAATTGAGTAGCGACCAAAATCATCTGATTGTCGGCATGAATACTTAAGGTAACACAAATTGGTCTCTGAACAAATGTGGGTTCCACTTGTCATCCATGCTAGTTGTCATTACACGAATGAAGGGTTTAAACTTATAAAAGGTGGAAATTAGTGTGGGTGAACACCTTTAAAACACCTGGAAAAAAAACATAACACAAATATGTAAAATTTATTCCAAGCATCTTATTTGAGTTGATGTCTAACTAAATAGACATAGATAAGGTAAAAGTGGGAGATAAGTTGATGGTAGTGTTTGCTACTTAGTGTACGGAAGAAAGTAAGCGAGTTTGTTTTGCTAAAGGTCCACTCCTAGATGTTACTGATGGAAAAGAAAATCATCTAGGGAATATTTCGATAGGAAATATTCTGCGATGCAGGTTTGTTTAGAAGGTTACTATTGATTCATAACTTGTTTTATGCTTTAATAAATACAATCATGGAGCAGATATTCAAACACAGATATTGTGTATTGACTTAGACCTAGGGAGGCTGTTTCTTTAAGAGCAAGTGCTCCAGTTCCGGAAGTCAATTTTTGAGCCTTAAATATGCAACACCGTAATCAGTACAAAACTATCACTTTCAAAGTTTAGATGCTTAAAGAGTGTCTTACCTTGAAACTAGACGTCTGCCTGACGATTTCTCTGGTAATCATCTTTTAATGGCTATTAAAAGTTTCTAAAAAGGATCATAGTGACACAATTGAGCCTCAAAAGCATCTAAATCAATTAGCAATAAATTTTAGTGACAGGATTTTACATCCTCTGAATATTCACCTGTAAAATCACTCTAAAACTCAAAATATATCTTAATTTGAATTCACAAAATAAGAGCCCAATATTTGTACAATAATTATTTATCTGGTCCACCTAGCTTCGTATGTGTCAGTGCATCGAAAGGGCAACCATCCAAAACCATTTAAGACCAAGTTTGAATCTATTGTACTGCCGATGAACAATAAATAAGTGAAATTGTAACTAATGCGTACGAAGCTAACAATTATCGGAAGGCGAAAAAAGACCAAAAATGGGATTAGCCTTCAGTTTGTGAAGAAGATGAACATTAATAACTACATAAAACATTGCTGCTGAAATTGGAAGTGAACTTACTATATCCTTGTCCCTCCAGTGCCGGGGAGTACTACAAATTCACAAATACCTTGTGGACCTACCATATCAAATACTAAATATTATTATAGAATATTCCTAACCACCTGGTTTAGACTACAAAATCAGCAGTGGATAACACTCGCCAAAATTAATAATTTTCAAGCTGATCACAGGTAAAATCAAATTAGCTCCAGAAGTCAATGTGTTAACGTTACCTAGAACCCAATGTTCTATACTACCCGATTCATTCATACTTAAAAATTCCCATAGTTCCACCTCACTTTCATCAATATGATCCAAAAGCAATACGTTCCATTTATATTACTGCTTTATAAAAATCAATTTAAAAAACTGTGAGAACCTGTATGAATACCTAGAAGCTTGAAATTTAATAAGGTGTGCGTCATATAATTCTATTTTGAAATGGCTCAAAATACTCCAATTGTATATTTATATTTAAGTTTTTATTATACTTGTGTTTGTGTCAATTTTAATGGCATGGTTTGACATAATTTAACATCATTTATTGTACACATTTTCACCAATATAACTTACAGCTCTGTTAGAATTGTAACCCAAAGTAACAAAATTAGAAATTATATAATAAATACCAAATAAATTTTGTCGATTTTTATTATTGTGCATGGAAAATATTTAACGAGACTTAATCATAGTACTTGTTTAATCTAGTCGATCACAGCTGATTGATTATCTACAAGGTCTTACGTACATTTGAAAGTAGTATTTGATTTCATCCACCATTTGAATCAATGGTTTCTAGTGAGTTTTTTAACACTAAAAAACACGAATACAAATAATAACTTAAGTACTCATGGATTTTGATTTTTCATCAACTTATTTTTGTTTCTACTTGGTCAAAAAAGACAAACGTGTGATTTTGCAAATTGCAATCATATTTGGTGCATTCCTCTTGACTGGATTATTATTGATTACAACCTATGTTATCGCTTCTAACGTTGGATATGTCGTGAGTGAAACGATTCTTATCACATTTTGTCATTGTCATGAACTTTGTCTTTGATAAAAGTTTTAACGCATTCATGAATCATTCTTAGTATGCTCTTTTAATTGACGCTGGTTCAACGTCCTCAAAAATAACTGTTTTCAAGTGGAGAGATTGGCCTTTCAGAAGCAATGGATATGTGGAGCAAGAGAGCTCCGAGAAAATAGGTAGGTTTGGGTTGACTTAGTGTATAATGATATGTATCGGAAGAATTTTATAAAAATACTCATTATACTGCCTTGCGTACCTAAAGCTAAGCAAACATTTTTAAATTTCACTTAGTTCCTGGGATCTCTTCATACGGAGATAATCCTTCAGATGCTTTTCTAGCATTACAACCAAAGGTTCAAAAGTTGGTAGAGCAGAGCATTCCAACTTGGTCTGTTTCATCATCACCGCTTTTCCTTGCTGCCACGGCTGGGATGCGCCTTCTTACGTCAGTTTATAGCTGGTTTTATTGGACATGGCTTCTTGATATATTTAACACATCAACTGTCCAAATTGTAGTCTCGAAAATTTCATTAAATCTGAAGCTATAATCGAAAGTTTGCAGCTGCAACTACCTTCAACGGGTCTCCTTGTGAAAAATCCCTATTCGGACGTTCGAATCATGAGTGGGAGAGATGAAGGCATCTATGCCTGGATAACTGTCAATTATGTAAGCAGGAATTTTGGAAACGTAAGTCTAATTGGTATTTTGTAATTTATTGGGCACTATTATTGGAAGTTGTTAATATGTTAAATAATCCTTTTAATGTTACATATAACAGCTATATCTTCCCATTCACATTATTATGCAAAGAAAAATTTTAAGGACTATTGAAACTCCGAAGCTATTTAATTATGAGCAAGCTGCTGCATTAGTACTACCATGTTTTATCATTCAGAGTTTTTATTTAAAATTGAATGAATTTTAGAGGGAACAACCTCCTGTTGATGAGAGAGAAACTGTGGGATCTCTAGACCTTGGAGGTGCTAGCACCCAAATCACCTTTGTTCCAGATTCAAAAACTTTGGGCCCGCACACATCTACTAGAATGCTCTACGGAAAGTCCTTTACTCTTTACAGTTACAGCTATCTTTGCTTCGGCAAAAGCGCTGCAGAGACAAGGCTGTGGGCTGAAATGATTATTGCTGATAGTGAGGTAAATCTCAGTTTTGTATACAAAACAAACTGTACGCTTATCCGAATGTAAATTTTCTATAGAAATTTCTCAACCCCTGTCTTCCTGAAGGGAGTGCTCTTGAAGTTGATACTGAAGCGATATTCGGTCACACCTGCGTTTCTTCACCCTATGCAAGTGATTTAGTTGGCTCGGTGTTAACGAAACCGTCGGTGAGTTCTTGTTTGAATTGCTTGCAGTGCAGGTTACTGAATCAACTGATCTCTAACAAGTAATTTTATTTACTGTTTAGTCACTCGCCAAAAAAATTACATTTAATGGAACGGGAAATCTTGATCAATGCAGAGAAGTCTTAAAGAAAATGTTCCCAAGTCGCACTTGCGCTCAACAACCCTGTATGTTCGGTGGTGTGTACCGACCAAACCTCCGAGGGAACTTTGTGGTTAGTCTCAACAGCCAATTTACCTATATGATAAAGATACTATAATTATGGACTTAAATAATGCATTTGCAGGCTTTTAGTGGATTCACCTATGTAACGAGTTTCCTCGGATTCAAGGACAAGAGTCCATCGAGAGATGAATTCAATGATGAACTGGATAAATTTTGTTCGAAAAAATGGGAACAGGTACTAGTAATTTCTTCGAGAATTGCATGCACGAAAATTCATTTTATCTGTCTTCTATTTTCTAGATTGAACAAACAGAAAATCCCGGTAGTTTGGGTTTTGTGAAAAAATTCTGTTTTGATGGTGTTTACATCGAGGCCCTCTTAAACAACTTCGGTTTCAATTCATCGGACAGTTGGAAATCCATTCAGTTTTCAGAAAAGGTGAGGTCGATTAATATAATTACTATTCATAATTATAAAATATTAACTGATATGGTAAACTGTCGAAAAAACAGCAATATTCAGATCATCCCATCAACTAAACAAACCCCTTTATTCTATTGAATTCAGAAAGTGAACTGAGTAGTGATCTGGTGGTAGTGCTCCAAGAAATGTTGTGCTCTGTTATTTTTGTGGTACTTCCAACCAAAATTTTTTGTCATCCCGTTACAAGTTTTTGAATAGCTGTTTCTCTTGGAATCACGGGAATATTTCGTAATTTAAATCCTAATTTAATCCACTTTTAACGACAGCAAATTTGACTGTATTGTAAAATATGCACGGAAACATTGTCCTAATTGAAACCCAAATAATGACATTAGAAAATCAACTACGGCTACATCAAAGACAGCAAAAGTAAAGTTTCCTCATAACGATTTCTCTGAATATCCTGTTATTTCAAGAACTGAGTCTTAGAATTTGCTTCTTTCCAATGTGTTGCAGTTACATCGTGTCTTTATGAGAAGTTTCTGCTTCTGGACTTCAGAAAATTACTTATCTATAATACGAATTCTTTAACCCGCGATTATTTTTTTAACAAGTACTACTTGCGATGCTTTATGAAACTTTTCTTTCAACTGCTAACCTGCAATATCACCTTCAAGGAATTCCTACAATGTGTTCCTTCAAATTCATAAAATAGCAACATTTATAATCTTCTGTCAAATCTTACCTAGTTCATTGTCTTTATATACCTTACTTTGTAGATGAATAATGTTACACTGAGCTGGGCACTGGGCTACACTATCGACGCCTCAGGCATGATTGAGAGCACAGCCCCGAAGATCAATTTGGGACTGGTGGCCTTTGTCTCCTCCCTGGCTGCTCTGTTTGTGATAAGTCTCGTGCTCGTCGCCGTTCTCGTCTACCTTTTCAGGAAATGAAGACTGTGATCACATCTCTCGCATCTTTTTTCAAGATCCCTACTTTTCTAATGTGGTTTGGCACTTTGATGTAATAAAATGACTGGATATGGCTGCATTCCATTGTCGTAAAATGGCAACTCTAATGGGAGTTGAAGCTCCCATTCAAAACCTACTTTGCAGCTGGACCGTATTAGCAGAATCACAATAATCTACGATATTGCTTTATAGAGTGAAAATGATTCTGAAAAAAGGGGGTCTCCAACTGTATTTCTTGGCTCCTGCTTTACGTACAAAAGTTCAAATGTGTATTGCTAAATGGGATGTGAGCAACGCGAAGCACCTAAGAACTCTGGCAATTGTAATATCAAAACAAGTCCTCAGACAGAGCAAAATCTCGGAGCTATTTTTAGGGTGTTGGATCTAGAATTTGTTTGTTTACCAAAAACTCAAGCTGTCACAAAACCACACTGTATGCGAGCATCATCGCACTTTTATTCTCAGTTCATAATGTGGTCTTTTTATTCTATAAATTTTTGAATCCTGCTATAATGTTGTATCAGCAATTGGATGTGAATGATAATTCGGTTTTTCATATTTACGTTGTTATTCTGGACAAGCCCGAAAGGCATTTCTTGTATAATTTCCAGTTTTTCTAACTATCTCAATGATTTGAGCATGAGGGTCCTTATTGCTGCCAGGTTTCACCGAGAGGGTGGACAAGTGACTTTGGAACTTGTGTGCAAGCACACTCACTGCAACGCGTAGTCCTCACCATCAATTGGCAAGGGGTCGGTACATTTTACTGTGCTCCCCATCTGGTCCGTGAGCTTTCGGCTCTAATTGCATAGGCAGGTTCATTTCATTTGGAAAAGTGCATGAATTCAGTGACGATTGATGGCTACTCGATTTAGAGCTAACTTTGGTCAGTTCTGCCCCTCGGTTTGTAACAACATTACTTACTTTTGGCTGTGACTATGGAACGTGTCGTTGAATCTCAAGTCAGGCAGGAATTTGCTTGAATACTTGATCTTGCATTGGTAACAACCGAAAAATGGACCTGTTGGGATATTTTGTCACTACATAAAATTCTATCAGCGTACCAACGATTTTGTATGATGTTAAAGAGCACCATTCATTAATATTTAGATTTCTCACAACCTCTTTAATTTTCAGCCTTGGCGGTTATGAATCCACACACAATGCTCGTTAATAGCTTAAGGATTTATACTATCAGACACCACTTAAGAGGTGTCTCACATGAATCTTAAAAAGTATCATTAAGAAGTTTCCTTATGTTGTAGGGTTTTTGAAGAGGAGTGAGGATTCCCTATGGAGTGAATACATTGGTTTGACAATGAGGAGAAAATAGGAAACCAAGCAAAAGCTCTTAGTTGGTAGAACGGTTTTTGAAACCTTTTCCCACAAATAAATATCTTTCCTTCTGCGGAGTTTGTGGTTTCCGTGCACCATCAAAGCTTAATCCCCTTTTTAAGAACAATTTAACGTTTCTAAAAAGTTCAACAAGCATTAAAGAGTTGTTAACTGATGGTAGGATAGTAAAGATAGACTACTAATTTTAACAAAAATGATGCCATTATTAGTAATAAAGTGGAAAATGCAAAGGAATGTGATATATTTTAAAGCACGTTGCAAGGTTGAGACAACACATCAACAACAACATATCTCTGTGGTTGCCGAAGGCCGATGGAGCCGAGGGTCTTTACAATCCATGCTGATGCAAGCCCGAGCATATCTAGCAGGTTCTCCAACACCGGATTCGTCTGTCCATTTTTTAAGCAACCTCTATGGGAGGATATGGTCCCAGCAGCTTTGCTTCTGCTATCTCTAATCGCTTTCTCCTCGGAAACCAGATCAGTCTTTATTTCACATGTGCTGCAGGCTGCTGGGGGCCTTTTTAACCCTGAAGGTAAACGATTATTTTTTTAATTCCATAAATGCTATGAGGGACTGATTTCCTTTGTCTGAGCACATTCATCCATTAAAATACTTCTGGTAACGTTGAACCTGGAACCTGACGTCCAACGCAACCTTTGGAACTGATCTGTCATTACAAGTCGAAGATGTTGGGTTTACAGTAAAGCACAGGCTATTCAATAACTTGACTGATATTCCAAGCACTTAGTCAATATCGATCCATATTTTTTACCTTGCCTCTTGGAGGGTGGAAATTCACTTGGTTCACACGGTTATTTTAAGCATGAGAGTCCTCTTGACTCTTTTTAACAATCTAAGTATTTTCTTACGTTAGTAGCCGTGTCCTTATTAATTAAATTTTTTAAATTAGGCAATAAAACAAGATTTTTAAGGTAAACAAAGAATGAGGCTTATCATTACCGAATTTAACAAGACGGTAAGCGTGCTATTGTAGTTGAATTTAATGGAACCTAAAATTTGGTAAACCCGGTCAAAGTCCAGGAAAATACGCTTTGGTTAATAGCCTAGCGAATTCGGAAATACTTGATTTATTGACATAAAGTGACTTAGAGCCAATGGATCAAACTTAAATCTGTATATTCCTGATTCACGTTAGTTGAATCCCACGAAAATTCGAATGCAAGATGGAGTGAATGTCGTGTGCTTAATTTTTATTTCTCATGTACGAAGTACCGTTTAACAGTATTTTAATAGATATAGGTACATTAAATTTATTTGAACACATCAGAAAACGGAGCTATTCATGGAATTGAATTGATGTAATGAAACACCAAGAATGTACAAATGAGTCATCATTTTTTGTGGAATAAAATGTATTTAAAATCTGTTCAGTCTAAAACAATGCAGCTGAAACTCCAGCACTAATTAACTTGGAAGTGAACGTAGCAGCTTCTATTGCCTATGACATCAGCAGCAAATTATCTGACATTGTGATACTAATTAGTAACCGAAATTGAAATCGCCAAAGCGGTAATCACAATATATTTTCAAGCTGTTGGTAGTGCTAAATGATGTGTTTAGGGGGTACAATTTGCACTTATTCACAGGAAGAAAATCGTGATTCTATAGCTAATCACGTGAATTATAATCACAATAGTTCAGATGCTGTGTCTGGCCCTAAAGGAGGCGTGATAGGGAGTAATAGGTGCATATGGACTACAGTGAAAACGTGATGCATTAGCTAATTAACTAGGCCAAAATCTTCCCTAACTGCATATGTAGTCAGAGTAAGGCAAATTGTTTCTTCCCAAGTCCTCTGGTCCATTTAAGCGTGAACAAAACAAAAATTTTAAACGATTACCGGGTAGACAAATTTTAGCTCGATTGTGTGGAGTGGGGTGGAGAGGCGGAAAGAGGGACCAGCGAACAGCCATTTTGGGGGAAATCACAGGGCGCCAAGCAATCAGACCCTCCTTTTGACGTAAATTGCGGATGGTGTAATTTTCAGCACGGCCAACTGCCATTTCCACACCGCCACAGGCTTAATTTCGTGAATTCATGCACCGATTCGGTCATAATCGCTTCAGAAGCCTGTAGCGCGTAAAATTCACTGCGAAAATGTACTTGCCAATGCCTACATCCTAGTAACACTGAAAAATCGAAGTTGTTCGAGAAAGAACTTTTATAGGTCGATTTGCAATCCACAACGAGTTATTAAATTAAAATATCTTTACAGGATTCGGCTTCGAGCCATGCACACAAGTGTTAAGGATTTTTAAAGCCTGGAGCGTTTTTCATATTCTCGAAACAGCATCTCTTAGAAACGAATGAGGATTTCAAAATATTCCTCTTGTTCGCATCTTCAAGCACTAACGACTAGTGATAGACATGAGCGAAAGTAGCGGAGAGAACTTTCTACGAATTTACCTGTAAAATTTCGGGAACTTGAATAGAATAAATGCCTCGTTATCTTGATTGCCAGGGACGCAAAAAATAAACATATTTGGTTCCATATCAGGAGGTTTCAGTGCAAACAGCAAGTCGAAATTAAAAAATACTGAATTCTTTAATCTTTCCTAGTTTCTGTGCTCTTTTAAACGGTTTTAATAGTTAAAGGAGGCAGGCTTGGTTCTGTGGTTACATATGCATGCATGTACTACACAAGCCTTTAGTCTCATGAGTTAAGCGACATTTATTACTGCTCTGTGCTAACGTAAAAAGATGGTTGAGCTGGCTTGAGATAATTCGTCATGAGTCTTTGAAACCCATGTGTATTTTTTAAATTTGTTAAAGTTCTTCCATATCTATTAGATTCATAGAACGATTTTTTGCAAACTGATATTAAATTTTCTAACATATTTATAACAAACTAATGGGAACCGAGTTATCACAAGTATGCTATAAAATGCAAGGGAATTATTCATACCGTGATTAAGAGGAAAAATCCCTTCACACACTGATTTTCTCTTGTCGTCGACTAACTGTGAGTGTTTAGTAGACCTGGCACAGCACCATTTGTCTCTCTTGAAGGTGTCTCCATTACATATTCCATCGGCAGGTTAGAATCCAAGGAGTTCAGCGGTGAACAAACATTGAGAGGACCGGTCTAATCTTAAAAATGGACTTTCAAGTATTTTCGGCTTTCCTCTGAGGTATCGAAGAGGCCGAATCCTTCTGCTGCCATAGATATAGCTACCTGCTATTTCTTAACCGCGTTACCACCGACGGTGTACCGAGGCTGGACAAAATAGTGGATGCACCTTGAAAAGACAACAAAATATATATTTTAATTTGGTGTAGGTCCGCCTTCTGAAGTAGTTATAGCCTCAAATTTACAAGGTATTATTTCATACAAATTATGAATTGGTTCCAAGGGAATTTTAGCCCATTCTTCAGCAGTGAAAGCAACCTCACCCAGTCCTTTTGAAGATGATAGCGGCGGCGACAGAAGTCGACTTCGTGCTTGAATATCTAAACTGGACCATAAATTCTCAATGGTCTTGAGGACTGGGGATTGTGGTGGCCAGATGAGATGGTCAACTTCATTAGGAAGTTGTTCCTCGTGCAGCCATTCTTTAACAATTGTAGCTGCTGTATCATCCTGAAAGACGGCAGTGTTCCCTTACAGAAACAGTTCTTGAACAACCATACGAAGAAGAAGTTGGTCGCCCGAAATTCCTAAATAGTCTCGGCTGCTAATACTTCCCTTCCATTAGGGAAGGGAAATCGTTGGCCCGTCGGGTTTCCAAGAAATAGCATCTCAGATCGTCACAGGACCCCACCGTCATGTTTTTCGGTTGCGAGAAGACAGCAGTCTGGATGAAATGCTTCTTTCGGTTGTCTCCAAACGCACACTCGGCGGCCGGAGGTCGGAAATGAGGTACACGACGATGATTCTTCAGAGAAAATCACACTTTTCCACTGCTCGAAGGACAGACCAATTCTGCTGGGGCCTTCTGCACCATCACTCTAAGCGCTTTGAAGCATTTGTCGCCTTTGAGAGCAGAGGTCTTCTAATTGCGGCTCTTCCGTGGTGGAATCCAGCTCCCGTGTGCAGCTCCCGAAGAAGACTTTTGTGGAAGCTGACTTCTGCGGGTGATCGTTGAGGAGCTCTGCAGTGAGTTCATGGAGTCGTGGTCTTGCGATCCTCTCTAACAACCAGTCGATTTAGAGTCCGATAGTCGCTCTTAGTCAAAAACTTTTGACTTTCGGCCAGACCTGTGCTTTTCTGGGGACGGCGTTTTCCTTCTCTGCTTCAAAGGCGGCAGTCACTGCTTTTGAGACATTTGGGGGCAGTTTCTGTGACACTGGCTCCTGTCATACGAGGAACACCAACAATGTGGCCTCTTTGAAACCCCAAGAAGAGGTCTGCCATTTTGTAAGGTTATAACCACTTTTTTAAATATCTGTAAAAACCAGCTATTTTATCTAAGCGTGTCCAATAACAAAAATAGTAACAAAAAGCATTAAAATAGGTCAGGTTTTGACTGTTTATAACATGTTGAAAGATTATGGTGCCAAAATATTAAGTGTTTCCACTGTTTTGTCCAATCCCTGTAATTAGCTCAAACCGCGGTTTTCACATCCTGACTACTGCATCAGTTGACATATTATTTCAAATCCAAGTTTATCAAATCGTCCTTTATGAGCCTATAAGTGATACAATGGATCGATGGATGGTTAATTTCATCCATTTATTGAAATCTAAATAGAATTTATTTGTATTTCTGCAGAAAGATTTTGTTGATGTTGCTAATGTATCAGAAGAATCGTGTAACATGTCTTAAGTGGTTAACTGAAGGTGCGTTCCTAAATTATGGCACGCACCTAATAGGCAATCAATACCCCATTACTGCTGCATACCACTAACACTACTTTTATTGCCAACCTAACCCTAGATTAACAGGTGACTTGCAAAAAGGGAATAAATTTCAGGGCCATTTGGGGGTGGGTGATTTCCCAATTGCTAAATTTTCTGTTGAACCCAAACCTTCGTGACAACTGCACTGACTTTATCATCCAAGAACCATGAGCAGAAAGGAAAAACTCGTGTTCCATTCAGCATTCATATTTCTACATATTTTATAGGAGGCTGGTTGGAAGAGACTTGGATAAGAGTAAAATAAAACCCAGACGGGTTGAAAGTACCCTTTTACTCTAATTTTATTCTGTCCGTATTCGCACTATTTGAAATATTGTGAACGATTAAAGGAGGAAGGAATGAAACAGCACACTATGTTGCGAAATCGACTTTTTAAGCTGTATACATCCTAAATGGAGCCTCTCCATTGATTATCCAGTGAGGCCTCCTGACACCTGCATTGGAAGTGTAACTAGCTGCTGGAAGGCTTCCCATCAGCAACTGTTCCTTCAAAAGCGTCATAGTCGATTGTTTGATCTACCCATGTAGAGGACCTCTAGAAATTACCTTCTAGTGCCAGGGTGTCGATATTGGCATGAGGTGACCTCAAACGCCGATGACCCCATAAGGACATGTCCAGTTAGAGTCCTACAAAAACTGACCATATAAGTAGCGATATTGCTGGTCTATTGAAGCGATAATTGGAGCTGTCAGACCGATCGCTTAGAATAAAAACAATTGTCTTGAGTACGCGAAGCTGAATTTGTTCACAAAGCATCGCACTTTGTTTATGCAGATGTGGTTTCAATGGTATTTCATTTTCTGAGTTCCCCATACATACTCTAAGTAACTGATCTAATAAATTATTGCATACCTAGGATGACAGTTTGTCAGACTTGTCGGTGGACCACTAAAAAGTGTTTTTTTTTTAATTACAACTTAAAGAATCTAGTAAATGTTCCTTGTTCAGAGAATGTTTAGCAGTCTTAAGCAGAAGGCCATCCAGCCCATCAACCCAATGGCTAAATTTCGGTTGCTAGGTGAAAAACTGTAAGATACTCATAATGCTAAAACCGACGATTGCTTGTTAAAGCGCTATGCGTACTTTGGCGTCCTTTCCCTTTTTCGTCTCCCCTAAGGCACCTTTGACTGAACCTTTTTGTAGTCGAGGAATTCAAGCACATTTCAATTGTCCAGTCTAGTCCCTTCTCAGGCCTCTAGGAAAAACCGTCTTCCTCATAGGTAACGATTTTTTCAGAGATTACCAGTCAAAGTATTTCTAAAAACTTCAATCGCCATTCTTACATGTCTGAACTCAGGTCCTCCCTGTCTTGGGTCTCTTTCAGAGTATTACATAAGAGGAAATTTCATATAAATTTTGTGGGAAGCATTACGTGTTAACCTCTTTAAGAAGAGGATGTGAGAAATGTGCTTTTTTTTCTTTCGACTCAAGTGAGTGCAGCAGAAAGTTCATCCTATGCCTAATCCTTTTGCCAATACATCACATTAACATTCCATTACATTCACAGATGTTCATTCTTATACAGTCTTTTTTAGAAATAACTTTGATTTCTACACCATAAACAACACATTCGCGAGACCGAAGATTAGAGAAGCTACAGCATGTATATGTACCATAGAGGAATAATATCTTCTTGGCACACAACCGTACCTCAGTGTCTGATCACGGCTTCTCCATATTGTTTCGCTTATGTTATTGAAAATTACTATTAACATTATGGATTGATTTTAACAAGATAAGTCTTTTCATCTAACGATGTAATCGTTCCCTGACCCCATTCCAAATGTAGAACCTTGCTCACATTCTCAAATGTGATGGTGACATAGACGGAAGAAATTGCTATTTGTTTGCTATTGCGTCAAGACCACTAAGAATTAAGTGTGGGCAGGCCTGAGGAACTGAAAAATAATTGAGCATCCACACGTCGATACCATTTTTAAGCAACCCCGAGTGTCCAAATTTACAAGAATTAGGCATATTTAACCCTCATAGATCTATGGACTCGAACTAATAGTACCAGCTAAAATTAATTTTTAAAACTCTGGCATTCGCAACTTTGTACGACTATGTCACCTACTTGGCCATGTAACAAAATTATTTATCATTGCAAAATATAGATCTAAAGGGCCACTAAAGAAATAAACCTCCTTAATAATAAGCAGTGAACCCATAACTACAAATAAACTATGATTTCGTCGAGTGCATTGCAGAATGCATATTTGGTAATGGTGACATCATACGAGAATCTTCCATTCATTTTCTCATTTAAGAATCCCAAAAAATACATTGCTGTCTGGGGTGAAGCGCAGTAATGCGATTTTTTATTTCCAATAAGGTAAGCAAAAGTACTAGAAAAATCATATTACCGAACTGATTATTGAATGTTTCACAATATCATTCGGTATTTCCGATCCCACCTTCCCTATTTCTTACTTCCGCCCTTTCTGTCACTTTCTATGAAGATTCAACCTTAAATACGGCGTCTCTAAGGCCCTCCGTAGACCAAGTTATTAGGAACGAATTAATTCTCGTTCTCTGTAAAATTAATTGTATAGTTTTCTCTCTTCATTTGTTACCAACGAGCATTCAATGCATCCAGATCAGATGAAATTTTACTAACCGAGTGCCGTTTGGGGCGTTGAATATAATTGTAAATTAAGCCTACCTAAAAGTTTCATATTTTTAGTAGCTGCTTAAAAATTACATATGGGAATCCACAACTTGGTGACACAACGATGAACTCCGCAAGTAGTCATAAATTTATCAACTTAAATATCCCGAAATGTGTGTAGTTGTATTTTGAACTCCAAACAATGACGGGATATACATAAAACATGAAATCATTCCTTGCGATTTCGGCCTCGTTTATTGTACAAGTAATATGTGAAATTTGGCAAATGTCAGAAAACGTAGGCACGTTTCTGGTAATACTTGTCATTACTAGCTGGGAAAGTCAGTCTATTATTTACAATGTATCTCTAAAACAGGTGTAACATTTGATTGCATTGGAGATGTGCTTAAAAGGATAAATAGATAAAGAATTAAATATATAGTACCTGCAAATTCTAAGCTTTGGTTTATAAAGAGATCAGAAGGGGAGGGTAGTATCCAAAAAAATCTAAATTTGTCTTGTTGTGACATTACCAAGGAAATAAAGCAATATTTTCCTGACCTAGATGAGTTAATTCAGTTTAAAATGAAGCCAATAGGGTAGTCTAGAGATTTATTTTGTTTACAAATTTAGGTTAAAATTAAGGACCGATGAGCACAATGGCGCGATGATATTTGGGTTTCAATGGCTCAATAACAGAATGATACCAATGAAAAAATTGTAGTTTGAGAGTAAATGCACTAGGAAGCTAAGAATCCATTGAATAGACTGCAAATGACATGTATTCAAGTAAATGAGAAATTTAAAATGCAGTTTTTGATATATAGTGGGCAAACTCTGTCTATTGACTATTTTAAGGTCAGGATATTTTACAATGTGATTATTTCTTCCTTCGTTAAACAATATAAATGCATCAGTGTCTTTGAGTTAATCCTGTTATTAAAAACCATGATAAATGATCTCTAAAATTTTAACAAATAAATTTATTTTAGGCTAAAAATGGAATATTTTAGTCATAATTAGTTAAAACTGCAAAGACCTTGACATGTACCAAGTTTTGTTATAAGTTATCAACTTAAATCTGATTGGTTCAATATGCAAAGTTTTACTATTCGAAAATGTTATGCTCACTTTTAATTACGGGCGGCCCTGTGCATCGCCTTCATTAAACCGCAAGGTATTTTGAAAGCTTAATTAATGCTTACGTTATTGTGGTTCAATCTCATTTTGCATTTTCTAGATATTGCTCTTCACTATGCACTTACCAGTCCGGTTGAAAATATTGTTAATTATTTCTACGTTGATGGTCTTCATGACCTCTGGTCAATACCCTATAATTACGGGTATTATACCAAGCAAATTCGATAAACTTAGTGAGGGTGTTATCGAAGTGCCTGCTGACGTAAACGTCACATTGTACATATATGGTGAAAATTTTGAGAACGCGTCGTACTTGGCGTTTGCTACACATAAAAATGAGGAGTCGTTTTCTTGTGAGCACAGTCGTGCCACCGTTGCCTTTCCTGTGGAGCTAAAGAATGCTTATTTGGTTGGAACCACTGTGGTTTTGCGAAAACTGACGTCTTTCGAATCGGGTTTCTTCGTGTGTTTTAAAATGACCCAATCCATCAGGTTCAATAATGAAACAATCAATTGGATCTATGCCAAGCCGGATAACCCTAACTCTGTCGTAACCCTTCGCACTGCATCATTCATGATGCCTCTGTGGCTGCAAATTATACTCATTATTGTCCTCTTTTCCTTGTCTGGTTTATTCTCCGGTCTCAATCTCGGTCTAATGGCTTTGGATAAGACAGAACTGAAGATCATTGAGTCAGCTGGTGATCCAGATGAAAAGCGCTACGCCAAGAAGATCCGTCCGATTAGAGAAAAAGGGAATCTGTTACTATGCACGATCCTACTCGGCAATGTTACCGTCAACACTACTCTCACTATACTCATGGATAACCTGACTGGCAATGGTCTTTTTGCCGTCATAGCTTCCACACTGGGTATCACTACTTTTGGTGAAATTTTGCCTCAGGCTATATGCTCCCGTCACGGTCTTGCTATTGGCGCCAAGACAATCTGGCTTACCAAATTCTTTATGCTTCTCACATTCCCTATCGCATTCCCTATCAGTTTTCTGCTTGACAAGATACTCGGTGAAGACCTGGGCCAAGTTTACAGTAAGGAGAAACTTGGCGTTTTACTTATGGAACAGGTAAGTGATTTTTCTCAGGCACCATCCCCTGTCTACAGTTTGTTCAAGTAGCGAATCGGACCCTTGGTCGTTTTCTAGTACTTGTAAACATGTTGAGAGGGCCAAGTTTTTGCACCCCCGGTCACCTACTTAGTTCATGTAGACAAACTTGACCTCTGATCATGCATGTAGCTCCAAGTGTTCCACAAGCACCACTACTTAAAAGTGGGTGGCGCACGCTTAGCGAATTTCGAGAACCGACTTTTTGAAGTCTTGAGTCGCTCTTCACACCACTTACCCTGATTGGGTAAACGTTTGCAGCTCAAATCCTACTTAATTTTCAAGTGTTGAACTTGTTGGAGGGAAAAGACATCCGAACCGACTCGTCATCCAACAGTTTGTATTTATGGTGTCGTAGAATCACCGAAGTAGATGGAATACTGAGTACTTATAAAGCATTGCCTTTTTATTTTAAATAATCTGGTGCACTTATTTATCTGGATATTCTTGGGAATTTCATCATTTTAACAAGTCTAGTGGTGATGTCTCCTTTTGTATCTTTCGGTCAATTGTGTCAGTTTTTATGGATAAAACATTCTAATCATGTAAGAGCAAGGGAATCAACAACAGTTAGTTCCAGAGGCAGAGGGATTCAAGCCCGTTAGCTCACTTTCGGTCTTACTTTTCAGCAAAACGCGGGGCTGGTAGCGCCGGATGAAATGAACATCATCGCGGGCGCGCTGAACATGTCCTCGAAGACAGTGAAGGATATAATGACGCCACTGAGTGACGCCTTCATGCTGCCGAATACAGCCATCCTGGATTTTGACACGATGAATGAGATCTTCTCCCACGGCTTCACGCGTATCCCTATGTATGAGGGCGACCGGAAGAACATCAAGGCCATTCTCAATGTCAAGGACCTCGGCTTCATCAACGCAGATGATAAGGTGCCGGTCGCCACCGTCTGCAACTTCTACAACCGCTCTATCGTCGTCGTCCCTGAGACCACCAGCTTGGAACTCATGCTCAAGGAGTTCAGACAAGGTTAGCCCAAGCGCTCTCTTACTCACACTTGGCTGCCTCTATAATCAGTGCGAAATCAAACATATATAGACCATTCACTTCTAGCTACGCCTTTGGCAATGTTTGAGAATTTGTGATTCTCTTGAGCAGCTTAAAACTATCCTGAAGGGGTTTCCAACTTCACCAGTCTCTGTCTAACCGTGAATGAATAATGTGGGAACTCGAATTGGCACAATTTCATCGCTTTCGATCTGAGTGTTTCGTCTACTACAGGCTTCTATTCGGTGTACATAAGCCCATTCGGGATATTAATTCATGGGCTTTTTCATTTGCCTTAGCGGCCAAGCATTTACCGATATTGGAAGACCGAGTTCTCCCTCTTGTAGCTCATATCTGGTTTTTATCTCACCTTTCAGACTTATCCTGTCGGATGGCAGTTTTGATAGGTTTTCGATATTATCTCCCCATTCATCTATTCAGTTATGGCTCGTTGAAATGAAGCCACCTAACCTTTACCATATGCTTAGTGCTTTCATTCCTGGCTTCATCAATTTAACTCCAATAATTAATTGCCTTTTATCGCCTTCATGTAATTGCTTTCTCATGTTCGTGCTATTAAGTCATCAAACGATTCAACTGTTTTCGAAATTCGCACTACCAAGTTGGTTGTGCCACTTGGTACCATCATTTTACGACTTAAGGAGGGATCGTTGCTACTTCGACTTATTCTATCCTGCAGCCCCTCAGTTCATTAATTTGGGTTTTGTGGTTTGTACTACAGTAATATTTTAAAGGGCGCTAACAATGTTTTCATTGTTTATAATATGAATCAACTTATCCTTCGTCTTTATTCACACCCGAACTATGCGAATTGTAGCTCCTGAAACCCTGGTGGTTAGTTAATTATAATGCGAGATGGTGGTTCAAAGTTGGATACATTCATCGAGTATTTCGTTGTACTGTTGCCTTGCAGGCAAAACCCACATGGCCTTTGTGGAACGCATCACACCTAACGGAGTCGGTGATCCCTACCAGGAGCTTGTTGGTTTGGTCACCCTGGAAGACGTCATTGAGGAGATCATTCAGGCCGAAATCGTCGACGAAACCGACATTTTTAGTATGCCAAACTCTTCCCCGTTCCATAAACTTTGATGTTACTATGACAAAGA
Source organism: Anomotaenia brevis (assembly GCA_030710315.1). Classification (NCBI taxonomy): domain Eukaryota; kingdom Metazoa; phylum Platyhelminthes; class Cestoda; order Cyclophyllidea; family Dilepididae; genus Anomotaenia; species Anomotaenia brevis. The sequence continues at coordinate 112,817 of JAUOZQ010000063.1, read as the reverse complement.
GGAAATTGAATTAATGACGACTTCCGATTTTAGCGGACAATACAAGCAAACAACCTCGACACGTCAAGAAAGCCGACTTTCGCGTCTTCAACACTTCCAACTCCAACAAACCGCGCCACCACCTTTCACCACAGCTTAAAATCGCCGCTCTTCGTCACCTTGCTTCAAGTGCGTTGATTGTCTGTCCTTCCACTTACCACAATTTTCCCTTCCCCCATTGGCTGCAAGATGTGGGGGTCGAGGGACGGAAGCACTGGCCTGGCTTGCCTCGAGGCGAATTCCCCATCGCCACTTGTGTATTTCTCCCGCTTGAATGCCTTTTCTCGATTGTTAGGCCGTGGATAGAACTCAGCTGTTAGTTGTCAGTTAGGTTTCAGTTTGCTTGGTGAAGACTAAGGAGTTGTGCTTCATCCCGTAAAATCATTTTGAGTGGCTATGGTCGATTTATTGATTTTTTGGTTTAGGCAGTACTTATCTGTGATGATGGGACTCAATTACAATTAATTGATTTGAACTGAAAAAGTTACAGCTCAATCCAATTTGTGTAGTATTTATAATCAATAATTGTCCTCCCCCCCTGAATTTGTTTCCTGCTCCTTTGTCAAGAAAACCTCCTTCAAGTGCATAAATCTCACGGAACCCATAAAATTGGAAATGGATAAACCCCATTCTAAGTTATTCATTGACTTGGTGAGAGTAAATTTTCAGGCTTTCCTGGTCCAGAATCCGTGATTTACCGATGTCCTTTTCTCTCCCCAGTCCCCAAAGGTGAGGCTTATTATATGTATTCCTGTCGTTTTAGATGTGGATGCCTTCAAGGAAGAATACGTTGCACTTTCTGTCCTCCAGAGTATGCTAAACTCGAACGTCGTCATCAATCATGTTTACAAGTAAGTCCTTGAGCCCATTAGTACGTTTCGCTGCTCCCTTTTCTACCTTAAACATTGTCAATATCACAGCTTTAGATCGGCCTACGCAAGTTAACTTCTTGGTATCGATAAATATTTTCGAGGGTTATAAACACCGTGTGGAATTTGCGGAATTCGTAAACGTACTGATGGTGGTCGGGGAGGGGTGATAATTGAAATCATCAGTTGCTGGGATTCGCGGATCTGGCCGCCTACAATAAAAGCCATTGTCCCATTGTTTATAAGCTTCTCTTCTGTTCGCATTTGAGGTGATAGTGATGGTTTGTCAGAATACTCTGTAAGATGTTGAACTTACTCTAGGTGAGTGTACTTGGCCAAGGTGTGTTTACTTTCGGCTCCATGAAATGCACTTTAAAGGCACCCTACATATACGATTTCACGGTTCCCCCCGTTAAATCTACAGACGTGGCCAACGCATCGTATATCGAAATGATGTGTAAATAAACGGCTCAAGGTTTTGATGGATTCGTTGTAGGCTTGGATTTATGTTTGGTCTGTCAAGGTGAATCATGTAACTGGGTCGGCACATCATCCCAGGGAAATGGAAGACTTTGGTTGGACCATTTACTCGGTCAGATTGGGTAATACCGCTGTTTCATGTGACCATAAAAGCGATTTTTCCCATGTTCCTTCACCTCTTAGCTCATTCAAGATTACGAAACCTAGAACTTCAATCAGTGGCACTTCGTGGTAGCTTCTTAACGCAGAACTCAGTACCGGAGCTAAAAAGTTACGACCAACCGAAGAACAGACCTGTTAATGAAGAAGACGCTTCTGGTCAGCAGTGCGTAGGACACAGTCAGACCCCATTGTTATTTGCAGCTCACACGATGACAACGACAACCTGATCTATAAGGCGAACCAGTGGGCGAACTACGCGGTGCTCATCCTCCAGGGTCGAGCGTTGGTCGAGACGAGCAACGAAAAGCTGCTCTTCGAGGCCGGGCCTTTTATGCTCTTCGGCGAGACTGTCTTCAGGTGTACGTGTCTCCTTTTCTCCCTACTTCCGACTATCTGATCATTACTACACTCAAGTGGATTGAGGACCAAGCAAGCACATATCATTCATTGAAATCTGGCGGCCTAGTCGCAAAATGGGTGTGACGCGTGGGTACTATAAATTGTGTCCACCCTTGTTGCGTCGTGCCCGTGGGTACTTTCGAATAAGTAGCCATTAAAGTATCACTGCATACGGATGTGTTAGCAACAAATTATTGCACTTGGGATCTTCATGTGAGGGTGAAAAAACGGCAGCGAAGCGAGCTCGTTTCTTCGTCCAATTTACTAACTATTCGAATTGAAGCGAAAATTGGCCTAATTTGGATTTGCTCATCACTCGGATGATACCCTAGAAAGCAAAAGTGATCCCTTGTTAGCTAGACTTTGCAGTTGAATAGTTATCCTTTTCTAGGTAAACCGATTTTACACTAAAGGGTTCAAGTGCTTACGAACACGCACGTGGCAGGGTTAACTGATGTTTACAGGTGAGTGGAAATGTCATCGAACAACCCTCACTAATACCAGTCTTGTGTGCTTTTTCCCACTTCCATGGAGAAATCGCTTAGACCACAAACTGGAAACTGCTTTCATTCAATCGGTTCAATTTTTTAAATTGTGAGGATTTAGTTTTGAGGAGGGTAACACGCTCTTTTAAAATTTGAAGCTCTCTTTAATGCAAAAAATCGTGCTTTTTTAAGTACACTCTAACTCTTTTATGTGCGGAACTCGATTTAATGTTGGTCTATCAAAAGTTCTCATATGCTGTATATTGTCAAAAGGACAGACTTGGCATAATGCATACGGTCTAACGAACTGTGTTTCTCCATATAGACCTGTATTAGAATTCGACAAGTTCTCCGAGGTTCTTTGTTACCAACAGGATTCAATGATCCCAATAGAATATTTGAGAACCCCATCTCTGTTGCTCTAATGACTGTTTCCAAGTGGTGAGTCAATGAACTGAGTACATTGCGCGTTTGGCATTGGGGCACTTGACTGCGGTCGTCCGTTTCATTGATATGACCCTCGGTCTCACACTTGTGAAAGTGAATGCATAAGGAGGTGATGACTCAACCGTAGTAAGCCATCAAGCTCAGATCCCTGGCGTTTAGACTGAGTGATCTATGAAACTCCATTTGGCCCGAGTTTGCATCGCGTTCTGTTCATTTTGTTTTGACATTTACACAATAACTAGATTGGCCAATAACCTAAAATTTGGTCAAATCATTACCACCACCTGTACCGCGTGGGTGTTCAAGTCAAGGTCAGTGCGTGTTCGGACACAGTCTTGTGGATCATTTAGGAGCCCTGGCCTCTTGCTTACACCTAGAACGCGCACACAATGCACCAGTGTTTTTGCTCTGGTGTCTTTGTTCTACCCCTCCGCTGTCTCCCCTCGGATGAGTTTCAATTTTAGTAGTTTCGCATCTCCTACAAGATATATTTTCGGCGAAGCACCACGGGTACAAACAGAGTGATCGAGAGGCCTTTTGTGGCGATTTTATTGTTTCGATTGACAATTTCCAACTTCTGTTCTGTATGCCGGAGAATGCAGGCACGGTATTTTCACCACGTCGTTGCACAGCTCGTCTAAACTTCAGGTTCAGTTGTTTTTTTGGCAGCGCTGGATGAGACAATCTTACTGTAAGGCTTTTTGTACTCCTGGTAGTGTAAAGTTTCTTTTTGTCTCTGATGCCTGTAGATGTGAACGATATCTACCCTGAAGTATCGAGCCTAAAGGATCCCGAGTTGCAGTCGACACAACTGGCAGCGCGAGCCCGATTCCTGCCCGACTACACGGTGCGTGCCACCACCAACATTGAGTACTTACGCATCACGGCCGAGCACTACCTCCTCGCTCGTCGACTCACTGTCTGGGTCACAAAACTCCATCCACAAGGTAAGGCGGACACCCCTCCCACCCCCTTTCACTAATCGTGACATTACGCTGTCCTGATTACCTCATTTCGCATCTCCGATGCATAAAATGGAATGCTTGTTGTCGATGGTTTGCGCATTTGTGTTTATCTTTGTAATTTTGCATATGTCTCAGATGTTTCCTTCCATCCACCAGGATTTACTCACGTTCTTTATATACCCGATTAACTGAAAAGAAGGCCCAGACTCTCCTGATTTATAAAACTTTTTTGCGTCGTTGCCAGACGCGTTCAATGATCTATTCGATTAGGGTGAATATCAACTTAATATGTTATTTAGTTTCTTAATTTTATAATATAAATGCGAAGGTTTAAGTAGCTCTAAAATTCCTAGCAATGGTACCAAGTACATATAGAACATCCCCGCTTCAACTTGTCTTGCTGAAGTGGGAGGAAATGAGGCGTAAACGCTTCCGGCCGGCGTTGTCGTTATTGTTTCTATGCTCTATATTTAGCCTATTCAGCAAGCTAGAAGCCGCCGGGAAGGAGTTTGAAAGAGGCGGTATAGAGCAAGTGGGCGTGTGTAAACCTTGCTGTTTATTGTTTGACAGACCCGGAGGAAGTGTCACCGACACAGCAGACCATTATCGATGATGTGTTTGGCCATGAGCCGAGCCAAGAAGGTGTGGTGCTGCCGTCGGCAACTCCTGAGTAGTTGCTGGTGGGTACACTGTGCGTGTGTTTACGGGATTCGTCATCTGCTACTCCCAGTTCTTTCCTCTCCGTGTTTAGCCGTTGTCACAATGCATTTGCCTGCGCGTGCTTGCCTGCGTGTGCTTCTTTGCTCTCACTTCTCTTTTGCGCACTTCACATGGCTATGTTAAATCGCTCACAGTGCTTGCTTCCCTTCATTGTCATCGCACCGCCCTAGCACCTCCCGGGGGAAAACAGGGCTCACTCAACCAAGGTTGTGGTGTGGGCCTTGTCAGATAGCGCCTTGCGCTGCATCGTGCTACAGACCCGTTCTCCATCTCCATGCAGACATTTTACGGGTGTGCAGTTTCGTCTTCTGGCGCCTGTAATTTTGGCCGTAGGTCTGTTTGTGTATGATTACAGGCGCATAAACATTTCGACTCTTAGTTAAACGAGCGGAAAGCTACCAATACAAAGATACTGTGGCGCTTTAGAAAAAAGACCTATCCCCGTCCGCACCTGCGTTGAAGTCACTTTTGTCGAGGCACCCACTGTTTCACCTTGGTAGAATGCGTTCTGATGTTCGTCTTATGTCTCAGGCCATGTCATGCGAGACAAGGTCACTTCATTGTGGGTATTTTTAGATCTTCCAAGGTAATCTCGCCTTTGTACACACGTCTGGAGACAAAATCATTGGTTTATGGCACCACATTATAATTCAGTTAGGTACTGCTATTATTACGGCTTTCAAATTAACTGTAACAACGGGATCTCCTGATTTTCAACAGTCCTGTTTCAATGAATTGCTGAGCATATATAGCGCCCCTAGAAGTTTGTCAATTTTTGGTTGCTTCAATTCTTCAATAGAAGGATGGCAACACGTTGCAAATGGCTTAAAGGCGCTTGTGCTTTATTTAAACCCCCAACATCTCTAAACTTTCTAGTTGCTATGTTATTACATGAAAATTACTTGGCTATTGTTTCGCTTCCTTTTCATGAATGTCAGTATCGACGTCTTCGAGCATACTTTACATTTCACCTCTCTCTGACCACCAAATCGGCACGCCCAGTGTTGACTTAACTTTTGGCTGACACGCCTGCCTTCGCTGCATGCGTTCCGCATCTCACCCATTCTCTGTGTATGTGTGTGCTTTGCAAGCCGTCTAACGGTGTTAAAGCTGATCAAGTGGCCTCTAGGGCTTAGTTTATCTAACACCGCGGACGCTTTTCTTCATTCGTGTGTGTGCGCGCAGGACTAGCTGCGTTGGAACCTCGTGACGAGGGCGAGGACTCCACCACGGGCGAAGTGAGCGCTGCGCGGCGTCCCACCATCGCAGGGGCCCGCAAGGACTCGTGCTACGTGAGCGCGCTGCAGGACGAGAGCCAGGACTTCTTCCAGTCCGCCTGGGACCGCCACATCTCGCACCTGCGCGAAGCCACACGCGCCTCTGTCCTTGCCTCCATTGTCGACATCGGCGGCAACAGCGGCTTCGCTGGTGCCACCGGCAACGGAAGTGGTTCGGCGGTGCGCCCGAACTCCCGCAACACCTCTTCTCCTTCCCTCCCCAACATCCGCCACTCCTTGGTCGTTGTGGACGCGGTTGGGAACGTCTCCGACTCTCCCGCAGAACCCTACCCTGGCTCTCCCCCGAACACTGAGCTGGGAAGAAAGATGAGTGACGGCTTTGTCCGTCTAGACATGGGCTCTCCGCGACGTCCCATGCGCTTCTCGATGCCGAATAAGTACACTCAGATGCCTGCAGTGGTGCGGATGGACCCAATAATTGCAACCGATTCTACAGACGAGGAAGAGGAGGAAGACACAGAGAAGAGTGATGCCGCTGAAGATGGAAAGGGAGGTAAGGTTGAGGGCGAGAAGCCCGTGAAATAGGGCTGTTGCCTTATGCACGAGGAAGAGCAGATAGATCGTACCAACGCAGCTGCTGTATTCGTGGTGTTGATGTGTGCATGCGCCTACACGCATGCTAAAACCCCTTCTAGATTAGTTTTGTGATTCCCACTCCCCCTTTACAAACATGCATATACATATTTATTGAGCACACGGACACTTGCTCCGAGCCCCCCCCCCTCTCACCCTACACTCACTGATGATAATTGTGATTCCAGTAAGAAAAAGAACAACTGCAGTGCAAAGCGAACACGGTCCCTACCAAGCATCTATTCATACTCCCACCCACAACCAATTCTTCTTATTGCCTTTGTTAGTTTCGACTTTGTGTGCTTACATTTTCTAATTAAGAGAAATTAATGATTGTAGTTATCTTCCGTCGGTAGAGCTTCAATTGTTGAAGGGGTTAACCGGATCGTATTCGATAGAAAGCACGTTAGTGAAAATATAGAGGTATGAGGAAAGTGGGAAGGTCACAAGAGCAAATTAGGGAAATTAGAGGTCAAGGGTTCGTTCTTGGGGATCGGTCAGACTAAAGAATATGCCAAATCGTCCAAAAGAGCTTGGCTCGTGGGTTTCGGTCTCCTTGAACAGACGGCTGCCTTTATTCCTTGAAGGCTCTACGAAACTCAAAACCCGGGAACACCAAAGTTGCGCTATGTTTTGTCTGTAATTGGCTTTTATGAAGAGCTAAAATCTATCGAGGAAGTTTAGCTCAAGGCTGCAGACACTTCTAAATTCAATAAAACCCAAAAATTTCCTTCAGTGGAAAATCAAGGCTTTTGCACTTGTTCCGCAACCGCGAATCGCGTGGACCCCTTAAATGTAAAATACCGATGAACCTACTTTGGCAGGTTTACGTGACTTTCCATATTTAGGAATAAGCACTGTGTAATTTATTCTTTACTGGGCTTAGGTGACAAGCCCCCAAAAAATCCATATACTGGGAACACTTGATGTGTCTATTTTAGAGGAATATTTATGCGATTTCGAATATATTTTAACTCAATAGAAATGAGATCGGAAACTCGCTGAAGCGAGTACCATTGCCTGATTTCAAATAAGTACAACAGCTTGAACCACAAACTTGTAGTAATCAAATATTTTGCTTGTGGGAATCAGCACGTCTCTGAGCATTTCTGCACAACAATGACAGTCTCATTGGGAAAAAGGAAAAGTTGTTGGTAACTACAAAAAATCAGACCGATTTAAAAGATACTCAACAGGCATGGAAATTACACTGTCAGGTTATTCGAAGAACCACTGTTAGATTCTATTACGTTATCAACCTTGAATCTGGAATACGCTTTTCTAGCATTTCCCTAGAGGAAAAATCCCTTCACACACTGATTTTCTCTTGTCGTCGACTAACTGTGAGTGTTTAGTAGACCTGGCACAGCACCATTTGTCTCTCTTGAAGGTGTCTCCATTACATATTCCATCGGCAGGTTAGAATCCAAGGAGTTCAGCGGTGAACAAACATTGAGAGGACCGGTCTAATCTTAAAAATGGACTTTCAAGTATTTTCGGCTTTCCTCTGAGGTATCGAAGAGGCCGAATCCTTCTGCTGCCATAGATATAGCTACCTGCTATTTCTTAACCGCGTTACCACCGACGGTGTACCGAGGCTGGACAAAATAGTGGATGCACCTTGAAAAGACAACAAAATATATATTTTAATTTGGTGTAGGTCCGCCTTCTGAAGTAGTTATAGCCTCAAATTTACAAGGTATTATTTCATACAAATTATGAATTGGTTCCAAGGGAATTTTAGCCCATTCTTCAGCAGTGAAAGCAACCTCACCCAGTCCTTTTGAAGATGATAGCGGCGGCGACAGAAGTCGACTTCGTGCTTGAATATCTAAACTGGACCATAAATTCTCAATGGTCTTGAGGACTGGGGATTGTGGTGGCCAGATGAGATGGTCAACTTCATTAGGAAGTTGTTCCTCGTGCAGCCATTCTTTAACAATTGTAGCTGCTGTATCATCCTGAAAGACGGCAGTGTTCCCTTACAGAAACAGTTCTTGAACAACCATACGAAGAAGAAGTTGGTCGCCCGAAATTCCTAAATAGTCTCGGCTGCTAATACTTCCCTTCCATTAGGGAAGGGAAATCGTTGGCCCGTCGGGTTTCCAAGAAATAGCATCTCAGATCGTCACAGGACCCCACCGTCATGTTTTTCGGTTGCGAGAAGACAGCAGTCTGGATGAAATGCTTCTTTCGGTTGTCTCCAAACGCACACTCGGCGGCCGGAGGTCGGAAATGAGGTACACGAAGATGATTCTTCAGAGAAAATCACACTTTTCCACTGCTCGAAGGACAGACCAATTCTGCTGGGGCCTTCTGCACCATCACTCTAAGCGCTTTGAAGCATTTGTCGCCTTTGAGAGCAGAGGTCTTCTAATTGCGGCTCTTCCGTGGTGGAATCCAGCTCCCGTGTGCAGCTCCCGAAGAAGACTTTTGTGGAAGCTGACTTCTGCGGGTGATCGTTGAGGAGCTCTGCAGTGAGTTCATGGAGTCGTGGTCTTGCGATCCTCTCTAACAACCAGTCGATTTAGAGTCCGATAGTCGCTCTTAGTCAAAAACTTTTGACTTTCGGCCAGACCTGTGCTTTTCTGGGGACGGCGTTTTCCTTCTCTGCTTCAAAGGCGGCAGTCACTGCTTTTGAGACATTTGGGGGCAGTTTCTGTGACACTGGCTCCTGTCATACGAGGAACACCAACAATGTGGCCTCTTTGAAACCCCAAGAAGAGGTCTGCCATTTTGTAAGGTTATAACCACTTTTTTAAATATCTGTAAAAACCAGATATTTTATCTAAGCGTTTCCAATAACAAAAATAGTAACAAAAAGCATTAAAATAGGTCAGGTTTTGACTGTTTATAACATGTTGAAAGATTATGGTGCCAAAATATTAAGTGTTTCCACTGTTTTGTCCAATCCCTGTAAATACAGTTGTCAGTAATTTCGCGAAGGCATCTCAATTAGACTTAAATCCATCCAACACTGCATTAGATTTTCGTCGGGTATTATGTTGTTTCGTTCTAGCCAGAGGTGCCTTGTTGTCTCCATCGCAGTTCTTCAAATCATAGTGGATTGTTTCCGTGGTATTCATTGGGAGCATTGGACAGCGGCTATTCTAAATTCTTTACCTTGACTGCCGGCGTCAATTACCATTATGTAAGTTATTATTTTCACAATGAATCACGTGATTTCCAGTCATCCACTCTACCCGTAGTCATGAATAAAATATAAAGCTTAATAAGTCTAGCATGCAAGAACACCTCCGGCATATCTGAAGAAACAACCAGTCATTATTCGGTAAAGTTTTATTCCGAACACCTTCTAGCTGTTAGTTTTGTTCCTGCAAGTCTTCGGTATAAAAAGTATAAGTAGAGAGTACCTGCTTCAAACATGTGGACGTGGTAAATGAGGTATTGATTAAAATGGACTCTGAAAGCTGGCATCTGCGCAGTTTGCAAAAGTCATAGTGGAAGTGGTATAAGAGGGCAGTCGACAAAATCGTCGCACAGTGCAAGGTTCATTGACAAATGCGCGTGACTCGAGTGTGTCACGGAATCCCACAAAATGAATGCTTTTGTCGTAGTTTAGCTATTCAAGGTTTCAAGGAAGGTTTGTTACTGTGTACAGGATTGCCATCATTATATGATGGTGTCCATTCCAGGCTTCCTTGAGTCTCAATCACTGTCTAATTAATGAATTTTGGAAGTTACAAACAATAGGTCATTCGTTGCTATTCATTAGAATGTTGCTCAGAGAAACATTATCTGCCTTGTGGAAAACGAACGTGTTAGGTTTTCTGAAACATTTCGCATTGGCTGTTATTTACTTATCGTTTTCTGTTCCTTACATCTAACAGACCTTCTGTGAGTGCCGTAAGCGATAATAATGGTTACCAGGAATGAAATATGTTCTTAAAATAGACATGGAATTTAAAATGGCTGTAGTCCAAGATTTTGTAACTTTTGAAGCTCTCTATACCGATATCTTTTGCATTGGTTGGATTCCACACTTCCTACATTCATTTTGAAGTGTATTTTGCATGTAATTTATAGATGTTTAATTGCACTGAAAGTTCAAGTGTATAATCGGAATGTTGACTTAGGAAGGCAAATATTCCCTGTTCTGAATATGTCTTTGAGTCATGCTTTTATTTTTCGTTAAATGTAACTTCTATATAGTTTATAGGTTCCTAATTATACATAAGCTGAATACACTTGCATAAGTCATATGGATAAACTGGTCCATAATGCGCATTTAATGAGCTCAAGAGGTTTCAGAAATGACCTTCATACGTTACCCAAAGAGAATGAAGGAATACATTGTCTACTCAGTACTCTACTTAAACAACACCGAATTCAGTAAACACTACACCAGACAAGAGTAATAAGACTACTGTTGGGCACAGAAGTAGCAACGGTGGAAATAAAACGACTTCACTCAGTCCAATTCAAGGTTCCCCAAGAAATAGAAAGCGAATCTCTAACTGGACACAGTTGGATATCCTTAGTTACGATTTTATGAATCGGGTTTCGCACTGTTCCTTATAGTGCTTCGACGTCACCAAGTGTTGCATTTCATTTGCTTTGTTTGCATTTGTTGAATTCACCATTCTTATGGTGGTACTTGGACAGAATTCCTGAAAAGAACTAACCGCAATATTCATTTTAAAATTTAGTAGTCTCTAGAGTTTACAAAGAATCAATGCTAGCAGAAAACACAGTGCCTGTCGTGAGTATTAAAGTTCGTCAGTGGGTCACGAAGAAGCCTAGGGACCAAAATCCTAGAGTAACTCTGATGCTTACTGAGAGATTTACAAGATTGGTACAATCGGCATTTATGCGACACCTAGTGTGTGCACTCTTCGACCGACAAACAGCAGTGTCATCCCTAGAGACACTACTTTTACTCACTGATTTAGCAGCAGATGCACTGTACAGTGCCAAGAAAAAGCGCATAACATTCGTAGCAAATAGAAGGATCATTGATGTCTACGGTCTCAATGGCAACTGATGGAAGCTCCTGTTAGATTGCCCTTCCAGTGCATTTCAAGTAACTAGGATATGTTTGAATCCGTCGTGTTTTCATCCTTGAATTAAGCTTCAGAAATCGAATCCACAAACTGTTCGATGCATAGGCCCTAAAGACAATGACCGAACGACAGTATTCGTACCTTGTTGAGGATTGCAATTGTAAGATGCTTTGTTCAGATTATTAACTAATTATAGTCTTAACTCCAGCCTCTCGCGACCACATCTAAACTATCAAATGCATAGAAAAATCAGGACTATATTAAATAATATAAACCGTTTGAGCGGTTATTGATTCAAATAGAAAGCGTTAATAGCAGGACATCTTTGCAGAAGTCGTAATTGGAAAATTAGGCAGTGTTTTTTGAATTTGAGGGCAGGTTGACTCATAAATTCGGGATTGAAAAGAGGTATCGCTGCTACATCCCTAGAGAGAATTCTCCATAAGCTAAGACGTTTCATTATGAGAGTACATATTATACTTTGTAGTAGAGTTTCGGTTCTGCTCAAAGTGTGTGTATATAAAGGATTAAATCTCTCGCCCTGAAGACTACTAATTGGAAATTTTCACTTTATTAACTCCTTGGATTAGCCAGTAGCAGCCCTACAACCCGTATTGGGTTATCATATCATTGCCCCACAATTCGAAACTTGACATGAATAATACTCAGTCGGTTACAATGCTGTCTCTTCCTAATTAGTCTTTGGTTTACCATTCCATACACCATCATATTTGACACAAGGCTGTATGGCGCTCACTGTATGTATATCGAAGCTAGGCGACCACGCGCCTACACATCATGCACTTACAAAGGCTGAAAGCCTTGTCGTCTTCTCAACTTGCGGATCAAAATTTTTAATATATATATATAGTTTCTAATGGCGAAATGCATATTTGTGTTCCTGTGAGTAATGGTTAACTCAGTCCATTTCCGGTTACATTTTGACAGAAACGGTTCATCTTCTATCGACAATTTTATACACTCCCAAAAGATAATGCTTCGTTCCAGGACTGTCCTTCCCCTTAATCATAGGATTCATCTCAACATAAGTAGACTAATTGGATGTTTTGGGGCTAAAGATACCGCTCAGATACGGAATTAGCTAGATGTCTGGCTGCGCTTGTAGCCTCTATGCCGTCAGCTTCACTGAACTTTTGAATAGGTTTTCTTACAAGGACTCTGAGAAATCGCTTCAACTCATCGGCTCTTTAATAGGGCCATTTTTACTGTACGGATGCGGCCGATCCGAGCTTCTATCGACCCTAGTATTGGCTTTTGTCCATGCCAAATGCTCCAAAGTCGAGATTCCATGAGTTATCCCATTTATGAAAGCTCAACAAAATTTGAGTATACTCCAGGCCTTCCAAGCGAGCCCTGACAGTTATTGCTATCAGCATCTCGGTGGGTAGAGTCTAAACGAATAACGGTGGTCTCATGAGCTACGCATAAGTTGGAAGCGTAGTCCAGCTGAGCTAGTATGACTTCCGTTAAACATGGTTTAACGAACAAGCTGTGCTGCTTATATTCATGCCTGCTTAGTGACTACTACGGTGAACAAATTCAGAAAGGCTTCGTCCATTTAGTAATTATGACAAGTTACAAACTTTCAAACCATTGTGCAAGAATACAATTAACCAACCTTGAGAAACATTTAGCGACCCCTTCGAACGCGTAGCGGTCAAGAACTCTAAAAATTCTCCCTAGGACCGATTAGCTAACCCAGGCAGGATGAGAGGTGCCGTTTAGTGGGAGGTGTACACCGAAGCGCTTATCAGGCCTCCGTGGGAACGCGTGGAAAGTCATGCCTTCAGGCCCCAAAATTGGGGCGATTTTGTTTATTGGTCAACAGCTGGGACAATAGCATTGAGGGCCGATATACGCGACCGATGCTTGGGCTACGGAATCATTCCACCAGGGCCAGTGCCAAGCAAGCGATTGAGTGACCCGGAGTAACCTGTTGAACAGTGTAATGGGTATTTAGCCCAAGTCTGGCCACCACAAACTTCAGTAACAGCATCCCGATAAATACACCTACTATTGGATGGATAGCCTGAAACTACGCACTCACGATCTACATCAAGAACAATACCACGACACTGAGATCCAGTAACTGCCTACTACAAACAAGACCAGTATTTGTGGTACAATGTGTACCAACAACTACCTTTGGGGTTCCATTACATTCGCCAGAGACGGCGTATGTACCAGCCAACCCCCAGAAACCAATTTAAGCCGCATGAAAACAACTAATTCAGACAACATACCCGTTTTTCTCAAATTTGGACTCTGGCAGTCATTAAAATGTCGTAAGAAATTAACCAGGGTGGCGGGCCGAAGTAGAATTCACACTTCACTTCACACAAAGCCAAAAAGGTAGTGAGACCGCCCACCTACAGCAGATCCCGTACGCATACCGTAGGAAAAATTTCTAGGTTTGAGCAACAAACCTAAAGTGATTAAAATGAAACCGGCACTATTGACAACCCCGTGAAAATTTATCGGACTCCGAAGACATCAAGTAAGGAGTGACAAGGCAAAACAAGAGGTAGTGCATTTTATTACAATAAAATTATAACCAAAGCATTAAAAAGGCACACTTTGAGCCCACTTATCAAGCCTTTGCGAAAATACTGCAGTAGTTTCAGGGTTTGTGGAATTATAGCTGGGAGACTTGATGACATGCTCAACGTACATCTTATACACACTTTCTAATTCTTTTAGGAGAGGCGGAGAAGAAGGTTCAGAAGTCAGAACAATTTTCAAACCAGAATTGCCCTCAAAGTAGTGCAGACGGTACTTGTTTGTATGATATGAGAGCGTATAAATGTCATTTTCCATTGGAGACAGTTTTGTACAGACGGCCTTAAGACCAACAAGCATTCCTCGCACCAACTTTTTATCATCTTCCTTTGAATTCATCATTTTGAGTTGAATCCACTCCTTGTAAAACACGTTATTTCCATGAATATCATAAATGTATATATTGAATAGCTTCATTTCAAGCTTAATTGTTAGCGAACAACGATATCCCCATCCAACTTATAGTGTAGCAAATAAGAAAAACGATAACAGTCGTCGGAAATAGAAGCAACCAGAAGACACTCATATAACTGAGGCGCACCCCTGCCCTTGAATTAGAGGAAAATGTCACCGCAAAGTACATTGAATGACGATCTATATCTAGTTTTATACTATTTATTTCTACTGAAATCTCAAATAATTATCGTTTGATCTTTAATCTTTTTTCTTATTCTTGAATTTTTATTCGTGCATGTATTACACGTAAAATGGTGTAGCGAATCTAGAGCAAAAGCTACAAATAAAGTATGCACAAATGACTAACCTCAGACTTTATGGGCTACCTCTAGGCATTTTTCATCTAATACATGTGTATAGTGCAAAAGGCCAAGTTATTTTAAAAACAATTCTCGAGGTTAAGGATTCGTTAACAACTTGAATGACTGAATACACTGTCGAGGATTCAATATTCAAAAATATTTTGAATCACTGAAAGGATACCCGCGTACAGTCCCACAAGAGACTCATTGAAACACATCATACTACTGAGCTGAATTAAAAGTCTGAATTCGTTTATTCAAATCAGACATTTCGTCGTCGTGCTTCATATAATGGCATGTTCCTTGATTTCCACTGCAGTATTAATAATCCTGAGTGTTTAATTAGAGGCTGATCATAAAGAAAAGAAGGAAGAATAATAGGAAAATTGCAAAGGTGACACAGCAGATCCACCTAACATCAACTGAAAGATTATCAGAAGGTTCTCAACATACAAAATGAAAACACTCACATACTAAAATTAAATCCAATCTCCGCATTCTTCCGTTAGCTAGGATGGAAAGGCTTTCATAATAAATTAAAAGAACGATACATTTTTGATAAATGGTTAATGTTTGGGTTTTTAAGTGTTGATATTCTGTAAAGTTTTTTAGGAGCCAAGGTAAACATGTCTCACCAATTTTAATTTGAGATTTTTTGCTTTCTTCTATCGTGCGCGAAAAGTCTAACGGATAAGTGTCACGTTTTTTAGATGTATCACTAATGAATACTCTTATCTTGCACCTGCGTAGTACGACAAAATTGAGTCCATGAACTACACAGATACCAATAAATGAACTGTGAAAACTAATAACTCTGTTTGCGTTTTTAATTCTTATTTTACTAATTACATACATGTTTATAAAAGGACTAATGATTTAGTTGAAGACGAGGCCGATAAAGGTGCGTCATTTAAATTGGTTGCAAGGTGAAGTAGAATATCATCGATGTTTGATCCTGAAAAACTTTTAGGACTATACTGTGGAAATATTTCTTCGGCCCTTTGGCAAAGTGGCAGTATTGGCTTTTGTAGTGGTGAAGTATATTTTCACGTCCCAGCTGCATTAATTCTTGCTATAACATACTTTATATATGTTATAAAATTTCTCCCCAATCTTGCTTTTGATTGTCCATATTCTAAGACGATTTCATTCCGAATTGCACTGGATTGCCTTATGCTTTGTAAATCTGTCTCTTTTCTCATCTTGTCTATGATACCACACTTGTTCCCTTATTACATATGCTCATATTCTATTAATATTGGGTCCACGCTTTTTGTCAGCTTTTGCATTTCACTGTTTGATACTGTTCACGGAAAAGCTAATTGCAGTCATTCGCGCGGTCCACTTCCTTTGTTATTACTTGAAATATCCTATTTTTATGTATCTTCCCTTCAATTATGGTCTGGGTTATCACAGTTCAGAAACAGTGGAAATGAAATCATTCTAGCTTGCCTCATAATTGACCCAATTTTGTTGGGTGGTCGATTGTTGACAAAAATCCCAGTGACATTTCCTATAGAAAACGAAAGACTTCTTAGGTCACGCGATCTCCGACAAGCCAGCCCTGGTACTAGGGAGGATTCAACAAATCAATTCACTGTTCAACAGCCACATTATGGATTCTTAAGGCGCCTTTATAGAAGTGTATTCTTTATCTGGGTTAATGAGATTATAAATAAAGGATATTATGGGGAGCTCTATAGCTTCAAGCCTCTACCTTCTCTCCCACGAGCTCTGAGTGCAGCCGTCCTTGAAAATACTCTGCATATCAAGACAACTGTTGCCCAAGTTAACTCGAAGTTTCGTGCAGCTCTGCCGCTTGTAAAGCAGTTGATTTCAAATTTTGGAAAGGAAATCTTACTCCTCGGATTCGTTAAATTTGTATTCAGCGTCTTGGGCCTTCTGAGCCCCGTTTTCCTTGACAAATTTGTTACTGATCTCTCCAAAGCGTCGTCGAACTGGAGACCGGCTATCCTCTGGGGAATCGTGATGATCGTTACCCGTCTAGCCTGCATATTCCTTGGAATAGCTTACGATTATTTGACCCCGCGATTCGGCTACAAAGTCAAAATCTCCGTCTCCATGCTGGTCTATCGGCAACTCATGCGTCGAAAGGCCTCATCTCTTGCCCACTTTAGCACCGGAAACCTGGTCAATCTGCTCACCACTGATGCCGAGCGAGTAGTGAACCTGACCCCCAGTTTCAACGAGTTGTGGGCCATGCCCGTCCAGCTAGTAGTGTCCGTTTGGCTGCTCTATTGTCAACTTGGAGTTTCATGTTTCGTTGGAGTGGGCTTCCTAGTAGTCCTTCTCCCACTGAACCGTGTTATCACCAAATTAATTGGCAATCTGTCTGCAGAATTGATGCAGCACAAGGATCTCAGGGTCAAGGTGAGGCATCATTTATTCCTCGATAAAGGCGTACTTTCCTAGTTTGTATCAGAGATGCTTCAGAGTATGGCTGCAGTCAAACTTGCCTGTTGGGAGAAACTGATTGCCAAGAAGATTCTTGACGCTCGTAAGAATGAGTTGAGGGCCCTTAGAGGTCAAAAAATGCTCGATGCTGTTTGCGTTTTTCTCTGGGCGGCCTGTCCCGCTTTGCTGTCTAGTTCAACATTCACTGTCTACGTTGCATTGGGCAACGTTTTGACGCCAGCAAAAGTAAAAAGTAGTTTATATCAAATTCGTAGGTTTTTACCAGTCTTTCGCTCTTTGAGATGCTCATTCATCCAATGAATGCCCTTCCTTGGGTTCTAAGCGGCGTTGTTGAATCTTGGATTTCCGCTGGTCGAATATGCCGACTTTTTGAAGTGGACAATGCCTCTTTGGTTTATGCTAATCCCAGCTTCAATTCAGAGAACAGAACAGCGGAACCTTCGGTTCCACAAGCAGACGATTTTCTGAAACTTAAATCTTCTCTACTCTTCTGGAAATCGGCCGACACTCCTACCCTAACTGATATTGATGTTACAATTTCAAAGGTGACTTAATGTGGATAAAAGTCAGTAAATTAATTATAGGGTCAACTTGTGGGTGTTGTTGGCCCGATAGCCTCTGGCAAGTCGTCGTTTCTTCTCGCCTTGATGGGCGAACTTCAATCTACTGAACCCCAGTCCACTCCACACGACATCCGTTTTGCCTATGTGGGGTCCACTCCCTGGCTCCAGAAGGGCTCAATTCGCTCCAATATCCTCTTCGGAGAACCACTGGATCCTAATTGGTTAGACAAAGTTGTTGACGTCTGTGGATTGACTGACGACCTCGCTGAAATGCCAGCTGGTCTGGACACAGAAGTTGGCGAGGGTGGCAGCCGACTGTCAGGTGGTCAAAAGGCTCGTTTGGCACTCGCAAGAGCTGTCTATCAAAAGGCTGACGTCTACCTCTTTGATGACCCCTTGTCCGCTCTCGATACACACGTGGCTCGTGAAATAGTGAGAAAGTGCATTGGCCAAGGAAGTGTTCTTGCTAATAAGACACGTATTATAACTACCCACAGACCCGAGTGGCTTTATAATGAGGTAGGTATTCGTATGACAAACTTCTTCTTCATAAATTCAGAGTGACCCAGAACTTGGGGGTCCCGCGGATCAAATAATAACCATGTCTGACGGCAAAGTGGTGGGGAATTGGATGCCCAAAAACCGAAGCAACAGACCATCTCGAGCTGAGTTGGTTTCATTCAGTGGTGAAATCACCAACTCCGATTCAGTGCCCGGTTATGCGTCTGAAGAAAGCCCTGAGAAAGAACCACTTATTTCCATCTTACCCCGAAGTGAAGCCGAGGAAGAAAATGAGGAATCATCTAATTGGGAAAAGATTGCCTTCGGTTCGATTTCTTCTCGAGTCTATCTGTGGTACGCGAAATTCATGGGATTTTGCCTGGCCCTCTCAGTCTTCATCTCACTTGCTCTGATGCAGGGTAATAACTCCAATTACTGGTTAACTCAGTAATCACCTTCAGCTAGTAGAAATGGTCAAGATTACTGGTTGTCGTACTGGATGCAACAGGATGAGAGAAATGCCACCTCCCCATCGATAGAGCCCGTGGCACCACTAACAAATCATTCCACTTGGTTCTACCTCACAATCTACGGTGGCATCACTGGAGTTAATCTCGTCTTCACGGTCTTTCGTGCCGTTCTCTTCGCCTTTGCCGGCCTTAAAGCCGCCGCCGAAGTTCACAAGCACATGCTACATTCCGTTCTCCAGGTGAGTGTGTAGTGGCATACCAACTCTCCTCTCTTACTTCCTTCCCGGTGTATTTAAGCCCTTCTTTACCTGTTTAAGGGTGAAATGAGTTTCTTCGATAGCACACCACTGGGTCGCATTCTCAATCGGTTCTCATCAGATGTAGGCACGATCGATGATGGACTGCCATTCCTGTTAAACATCCTCATGGCCATATTGTTCGGTCTGTTTGGATCACTGGTCATCACGTGCTTGGCTCTGCCAGCAATCTTTATCATTTGTTTGCCTTTGCCGTTCATCTACTGGTCCGTCCAGCGTGTCTACCGAGCTGCTGCCAGGGATCTCAAAAGGCTCTCTAGGTATGCAATCACAAACTTTTGTAATCGCAATTTGTTCGAAGCCTCATTTGCATCATTTGAATGAGAAAACTGACATTTAGTCAATTCCCAATTTCAAGCAGTTTGCTCTAGACCGTGTCATGGTCTGCGATTAACCTTAAAACTTCCCCTTCGACTCTAACAGTTAATTACTTTGTGTGCCCTATTTTAAATAGGGTAATGGCATTACTTCCACCCACTTAAATTGTTGAATGTGTCATAATTATGTGTCGATTTGATTTGTCACTCTTCAATTATTTTGACGGTATTTAAAGTCTTCCTTTTTGGTATTGTTGTGGGTTGAATGCGCAGTTGTTTGACATGACGATGTTTTAGAATCGTTTGAAAGCAATGCTACTGAGGTCAACACAGAAGTAGTCGTGAAATTTCCTCCTTTCTCCACCACCACCACTACTACCATCATCATCATCATCATCATCATCATCATCATCATTTTCGCATTAGAGCTATCAACTTATTCTTCACTGGCAAAATAGAGCCAAAACTCACCCCTTTGTGCATTTGCCATGTACCTCCTGTGCACTTTAACCGGGCAGGGTGACCTGGTGGTAGCCTAACCGAAAGTTCTCCTTTATTAGCTCAACCCCGACGCAGGTCTTTTGGACGTGTACCTGCATCCTAACCGTACGTTCTGATTGTTACCTGATTGTAGAAACAAGCCGGTAGTAGGGCTCGGATACTTTTCAGGACTTTCTGTGCTTAAGCTACGTATTTAAGATTCACATCCTCTGAGTTTTGCAGCATAACGCATGTTCTAGCTTAAATCCTATTAGAAGTAACGCAAGGCCTAAGTTTCTACCATATCAACAATACTAAATTTACGGCCTGGCCCATCATCTACAGCATGCCAGATCATCCACATAGTGGTTCATAATTCCAATGGAGACTCCTAGCTCTAGTCATTTTGCAGAAATTAGCTGGATCTGTGCTGATTAGGTGTTTTTTCGGCTTCATTGCGGCGCGCAGCATAGCGCGATCGCCAGTGTACGCGCTGCTTTCGGAGACGATCGGCGGCCTGGTGTTGATTCGAGGGCTGCGCAAGGAGGCGCACTTCAGTGAGACGGCGGGGGCGCGGCTGAACACGCAAACGCGCTGCGAGCTGGCAGGACTAGCGGCCACCGCTTGGCTCAACCTCCGTCTCCAGCTCGTCGCTCTCCTCGTTGTCTCTGGAGTCATCGTCTGTGCCATCATCGGCCGCCTTCTCGCCCTCATCGATGTGCGTCCACCTCCCTCTAATATTTAGCACTAACTTCTCTTAACCGCGAGAGGACAATTCGACTGACAGTAAAGGCCACTGACTTATTCAACCAGGCCCAGTTTCAGACTGGGTAGTAGTGGGTAGGCGACGCGGTTTGTCAATCCGCTGTGTGCATTAGCCAACGATAAGACTCCAACAGACATGTCTTTTGTGATGTACAATTCATTTGGCTGATATTACAATAGAGGGAACTGACAGAAAGTGCAGCAGTTCCAATACCGGTCGTACTTGGTCAACCTCCTGTCGAGTGTCTGTTGTGGGTTATCTTGCGTCGTCAGATCCTTCGACCTGTTGCAAAATGCCTATACAATCCGAGGTAGAACGTTCAGGATTAAGTTAAAAGCGGCGTTTAATTGTTGGGACTACTATGCTGATAGCCTTGAACAGGTAAATGCGTTTCACATCTTGCTTCGTTGACGCGCTCAAGTAAACAAGCGGATTTCGATCGCAGTAATGCGGCAGAGTTAGCATAGG
The DNA here is from genome assembly GCA_030710315.1 of Anomotaenia brevis. Taxonomy (NCBI): domain Eukaryota; kingdom Metazoa; phylum Platyhelminthes; class Cestoda; order Cyclophyllidea; family Dilepididae; genus Anomotaenia; species Anomotaenia brevis. The sequence goes on along the minus strand of JAUOZQ010000063.1, from coordinate 91,700 downwards.
GGAATTTGGGGTGGTTGGTAATATAAAGCAATGAAGTGTTAATCGTTAAAAAGCCAAACTTCCTCTAACACAATTGAAGTTTGGTGTTCGCACACTTGGCGGAGATTCTCATGGTTGCTATGCTAGAGTAAGTCTCTTCTTGATCGATTGGTTTATCTGATTCGAGAAGTATCAAATATTTTACTCCCTCTCAAGATGGCTGTTGCTATTGTCTCACTAGTCAAATCATTCTTCTGCAGAACAAGTAATTTCCAGTATGTTCTCCATGTATGTCACTAATGGATCATTTCTTGATGTTTAGGTAAATTTAGCCATCCCAGTGGCTGCTGTAGAACATTAGTATGAATTCAGTGTTTGGTGATATTGACGTTTCAGGTTAGTCTGGCAGGTCTGGCAGTCATTTACGCTCTGAATCTGGCCAACTCGATGACTTCGCTGGTGAGTGTTATGAGTGACTCGGAGAAGAACTTTGTTGCCGTCGAAAGGTGCCGAGAATTGACAGAGGAAACCCCCTTCGAAACCGATGTTGTCCCCTTATCTGATGTGGTTAGTGACAGCCCTTTCATGATTGTTTTATCTCAATGCAACAAGGCCGTCTCAAAGCACGTCTCAAATTTTGCTTCTTGCCTTAACGATCACCAGTTATTTTGCTATTATACTCCAGAAAACACTTGACGCTACCGGAAGTCTTTCGAATTGAATATCCGCCATCTCTCACAATCATCTCCGCAATCATTGTTTGTGTAGGAATGCCTTTACGATTCATTTTGTACATCATCACGAGCCGACACTAGAGGTTGAACCATTCATAAATTCTCAGGTCCATATACGTTATCGAAGTTTATGAAGTATACACATCGTGCAAGAGCTTTGTGTTGGATGCATAGGCAGTTCGATTTCCAGTAGTAGTCCGTTGCAGGTAAATGTAATGTGCTTGTACTTGCACCTTCTTACACTTTAAATAAGCTATGGCATAGCCTCTCTGCAGTGGAGCTCATGCTTGCCTTATTCAGGCATTGTTTACTCCATGAGTTTCCACGATATTCCCCTTCTTCGCGCTTGAGTGCACACTTCATCGCTATTTCCGCCACAGCTAATGGAAATTCTGAGTGAAACTCTAAAGCATAGGACTTTTGTTTGATATTTTTTCGCTTTGTTTCTTCGAAAATTTATCTTAAACGTCAACTCTCTTCAGCTGCCTACTTTGAGTACACGAAAAGAGTTGACGAAGACGGAGAAATTTATGACAACTTTGCGTTTGCGAATAAAAACAAGCTTTGTCTCGGAATTATTCCTCTTTAAGAAACTCTTTTTAGTTATTATTGGCTTTGTGCTCCTTTGAGAAAAAAAATGTTAGACTAAAAAGCAATGTAGCATTTATGCAAAAAAGGTTTTATTTGCCACAATTTAGTAGGCAACTGCAGTATTTCTATTACGTAGTTCGCGTGTTTCCTTTTTTTGTTACATCTCAAAAGAACTCCAAGTGACTGCATCCGAATTCTGTGAAATGGTAACGACTGAATTTAACTTTGCATCAAAGTGCGTTGAACTTGAAAGGGTCTAATGTGACCAGTTCAACATAATGTTCATTATTATAATTGAAAGCTTGTGAGAAGGAAGTGGTTAGCACCTGGAGATTTTATTTGTCGTCTTATAAACAAATCATTTTCTTGCATTCCACCGTCGTCTGTGGTATTTTGTAGAGGTGCACTCTAGAACCTGTGCAGCTTTTGTTGAGATAAAATGTAGTACTCCGGTATTTCTCGGGTTTCCTTGAATAACTCAAAGTTGTCGCAGTTTCTTGTTAAAGCCGAGGGTCGTTCATGTCACGGCTTTAAACGATAAGTTTCTGTTTAAGTAAGTTGTAGTGATTTTGAAGAAAAAGCCATCGTGGATTTATCAGGCGCAATGTATCTTGGAGCCTCTTCATGAGTACGTAGCCTTCCAGCAGTGATTTTATTCATACACCCTTCTCGCTGACGAACACTTATGCACCACGTCGTAGTGGTTTTGTAGGCCCTTCCGGGCCCTTTTCAAGACGGTGAATTCGCTACGGGATAGCCTACCCATGTTCTTGACCTTTGTCAAGTTGGAAAACGGGTTTCTCCAGAATGTCTGTACAGTCTTCTCTGTTAGAGGTATGCTGGTGCCGAAATGGATCAGTAATCTAGTCGCGGGTCGGCTATAGCGTTGCCCTCAATCTCCCTGTAAACGCAGAATTACTGCTTACTAACATCCAAATGTAAACCGCGACACCGCGATTTTTGCGGGCATTACTATCCATGCACATCATCCATTTTTCCGTATTAACTGCACTAATCAATTCAAGGGTAGTTGTAGCATTATGCCATACAATGTGTCATAACCGCGCGTAATTTCCTTGTCCCGCCTAGCCCCCACTTTCTCATCACCACATGCCCCACCCCGAACGGTGTCTCTCCACGAAGAGTCAGGTGGGAGCGCGGTGGCCCGAGAAGGGACGCATCGTCTTCGACAATGTCCACCTTGTCTACCCCTCGGACGCAGCTCCATTCGGCCTCGATCGGGAGCCAGAGGGGAGCCAGTTCGCCCTGAAGGCAATCAACCTTACCGTAGAACCCGGCGAGCACGTGGCCGTGGTGGGACGCACCGGGTCGGGGAAGTCGTCCCTGCTCCGGGTCCTCTTTCGCCTCGTGCCCCATCTTGACGGAGCCGTCTCCGAGCCTCAGACGGCTCAAATGAGGAACTTCAAGGGCGCCACTGGCATCGTCAGTTTGTTTTTCGTTATCTGGATGTGCTTTTTCCCTATTTCTGGATCCTCTGCGAATATGTGCTTGTAGGTCACAGTGGATGGCGTAGATATTCGTCGAGTACCTCTAAACATTCTGCGTTCGAGAATGCTGTGTGTATCTCAGGACCCTTTTCTCTTCTCTGGCTCCGTCCGCGAAAACCTCGATCCTGAAAAGTAAGCAGTGTTGAAATGTTTGGAATCTTGTAAATCTAATACCAAAATCGAGGTGTTAAGAGTCTTGCTTTGTAAATTAAACTTTCTCATTTCCCCAATGTTGCTTTCCACTTGGTAGAAAGTTTTTTTTTGGTATGCAGTTGGATTTTCGGCAATCCGATTTTCTGCTGTCGAATACTGTACTTGAATTTGGAATGATGGTGAACATGTTGAGCCAAATTCTTAAAATATCTGGCAATTTAGGCTGTAATGCTTTGGTGTGCTCACTACGGGATGGAAATATGAAATCATACTTCCTATCGAGGCCTAGGATGCTAGAAACTTTTTCCATAAATTAGGTTCATTAACAGAAGCCACGAGTTGTTTTATCCTAAAGTTAAGAAAAATCATCACTTTCGTTTTAGTAAACAAATGAAAAAACTCGCAATTTCGGTTTGCACGTTTGAATTTTGTAAATCTTGTAAAGTTGGCTGCCATGTTCATTACTATTTGCTTGGATTGTTAGTGGTATTTAAAGCCGTGATTGTCTTTAAATTAATAGGCAAAATCCTCATTAGGTTACATCTTCAGAACCGATCGTTGGCATGCCATTTAAGCTTCATTAAAAGCCATAAGCTTTATTCGCGAAAAAAGAATTGCATCTTTACGGTTGCAGAGAAATTCTACTCTGAGCTAAGGGGCTATAACTATGATGTGTTTTTATGATATCCTATCGGAATAGGTTTACATGTAAAAAATGAAGCACTCGCTCGTATCTGTAATATTTTTTGTATGAAGTCCCTGTCTTCTGAGTTTTTGCAATATATAACTTCAAAGTCTAACCTAAAGGTTGGCAATTTGTAATTGCTTGAAGATGAAAATGTAAATGAAGGTGTGCTATTGGAGAGGGCTATGTGTTATGGCTCAATTACTGCCATTTAATCCCATTGGCGTTTACCTAATTTAGCGCACTATCGGTTTAGGTTCCTGTAAACGTTGATTAATCAATCGCCTTTGTTAGGGGAATAGAGACATCAATTATTTAATTAAAATATAGGGACATTTGTTCGTAATTCCTATATTTAGACCGGTTTTTAAGGATAAAATAAAATGCGCCACCTTGTCGAAAATTTGCTTGGCCCTGCATTAGAATCATCCCTACAGTTATCCCAAAACTTGCTGGGTGGGTTGATAAGGGTTCAAGGCTGTCTATTAAATATTTGGGTAAAACTTCTTTGGCTTAATGGCCCTTCAATCAATTAATGGAATCACTAAATTCCAATTCTGATGTTCTACAATTGACCGAAGATGCGTTTGAACCAACCTAGATAATTCCGTGGAAATGAGCAACTTCGAAACAACTACGGTACTAGCAAATATAAGTAACATAATTTTTTTCCAGTTGTTACACTGACGTCCAGTTGACTGAATTGCTGGTGCGTTGCGGTCTGGTAAGTAGGTCTGCAGATGCGCTTACGCTTCTGTCCACCGAAGTCGGCGAAGCCGGTCGAAGCCTCTCTGCCGGGCAACGCCAACTGCTTTGTCTGGCCAGGGCCCTCTTTCGCCAAGGTCCCACCCACCACGCGGTTATTTGTCTCGATGAGGCCACTGCTTCGCTCGACAATTCCTGTGAAAGGAAAATTCAGGTGAGCATGCCCAGTATCTCTCTTGTTCTCATAAACCAAGCAGTTCTTCCATCTAAATGGAGAATAAATGCCTGGTAGGATTTTTTAGCGCCTGTGTGCGTGAGTTGACGGAAGGGGTGTGGGTCTCGTGATTCAGGCTGTTAATTGACAGGCATCTAGTACTGCAGAAATTACTGTTACCGAAGGGAAAACCAACAGAGCGTGGGGTGCGGTGTGCTCGTCACCTCTCTTTTACCCTCCTTTTTTGTTGCCATTAGACACGCCCTATAACGGATTTGTAATCATCTTGTTGAAGTCAATTTGGACTTTAATGACTAGCAGTTATTCGAGATTATCATCGTACTTTGAAGAAAGAACATTTCTCTTATCATAAAGTGCTGAAGAAGAGGCATATTGGAAGGCAAATCCCTTTTCAAAGTACTTGAAGAGTATACTGTACTCGCATGAATTTGCATCTGATAAGAATAAAAAATGACGCATTTTGGACTGAAATCCGAACTTTAACTTGAATGCGATGAGAGAGCTCGGAAATGCTTTTTAGGTGAAGTTATTTTTAAAGATTTTAAGATAGCATACGATTTTAGTTCTGTATCCACTGGTAATGTTCCCAATTGGGTTCATTGCTATTTGTTAATTCGGTTAATACGCGTGCTTTTAAAAAAATTGCTTGTGTTCAGGCCTTATTCAAGTTCCATGCCTAGATGTTTTAAACCATAAAAGTTACTGGAGATCCATCTAAGGTTCATGCACCAGATATTGCACAATTTTCGAATGATTTCTTTACATAGCAAAAAAGGCCCTTTTGGCTGTCTCTTCATGCTGCTTCTTGCACCTCTGTGAATCAGTTTTTGTGAGTGTCTTTCATCATGCCTAGGGAAAAGGCATAATGTTTGGATTTCTCCCTCTCTTAATTGCGATAATAAATCGGTTGCAGAGTAGCAAGACACCCTTTAAGGGCTTTGGTCGCCACCTGACCGTGTAAAATTGTACTCCGCAAACACTCGGCCGTTCTGGGGTATCCAGCAAAGTGTATCTCTGCTGATAGAAGGAAGGGGAGCTGACGATTTATTGGAGTAGCTAAAGGTTCGGAATCTGCGCTCCAAAAACTCAATAATTTAGGTAAAACGGTTTCTGGACGTGTGAGTTTCTATTGATCTTGGAGATTAAACATTTGACTATTTTCAGGCTAGTGTTCTTTTCTTCAATTCAATAACTTTAATTATTTCACCATTCTTGAAGGTATGTTAAACCTTTATTCCACAAATGTACGTGGTACTGTTTTTATAGAACTCGTCATCATTACAGGAGCTCTTCACCACTTCAATATTTACCCATATTGTTCGGACTGATCGTAGCTCTGATGTAGTTCGTAAAAAGGCGTCCAGTGTAAACCTATGGAGTAGCCAAAGTACTCTTCTCTTCTCGGGTTAAATATTGCATTGCTTTTTATTTTTATTTCGTGTGTGCTATTCACACTGCATCCTCCCTGACTCGTGTGTGTGTTTTATCTCTGCAATTGTGTTCAATTTGGTCGGCACGAAAATGTGCACTTTGCAGTAGGTGTGGACGAGCGCCGCATTTTACTAATCGGCTGAATAGATGGATTGGAGGAGAGGGAGGGGTGCTTTGTTTGCTCCAACACGAGTGAGTTGGAGAGCTGATAAGTGCCCCCTGGTGTGCGTATGCGGCTAGGATGTGTGATTCGCTGAAACTGTCTATCTGTCTGCCCATCACCAGCGCGCTTATCGGTGCGAAATCACCCGCATTAAGCGCTGGTCGGATGAAGCAGCAACTCCGTGTTATGCCCTCATGTTTCACTTATTTACCCATTTGGTTTCGGGGGCTGTCTAAAACAGCCTTTAGTTCTCCTTGGTCTCTTGATTCGCCCAATTGAATAATCGCTGGATTTCTGGATCATATTTGTCGATAATTAGATTGGAAGTGCTGGGAAATTTTTTGGGTGCTCTGGTCGGAACATACCTTGTTCTAACTAACTACACGCGGTACTTTCCGTGAAGCACTTGTTTACTCGGTAAGCTTTTAAAATTGATTCTTCTGGCTGCATTAGTTATTATTTGCTTCTCTGGGGTAATGGATGTGCTGTTAAGTCTGTAATTAATGCAAGTCGTGTCCTGTTGTAATTTCGATACTTCTTTTTGCCCCACCGACTCGTTCGTTTTCTCCAAATGCAGTTAATTTTTCCTTTGCTATTTTGGATAAAGAAATGGAAGACATTGCATCTGGAACTGAAGAATATCTATGTCAGGTTGAAACGTTTCTAAATTTAGACCCGTTAGTTAAAAAGTCTCCATGGTGACAGCATCCTAATGCAGCAGTCTCTATGACTCGAGCTCTTATTTCTAATTTTTGATCGAAAAGCCTTGGTAAGAAATCGGCTGTATGGTTGACGTTTGAAAACCTACGTATCCCCTTATAGCGTCTCTTTTCTTGCCCGTCTTAGGATGGGAAGAGAGAATTAGTTGATTTTCTTTTTGTACCAATTCATCTCGGTTGTTTGGACTCATTCCCAGAGATGTGTGTGGTTAAAACACTTGATGTCACTAATTAGGTTTAATAATGAACTTCTTTCCCTCAGTGGCCCTGTTAGGCGTCGTTACGTGGAGTGTGGTGTGCTTGTTTTGACAGGACATGTTGGTGCACGAGTTTGCCGACTCAACGGTCCTCCTAGTGGCTCACCGTCTCTCCACTGTTCTCCAATGCTGCTCGCGCGTGGTTGTGATGAGTCTCGGACGAATTATCGAGCAAGGAGAGCCACTGAGACTAGCTGAAGATCCTGCCTCGGCGTTCCACAAAATGCTCCACAGTCACGAGGCCAGCTTAACCTGAAAGAGCGCCGCTTTACTGGTGGTGTTAAATGCATACCTAATTGTTGAGGAGTTTTCGTCTGTCGAATGGGAAACTATTTTTTAATACAGATACCATAAATACTCCTGCCATACTGCAAAGGTCAACACACTTTTGTCTGTTTTTTTTTAGGCTGGTGTATATTATATTGCCTAGCTACTATGCATATTTAAACCGAGGTTCTGGAAAGATGCGTATTTTTTGTGTAAATATCTGAAATTGGAATAGGGACTAGGAAGGGAATGACTATGTAGTTACTTTTGCTGTCGTGGTGCTGCAGCTAATCGAGTAAATTACGTTTAAAACTATTTACAGTGATGGATTAAATCTGTTACATATCTATTTTCAAGAGTAGAGGATCTCTGGACTTCTTTCTGTTTTGGTGACGCCTATTCTTGGTTTAGCCTTTTTGTTGCGTGCTGTTTGCATTTTAAGAGCCAAAATGCCCATTTGTAACTTTTGATACTAATGACAATAAAACATTTCTAGTAATTATGAATATTTTCCACAAATATGCTAAAATAGAAATAATCTGTTCTATCTCCAAGTGGACGCGAATTCCAATATTAATTAAAACGGACTTACTGAATTAGGAAAATTGCGTATATCTGCAGGTTATGCATTCTTGAGATGCACGTTCAGGGGTTCCATTTTATTGATGTAAATACAGGGAACTACTGTTCGCAGAACCGGAATATCGATTTCTTCACTTGTATATTTGAGTTACTATATATTTCGAAAAAATGGCAGCTGCCTATGACCGAAGCAAAAAGTGGAATAATTCCAGTCCTGTGCGGCGCTTCATTTAATGCATGACTAATCCTATCCTGAGCACTTCATGCCTGAATGAGTTCTCCCCGAGAGGGAGAGAGCTTGATGCTCGTCAAAACTGACATGCGGGGAATATCTTACGTCCGGCACAATCAGCCTGTAGTCACGAGCAGCTTTTACTGAATTCTGTCATTAACTCCTATTTTACGCCTCTTCATTGGACTAAAATCTCAGCAAAATGCGCATGACCTTCGACTGCAAGAACTTTTAGCATCGGATTTTTTGTTACTGTGTTGCTAAGGCAATGATAAAGAGAAATTGACTTCCTTTTAATGCTCTACTGATGCCCTTTCCTCTTGATATTCTCCCAACTAGGTAACCATAACAACTGCGGGCGAACGCTTCCCTCCTTTTAAAGGGGAAGGGGATAAACTGTGTGATTATTATTCACTTATTTTGATCTTATTACGGAGCCTGGAGTCTAATTTCTCTCTAATCTCCATGAAGAAGAGTGTGGAGGCAAACAGCTTTCGACTTCTGTGCTTTAGTGTGGGTGAGTTCTCGATTGTTTAAACGCGTTCCTATGGCGTCCAGATTTTGTCCGTGCAATTATCTATGAAACCTTCAAGAAAAACAGGAAATCTCCAATATTTTACATCCCGTTTTTATTTTTCAACTTTGGAAAACACGTAGAAAAGAACCCCTTCGTAATAATTACAATTAGTGGTTGAGGTATAAATTCGTTTACCCAACACTTGAGATCTGTCTTAGATCAATCGCAAGTAGTATCAGCTCAGCAGGGGAAAGCAATCACCAAATTAACATTTCATAGTACGATTGGAATCGCTGGTAGCGTGGGAGCAGCGTTTTATGGTCTCAGACTACCGCAGTGTACCCGATGCTGCAATGGCCCTCGTGTTGACTCCGCCTTCTTGCGTGCGAAGCATCGAGCACTGGAGATGGCAGTAGTGGTAGTGGAGGTGTGCGCTCACACTCCCGCGCATAAATAATGCCTGCGTGAGAGAGGAGGTAAAGCGAGATCTATTCTCACTTTTCACTCCCCGCTACCACCAGCGTCATCACCACATTTGGCTGAGTAAACACAGTCCTATGTATATAGTATGCGGCCGGGGAGATCATGTTTTATTTATCGTCCTCCAGAGCATTACAATGGTAGTAGTGATGCGCATTATCAGCTGTAGCAGCGGTAGTTTTTCAGACGATTTGAGCATTATTACTTCTACCTTGAAAGCTAGGGCCGGGGGTGATTTGTAAGGTACATCCAGCGAGCTGAACTATAAAAGCTGAGATGCTATGGCGTCTTCACGGGCCATATAAATCTTCATACGTAGGGAGGCATTCACTGCTGAGTGTATCTTTGCTGCTGGCTGAGAGTTAGTTTAGTAGCACCTACAATTTTACAACTGCGGAGAGTTCATGAAATATGCAAGCATTTGAGGGTGCAAGAAGTTAGACGTTATTGAATATGCGATTTCAGCAAGAACATTGAATTAGCTGAATCAGTGAATCAACGTCACATTTAGAAAGTATTTTCACTTGCATTATTCAGATGTTTTTCGGGATTCAAGACTACCAGATAAGCTTCAGAACTTAAATGCATCAGACTTACCGTATGCATTAACTCTAGGATACCTAGGAAGTAACATAAAAAATAGTTGCTATTGTTGCTGGTAAGTTAGCCACGAGACTTTAAATAATCTTGACTATATTTTAATCTACAAATCACGGTAGTTCTAAATGTACTTAAGCATGAACAAGACGCAATTGCTAACAAGTTAATGTTTCCTACTTAGCAACCAATTTCTCAAAACATTGAAGGCTAGTGGTTCAGTCTCAAGGGACGGGGCCTGTTATTTATTTAAATCCAACCCTATTTCTCAAAAGAAAATTCGTTCTCATACTCTGCCAAACTAAAACCAGCCATCTCTAGTAGAGACAAAGTGGTCAATTTATAAATAACACCTGTGGGAAAAATTATGAAGGCAGCAACATCGATGGTACCTAATATATATTTATACATTAATTAAACACTTTAATAAGAGAGCCTAAGCAATTTTTTGGTTAAACTTTGCATGTTAATTGAAGCATTGGGTTGTTCATAAATCTACTTCAAAGAAATGTGACGTCGTTGGACGTGTTCACCTAGTTTAACTGCATTATATGCTTTTTACTAAGACCGCTACAGGAACTTTATTTTAATCTCATTTTACTTACGTAACCATGGTGTAGCAATTTAAAAGAGTAGCCAATTTTCACTAGACAAGAATCCTAAAACGCTTTGGAATTTGACATGGAGTTTGTCATGAGCCTCTTTAGCACTTTTAAAATTAAATGCTTATTCTCCTAATAAAGTATTTAAACCCACGATTGGTGCTTACTACTTTTGGGTAACAAATAAAGTATCTCCGATTTCCAACACCAAGGGGTAAAAAACTAAGTAGTCAATTGATCAAAATCACTCACTAGTGATTGGGGGAATGGGGTGGGGTGAGTAAGCGAAGCTATATGCAGTTGCAACGTGTAAAGTGTACTGGCTACTGCGATCTTCCCTTCCCTCCTCTCAGGCTAACTTCTAGGAGTCGTCGAAGTGATTGGATAAACGAGTTGGTAGGGGTGAGGCAAAATTGACAAAATTAAATTTCCCCATGATTCACACTAAGACGAAGTCGACCAGTGCTGCCTAACTTCATTACCGCTAAGTGTCCTCGCAGGCCTGGGGGAGGCACTCACCTAGAGCAGCTTAATTGCAATGAATGGGGGCAGGCAAGCGGCTGGATATCTTTGTGACTTGGAGACGCTGGCTGTTTAACGACCCTCATCACTGACCTGGATAAAAAGGCGGTTTTTGGCTCTAGTTCTGCTACTCAATTTGCTGTCATTCTCTTCGTGAGACGACCGAGTGAAAAACACGGTTCAGGCTGAGTATGGGAAGAAAGTTAGAAGCTATACTGAAGCAGGACAAGAAAGGAAAGACGTCGGAGTTTTCTTAAGGTAAAAAACTGGCACTACCCTTTACGTATCTGACTTGAAGGCTCCGCAATATCTGACATATTATTTCCTTTAAGGAATAACTTTGTATGAGGTCGTTTCAGTGGGGATAACAAGTCATCGTAGACTAAGAATCAACCACTGTTATAAGGATCATCACCTCACGCCTTTCAAAGAGGGAGCTGAATGCAGTGCCTGAAATTTGATCCGAGAGTTTCAGTTTTGTGGACTCAGAAAGCTGAAAGAAATGCATGGCTTAGTGCATGTATATTTAAGCAACTATTCATCGTTTCAAAGGGCTTAAAACACCTTGGTTTGGAGGTTCGAAACTCATTCTACCATTCAACAAACCAGCATAATTTCAATGTTATTTTGGCTTTATATTCATGGATACTTAAAGTGGGCTTTTGATAATTTTTTAATTGATAAAACATAACAGCTTTTAAAAGTTTTCAAGGAGTTCCAAAGACATTTTACCATTTTTGACTTCCCTAGTCAAAGTTTCAAGGAGCTATTGAATAACTAAATTCAATTAAAAATTGACTTTTAATTTAATTGTGTGCAGCCCATTTAGTTGCACGAATGGCCGAAATGAAAATTAAACAAAAGGCTTTATTCTCAAGGTAACTTAATAAACAAACCTTTTCCTCGTCTACATCATTACTTCCAAAACGCGCTTAAGACAAGCTCTAACATCTATCGTTGCTAGGAGAATAGAATTATCCTTAATATTTGCGACTTGCTAACTTCAACTCCGGTTATTTCAGGTCGAATTTAGATTTAGTGGACCAGAGAACATTAAGATGGAAAAAATTGGAAGTTAAAAATTAACAAGAGACCTAAAACTTGTGAAACATTGACTTTGAACATGTATCTTTGAGCCATACCTTTGGATTACCACTGGCAAATTGGATTCATCATAATGTGTTGTTTAGTTGCCTTTCTATAAGATACTGACTACAACGGATGAAGCGCTAATTATTATCGAAACTGGTTAATAAATGAAAACAGCTGGAATTTGAATGAGGCTATTTTACTCAAAATATTTGATCTCGGTACTTTGCGACACGAGCCTTTTTGATGTGTTACTCGAGACACTTAAGCCTTTTCGATAGTTTTACTTCAGAGTAAATGGTCTACTTTTTTGCTTTGATTACGTGTTTTTGAAGTGTTTGAGCGATCCCAATTACAAACTCAACTCATTTATTTTTAATGGATTCATTTTAATAAAACCAAATTCTCAGCCATCACCCACTATACCTTTGGAGGAGTAAATGGCTTACTCAAAACGTGCTGTTTACCTCAATTTGTAACTGGAAAAGAAGGCTCTTTCAAGTACTAATTACTCACTTCTCACTTTAATACCACTGGCCATTCATTTTCCTTTTTCCCGAAGTCCAAACACAAAATCGATTTGGATCGAGAAGATTAGCGCTTCGCCGACCGCTTTGTGTAGTGTCAAAGAACTTGGCACCAATCAACTAGATGAGGACTCATGACACACCCGACCTTCAAAGGGGAAGACTGAGAGGGGGTTGTGTTCCATCCCCCACATCGCTAGTGCCACCAATGAGTCACACAGTAATGCAGATTGTGACTCATTCACTTGTGTGGTGAGTCTGACATGCCCAGGCGAAAACTGTGGACGGGGAAGTGAGGGGAGGCTGGTAAGCTGTAGAATGGGAAACAACTTTATGAGTAAGTTAGCGGAAGTGGGATGGAAGTGGACTACCACCGAAACCGAAAAATACATTCAAGTGGACTAGTCTGACATTATCTCTGAACTCTGCTGTTGTCACTTAGGTAATTACTGGAACATAAGATTCCATGTCTTCAGAGCGAGAATAATTTGCGGAAGATTAGGAAATGTCGCTCATGGACTGCTTCAAAGGACTCGAGAACTGACTTATTGCGCATACTCACGGAGCTATTGAAAGGTCTCCGTCGTTTGGACAGGGAAATTCTGCTCGGTCATGTTGTTTTGGCGCCTTTACTTAACGATCCATTTTTCCGCTGATCAATGGCATTCATCTTGGCTGAGTCAATTGATCATGTAAATGAACGTGGTCAAACTGGAAATACCCTCGTTAGCTAGTGATGAAAGTGCATTCAAACGCTTATAAATTAGACTGGATGCAATAACTAAGGTTTTAACCATACAGCACAGCTGATGTTTAGAGGTGTTGGCCCTAAAATGTCTCAAAATGGGCATTTACAAGCCAAATGTGATCACCAGCACATTTCACAGGCTGAAAGGATTTATCGCTCTCACTATTTACACTATCTCTACAAGTTACAGCTAATAGGGTTTTCAATACCTCGATTAGAACCGGCCCTTTCTAACCATTGCATCAAATCTGCTCTCAAAGCATCAAATGAGTTTTATCGTACTATGGTTGCTTTTTTGCATGACGAAAATGCGAGGTAGCAATCTAATTGGCAAGAAGGCACTTACTGGGAAAGATCACCAAAAGCATCTTTCAAATCATTAAATCAAGAGGAATAATAGGATAATCTGTCCAAATGAACTCATCACCATTATCTTACTATCAATAAGATAACTACAAATTTCATGTGTATATTTCGATTAATACTGACAACGCGTTGACCTGAAATTGTGGGTAGAAAATGTCATTAAAGTAATGCCAATGTTCATCAGTGCTTTAAGTCAATCACCGTATGCAAATCCGTATGATTTTTTTGGCTCTATAGCAAGTGCACTGTAGAGCCGCATAATCTTAATTGAACCTTGGGATATTGCTATTCAAATTTTGAATTAAACTTCACCCAGACATTTCATAGAAAAGGAATTACCTGTTCTTAGTTAAAATTATGACAATATTTCCCTGCTTCAAATTTTCTCTAAAATACAGCACCAAAAAGGCACAAAATCAATAAAACTTTTTTTTCAGCGGAAGATTGACCAAAATATATTGAGTTTAAAATGATATACAAATTAGTGTCCAAAATTATTTGAGACCACCTTGAAATTATTTTTGCACAAGTCCCTGTCATTATTAATCGAAGTTCTTGATTTTATGTCAAAATAAATTCAGCGGACGATCTGCATTCCCCGCTACTAGATCAGGTTTGATAGTAGTTTGCCTTGTAATTAGGTTTTCACAGACTCTAGGAGCTTCCAACCATTTATTCAGATGGAAAAAGCTTACCACTGCTGTTTAATATAAAGGCGAAGTTAGTCATAAAACTTAGTAGCTATCATATAATAATTGTCCCTTTGGTTTTAATCGTTCGTAAACAAATCCAGAGACCAAATTTGCGCTGGAATCATTAATCTTAATCTTTTAAATATGGCCAGTGATCTTAAAGCAACTAAACCCTTACGAAAAACTAAACTACATTTGTAGATAAAGACGTACGGTTTATTGACTGCAAAAAATAATTTACCATTAAAATAATCTTCCTTAAGTAGGCTTCCATGAGCGTTATTACTTTGCACATTTCTTTGATCTGATGTAGAAGGGGCTTTTTACGACTAGCGCAGAGGAACGGTTATTTGATGTCACGAAAATGGTAAGCAATTTGATAAAAGACTAACAATTCTAGAAAGTAATTAATGATTTAAAAAATATGAGAATTTGTGCCTTCACCTAGAAGCTATCAGCTTTATTAGCTGTTTAAATTTGATACACATTGTTTAAACTTTTTAGGGTTACGCAGAAGTCAGGTGCTCAGAGAGGGTCAAAAATCAATTAGAAAGAACTCACATACCATAAGGAAGTGTACATATTGAAAGGAGTGCGTTTCCCTTACAAAATATCTGCGGCTTGAATCTACAATGAATCCAAATTAATTTTGTGATTAGTAGAAAACTGTTAGACTGTACTTTCTTTTCAGTTGAGACGTTGAGAATGGCATGGGTTCCTTTGAGGCCTTCCCTTCAAGTTAACTTACCGTCAAGTTTTTTCAATCACATTGCTGGTTTGCAAACCATCACTCATGGACTTGAGATGATGTAAGAACTAAGAACTTTATTTAAACGGTTTATTATTATTCTGGGATATGATCATGAACACCGTAAAACCATTTTGTATCATTTTATTATTAATAACGCACAAATAGTCAATTTTCAAGATCAGTAAATCCACTTAGAAGTTGACTTCTTGCATGGAGGAAAGTTGCATCCATTTTCCTAAAAAATGTCAAATTCTTTGTTAGCTTAGTAAGCTAAGACGTCTAGTCATATAGCACGAAGCATGAATATAGTAAACACAACCATGGTTTTGTTAATTAGTTTTCAGATCAAAGTTAAGTTAGCTTCTCAGCATCTCGAGAAATGGAACTTTAATTAAAGTACTGAGAACGGAAACAGTCCTGCAAATCCTTTCTGATCAGTATGTTAAATAAAATATGCTCTTTCAATAAAGTTTCCCACTTCCTTTTGTCTCATTCTGCCTAATTTCAAGGAAAAATTTTCTGTGAATGAATGGGATCTGATCTTTAAAATGGGGGAAAATAAACCTGTGATTTCCAGATACTTAAGGCAGTATTTATCTGCGTGTGGTAAGAGCTCTCGGCATTTGCCGAAGCAAGGCTGTAATTAAACTCTCCAACTCTGTCCCTTTTTATAGTATTGAAATTCCCAGCCACCCACCCACACTAGATTTTTTCACAAATTTCAAACAATAAAGTTTGTGTTACCTCGAAACATAAATCATGATTACATAATCGAGTTGTGTGCACTCAGTTAAACGCTCTCAATCAGTCTCACAGTGAGGTCTGCAATCTATTGCATTCGATTTGTTTGGGTTGATAACAGTTTTGTGTTAAAAGTTGTCAATTCCTCCGGAATAATGAGAAACGATTTGTCTGGGAAGTTTGATTTTGTTGAAAATGCATTTACTCCAGTAGGAAAATCATTCCAAGTGTTTGAAACAAGCCATTTTTATACTCCATAAGTACCAAGATTGGATTCCTAAAATAATGTCATAAGGGCCGGTCAAATGCTAAAAGGCAATGAGTTCCAATTTCAGAGACCTATTAAGGGTTGTAAGAAGTCGGAAGAAAACCATTAATTCACCACTGAAACTTGACAATTGATTCCCCTACTTTTAAAATTGAAATATTTTTCACCAATTGTCAAATAGTGATCAGAGGCAGTACAATGTGTTTGTATTAATTTAAAATTGATGGTTAGTGCATTGTAAACATGCATGGTAATGAGCTAAAATAATCTCGAATTCTGAAATCTGTCTAACAATCATAGTTAACCCCGTGACTTGTACTCGGAGGTTCGCATAAATTTGGTAGGCTACGTAACTTAAGCGAACCGGAAATCCCTTACTTTAAAACTTTCGTCAAGGTGTACGTTTCATTGTTTTAAATATGTCCATTTAATAACTCTCGGAAATAAATTTGTCAACCCTTAGTTAGTACAGTAGCATCAAAATGAAAACTTACCACGCCGACAATGCACAGTGAAACACAACTATACAAATTTGTTCAATAAAATGCAATCTAAGTTGCAAATACAATACATAGAACATTACAATATCTACAGTTGCACGTTTACACAACGTTAAAAATTGCATAAGGAGAGTAAACAACAGGAAGTGGGAGCTGTCTAGATGTTTCCTCCTGGAAAGTGTAGGAGAAATTTGCATAAACTTTTACGAGATATAAAGAGAGGTGCGTGGTTAGCAGTTGCTAGTTTTTTCACGGAATTATTGATGATGGGCTTTACGTAGCCAAGTGGAGCACGAGGGAGGGGGAAGTAATTGCACCCTCTTTAAATCATGTTGTCAAAGAGAAGGTGGTCGATCTCCTGACAGAGACGATTGGCGCTCTCGTCTGCAGTGTGCTCATCAAGGAGACTCTTGGTCATGCAGAGGCCCTCTCGCGGCAAACTGAATGTCTTATTCACGTTGCCTGTGCACTCAGGTGGTATCTGGCTCCGGGGTAGACTGGCCGTCTCTTCGCTTCTAGTGACGAAGGTCGTTACTGATCGCACCTGTTCCATTCCGCCATTTCCTGCAGTTGAGTTTGCTGTTGAAACAGAGGTGGCCTGATTCGCAAGGGAGCTGGCACATAGATAAATACCACTAGAAGTTGTGGCTGAACTACATGGGACATCGTTGGTATCTCTCCGCGTCATGGTGCCCATGAAGCCTTTAATAGGAACGCAAACCAGTGAATAGATGCTTTAGGAAACCCCCTTTAACAGACAGTTTTGGCTTTATCTTAACAGTTAGGTACTTTCTTTAGGACTATTAGATAAGTAGTTTAATGTCAATTTGATTATTTGTTCCTTTATACATGAGGTAAAACATACCTAGGGAGGATATGCCAATTTATAGTTAAGAGCTGGTTGAATGCATTTTTTCTTCGAAGTAGGCAACCTATCTTACTGATAATGTCTCACGAGAAGCACTCTAATCCGAGAATCTGTAGAGGAGCTTACCATTGATGTCCTGGACAACATTAGTCGCCTGCAAGTCCTTGGCAGTGGAAGCGACAGGGATTCCGCAGAGGATGGGCTGGAAAGGTCCCTGGAAAATGGCCTCCTCGTCACTCGCGCCCCGTCCGCTGTCGGAACGCTGTTCGTCTTGGCCACACGGGACAGCAACCATCTCAATGGCGTTTCCACGAGGAGCTGAAGACTGTTGGACAAGAACGTGTTGTCCACGTTGCAGCGTACCTGTTTGAAGAGTTCCGTTTGCTTCAGGAGGGAAACTCACTGGGATGAGATTCTCGGTCTCGAATGCACATTCGCTCGATGTCATGCGCATGGGACTCCAGACCTGAGCCTAGAGAGAAAATGAGAAATTTTGGCCAGTGATTCGAGACCCCAAAAAAGTTCGACCCAATACTGTAAACAAGCTCCTTATCATTATGAGAATCACCTCTTTTTTGCCAGAACAACCATATCTCATACGTGAGTATTAGTGCTTTTAAAAAGATGTATAAGGTATTGGCATTCCGCAAATGCCTTGTGTAGTTGGCGGTGGCGATATTTAAGGATGACAGATCTCTGTCGACCTTGAGAGTGCGATAAGGGTGAACATGTCAACGAAACTTCCAATCTGTCAGACCCGAATGGAAGACACCAATTTTTGGGGATGTGTGCCCAAGCCTCATAAAATTTTAAAAATAAATTTCCTCTGTGAACTCCCAAGAGATTGCATGGGACGATTTAGTTTACTGCAAAGATAATTAGTGATTATATTGATTTGCTGTTTGGTAGCTCAATGAAAATTACTTTCAAGCAATAATTATGCATTTTAAGCACCAAAAGGGAAAAACAAGTGTTTCAAAGAGTACTGCCTACTTTCCAGTTAAAACATATCATTTTTAATAGGATCAATGTGAATGGGTGGATTTGGTAATGGAATTGGATTAAATTTAACTGGGCATTTGGACAAATATAAAAGCTCTCCAAGAAAATTGGTCTTGTTTGAAAAAATTGCGATTTAGTCAGTAGAGAATAAGATTTGCTAACTATTAAGAATCAAAACAGATTTTTCTGAGTCTTCTTTTCTTTTCGATGATTTAAGACCGTTGACGATGAACTTAATCTCTTTATCTGTTAATAAATAATTAGCCTGAGGGAATGATCTGACGAAACATAAACCAGAGAGAAGGAAAATTCTTGATTAATCTTCTTTCATACTCCAAAATCGCATGCCTTATTCATAATGCACACAAAACTTTTGTAGAGCCGCAATTTTCAAATGTTATAGTTTCACAGTATGGATCTAGAGATCTTCAAATTCGCTTTCGAAAATCTTTGGAAAAGGTCAATAAATTTTGAACATAAATAGAGCTACTATAATCATGCACCGTGGGTGACTGAAGCTACGTCGTTTCAATGAAATGCTAACAATAACTAGAAATTGCAATTTCTTCCGGTATGTGTGATGAATAGAATTAGTTTGTTTGCTTCTTGTAAACCAAAGGGGTGTTCGTTCTGAAAAATTCAAGTAGCCAATTCACAAACACTTAGCCCTCAAACGCGGTTAGTTGGGGCGAGAGTTGCTTAATTTTCTTGCTGCTGCTACTGCAATAGGAAGTGTGAGCGCGTCTCTTCACCTTTGCCTCCCTCCCTCCCTTCCTTCTTTACCTAGCCCTAGAAGTTCAATAAAGCTTTACGAATGAATGATTTGCATCGTGGCCAAGCACAACCTCTGAAAAACTGCTTCTACAGTGCGCTGCTAAATGGACTTCTATTCTGCTCGAGTGAAGCCTACTTGTAAGGCTCTACAGCATTCAAGAGTAACACACATTTTGCTTTTCATTAACCGATAGAGTTCTTCAATTAGCGGGGATCCCTAAGAACGGGACTAAGGAGAGTCAACAAACAACTTAGTTATGACTTCCGCATACTAATCTCTGAAATCCTCGTTATTTGACGTTAAAAAATCATAATCCGAAATCGTTAAAGGAATAAGTTTCATGGTGCCTGTAACAACGGGAATAGGAAAGCTAAGTCAACTCTCTGTATGTATTGTGTGAATGATAGCGAAAAAATTAGTTTCATTCAAGTGAAGTTAATTGCTACTATTAGGTAAGAAGCTTGAATATACTTTATTGAAATACAGGATAAAACAGATTTGAAAGGAGAAAAGCTCTAGTTCTTGATCATTGTAGGAACATTTACCCATAGAAGTCTTCCCTGTTATCTGAACTGACAATAATGATTTTCTTTTCATAATGTCCCCAACATCGCTATTAAAAATTCACCTCAGTCAACAAAATAACTAAAAGTGAATAGTTCCATGGTTTGAAGGTATCTTCCCGAGCAATTTTCAGTTTAGAAAGGAATATAGCACTGTATTTCGTTTTATAGATGAAACAAAGCCTTCAGTGCAAGTCTAAGAACTAACTAATGGGTGTTTGGAATAAATTCTGCGGTTTGTTTTCCTTTGTCAATTGAATATATTTGTAAAACAGTGAATTTTAATTTTAACAAACGTTTTTAGTTCTCCCTTATGCGACCTCCCAATTTATTCAGAACACACTGTACAATCTATGAGAGCGCAATTTTACCATCGTGCCATCACTTTGGAGTCGGAAGGTGCCGGGCGTTCCTACGATCCACGTTCCATCTCCAGCCGCCGAGCAGCTATCCAGGGTAGCACCATCAGAGCACGATAGAGTCCCCGTATGTGGGTGCATCAGTAGAGTCGGTGTCGTGTGAGGCTCCAAAGCAAAAGAAGGCAATTTTAGAGTCCCAACACCGCTTCCACTACCGTTTCCTGCTCCGTTGGAGTTGATATCCCTATTGTGACGTCCGCGGGTCTTGTGAATCGGTCTCACCATACAGAGGATGGCGCTGATTAGTACGGCAGCTAGGAAAGCGGATACAGTGGAGAGCACGATTACGATGAGGATATTTTTTGCTTCAAGACGAGAGGAGGTGCCTGAGTAGATGGGGTTCGATGCTCCTTTTGCGTCGTTTTTGGCATTCAGCCAATTTCCACGGCTCGGCGAATCCTCCACGAGAAGTTCGATCAACTAGAAAAGAAATCAAATCCTCATTTATTCCAAAGTGCGAATGGAAGCAAAGTAGACGAAAATGGGTAGTTTTTGGTGAATAGGTTCTATTTGTCATTTACGCCTGGATTTTGACATTCAGCTAAGCAAAAAGGAATCGATCCATCACTTATTTTTCTATAACCCTACGTATTTCAAATACTCGGGCATGGAAATTACGGCTTTTTAAAGCGTAAGTACACTCTTATATCGCAAGGCGTAGAAAGACAATGAAAAGAAGATGGATTTGACGTTAGAGACACTAACAAAGAGCGAATATACTCGCGCTTACCATAAATGCGGAAATTGCAAAAAAAAATTGCCAAAATAGTGTACTTATTTAGCTCCAACTGCAATTTTTTAATTATATTCTTAAACATGCAGAAAATTGGGAAAATTATTAACATTTAGAAAACCTCAAGCCTATTTTTTAAAATTTATTTATAAATACAACGTTTATTTGTAACACAATGTCATTTTAAGAGTTATAACTATGACTGAAAAAGTGTTCCAGAAGCATTGAGCAATTTTTTGCGTCTGAAAGCAATACATATGTGATTATTTTGAGTTTATCAAGTCTTTCTTTACCTCGTTATTTTTGTTCAAGCTTACTGGCAACGATGGTTTAGTGATAATATTTCAAAATGTAACTTTACCAAGTCATGTAGACTTCGCTGATTTCAATAACACTTAGTCAGTAGATGCAGGTGAGGCCTTAAAAATTACCTGCCCAATGCTTGGGGATTTTCAAACAATAAAGCAATGCTCTGAAAAGAGTTTTGGAGAAAAACGCAGTTGCAACACAACAGTGACGCAATATGGCCCCATGATTTTTATTTCGGTTTTGTCGAGCACTGCGATGAGCTCCATCTTGGTTGAGAGCACTCATTTCTTCTATCACCAATCTTGAACATCAAGTAACTCAGTCGTAGGTTATAGCAACTATGCCTTCAGTTTTACCCATAATGGCCTAAACAAAGTATCATTAAATTCAACGAAAAACAGTAAGTGACGACTAATTTTGCTTAGTCGGCCTAACGTATTTTTGAACCAATCAAATGCAGATCGGCACATCATCCAGTTAGGTTATTCCGTTTTTAAACAAACCTATTTAAACAACCGAAACCTCGGGTACTAACACAGTGGTTTTGGAGTTTTTTGAACCTACAATTTTGTTTTCTAGCTTGCTTAAAAGATTTTATTTTATAATGGTTTCATACTCAAAAGCTCAAAATCACAGTGATTCACACCATACTGTGAGATAATACAATTTGTGATCTTATCAATAGAAATCATCAGTGCTTTCAAACGTAGTAACACCAAATATTTAGAATCACATTTAGTTCTTTTTTGGCAATATCACTGGGAAAAAGCCTATGGTAATTTCATCAATCACCACTCATCGAAATTATTTCATAATAATCTGTCATTTGGTGAGGCATGAAGACGAATTCCAGTTTAAAACTTCAATTCAAGTACCTGCATTGACTTGAGCGGTGGCTTGCCCTGGTCCTCCACTACTAATCCCACACAGTAGGTCCCCTTTTCCTTGTACGACAGTCTTCTAACCAGCAGCAGCTTGCCCGTACGCTCATCGATCCTGAAGGTATGATGAGGGAACTGTCTGTACTGTGGATTCTCGTTGTGCACGCTCGTCTCGGGCTCGAAGTTCTGCCCGGAAAGCGGCGTGGGCTGGCGGGGCGGCGTGCAGTTGGCTGCCAGGTTCAGAGAGTAGCGCAAATCGGCGTTTTCACCCTCATCCAGGTCGGTTGCTTGAATCAGCAGTGCGCAGTAGCCCGGTGCTTCGTTGACAGATATGCGCAGGTTGGGCAAATCGTACGAGGCGAGGGAGTATTGTGTGTCAAATGACTCCATCACCGGAAACGGAGGCTTTTGTGTCAGTGAGTCTCTTTCATATCCTAAAAGGACCACTTTGCTGTTAGAGCCACTACAAACTCTAATTATTAGTGAAATTCGAAGCTTTTAATGATTCCTCCTTGTAATTTCGTTCATATTTATCAAACTCTTTATCAGTCAATTATGATATATTTTACTGAACCAAACACTCTTTTTTAATGTGATAAGTTTCCGTGTGAAATTTCGAAAGACACTAACAGAATAAATGCGCATCCGTAAATTCCCATATCACATTTATTTATTGGATATTTTTGAAAAAGTCTCTATACTCAAAAACTAGCTAAAAGTCAAGGTTTTTTGCATTTTGCATAATAGGGTACCAAAAATAGAAACCGTTATTCCCTCTAATTCGACATTAGTTGAGCTAATCCTTTTCCTCCAGGATTTAGAAAAAAATTCACTTTAATCCCAAGAATGAAGCCCATTTCGGTACCTTTCACGAAGACGCTAAGGAGGATTTTTCGTTTACAGACTGTTACAAAGTGTTTAATTATCATTTCAATGAAGCAATGAACTCATACATTTACTAGTTTTTTTAAGAGTATCAATGGAAAAACTATTTAAGACCTTGTTATATTATCAAAGTCAGAACTGTAGAAGAGGTGACTGCAATTTCTGGTCCTTTTATTTCCCTGAAGGCGACAGAATCCTATGACTTTCACATCGACTATAAGTGATTAATTTTTTTAGATTTTAAGCACAAGTAAATGCATCAGGTGACTTAATTCTGGCTACGTGGGTATAGCAGTCAGGCCTAAGAACTTACGAGCGTCGGGGTATTCAATGGAATGGATGATGGGTGCGTTGTCGTTGACATCGAGAATGTTCACACAGATTCGCGCTGTCGAGGACAGTGCTGTGTCTGGAGACTTGTCTTTGGCTTGGACTTGGAAGCAGTATCGCGACTGCCAAAAAATCTTTGTTTTAGTATTTAGTAAGTGGAACCAATAAAACGAAATTATTTATAAATATAATCAACTGAACTGAAAGGAACATTCACAGACTTATGAACTTCACTCAATGGGGATTTCAGATATAACGCACTATTTGCAAAGCTTATACTCTCTGGTTCATATTTTCAGACTAGAAACGAACACTTGATATTAGCCATCTCAAACTCCAATTCTAAATTTAACTATTTTCAAAAGCGACATTTCACGACAACTGAAAGCCTCAAAACAGCAAGGTTCCTAAAAAGCCTCACTAGTTTAACCAACTCAGAATGAGCGTGTTTTGTGCGTTTGTTGCTTTGTTTTCACATTAAGCCAAGCTATGTTGGTTTGTAGGTTTTTTGTCCGCTTTCAAATGAATTCTATTTTTTGCAGCTGGTGATTCACCATCATTCTGAGAAAGGTCTGTGCATTTCTACCACCACGGTGGGAGAAAAATCTCCAGAAAATCTATCATCATTCTCCTCGTTTTGTACGCCATTTCAACTCAGGGTGCATTGTTTCCCATAATGAAAACAAAAATTAGGACTACTACACTGGTGCCAAATGCTCTTGAGCTTATTCTGTATTGCAATGAACATTTGAAAATAAAGGAGATGGTTGAGATCTGACCCATGAGAAGTACAAACGAATCTCCCTATGATTACCACGTTTTAGTCACAAAATATACATTCAATATTTAGTGAGCGTTATTTAGACTATCAAGCATAATAAGCCGTCGATCTTAAGACATTATTTTTACCACCCGTAATTCACATACACAAAACTCACTATTCCAGTGAATTGAAGATAGATATTAATTTTGATCTGCTAGTTCGAAAGCAGGCTGAACCTAGAATGAGGCTGCCTGTTTGTTAATCCCCATGTGGTGGGTCTTTATCTGATACATGTCTCACCTGTTTTTCCCGATCAAATTGTCGTGTGGAGAAGATGCTGCCATTTTTGGTCATTCGGAAGCCGAGGACCTGGGTGATTTGCGGTCCACTGAACATGGAACGCGGGTCTTCGGGGACAATTTCAAAGGTCACCTCGCCGTTGACTCCTGCGTCGAGGTCAGTCGCCGTGATCTGACCCACAAGGAAGCCTGCCTCCTTGTTCTCGGGCAGGAGAAGCTCTTTAGTCGCTTGGATCAAAGGAGCGTGGTCATTCACATCAGTTATATGAATGGTGACCACTGCTGTGGAAACTAGGTTGTGTTCGCTACCGGCCACCTCGAGGGGATTCGGGCTAGCGTCGAAGGCCACCACTTGAAGCTGAGAGAGATAAAAATGCAACCACAGTCCAATTTCTTAATGTTTTGAGCATTAAAGGAACACAGTCCCTATACTCTACCTACATCTGGGTAAAACAGACACCTTCAGACTGCCTAATAAATAGTATTGCTCTCCCACTGAGCCATGAACATTTTCGCTCACTCTGAGGCTCCCAATCAACTGATTCAATACAGCTGTTGAATCCTCTAAACAGATATGAAGCCACCGAGCAATATCAGATTATAGTCTCATGGAAAAAGTTACTCCATCGGGAGAGCTGATTTTTCTAACGGTTAGTTAGAATGTTTGGCCACCTCGAGCAAGCTTATTTTGCTAACAATCATTGCAAATCTTCAAATTCTAATCAAATTTACCCGCTGGGCCTCCTGTTTACCACAATTTGTTAAACTATAATAAGTTCTTCCTTCAAAAGATTAATTTGTAACAATATGAGGCATTCTTAGTGAAAGAGATGGGTCTGCTATATAAAACCCAATTTCAATAAGACTATTATTATTTAAAAGTTTGCATATGACAAGCGGAAATGTTTCCATTGCTTCTACTGTTTTTATGTCCGGCTTGGGAGCTATTTTATTGATGACTTTTGAAGCAATTGATGATGAATCTCGTGGAATGAATAAATTAAATTTGGCCGGCCTTGAGAAACAAAAACAAACTGATTAGGGACGGGTAAAATAAACAGCAGTATTTCATCTTATTCCAAAAGGTGCATTAGAATGCAGCGCTTCACTTCTTCTAAATAATATGGTTTCATTAAATAAATAAATAGTTTTCAATAAGTTCACAAAGTAGCAAAATTATAAGGAATGGAAAATTTAAAAAATACCGTCTGGAATAAGACCATTACATAAAAAGACAAAATGTACCCACAAGTTTCTTAAAACAGCCTTGAAAACTAAATTCCAGTTTATTTTCGTTATTTGAAATCCCAATCCTAAATTTTGAAACAATGTACTTTTTATAAGTATGCTTGGTGGAGTTCGCTTTTGCCTGAAGCAAGATATTGGAAGGGAATTTAAGATTTAATTTCTGTAGTAAAATGCAGTCATACCCAAGAGCAGCAACGTCTACTTTGCATTTTTAACAACCTCAGCCCGTCTGGAAAATGAAGAGCGTAATGATTCTAGTCTGTACCGACACTTTTAGATCAGAAACTAGTGGTAAATAGTCCTACAAAATGTGCTATTTGAATTATAATCAAATAATGTAGCACATTTCTGCAATCCAAGTACTTTGATCCAGCAAACATTTAAAATGATCGCATGCTGCATTCGAACTTTGTGGATTTCTATTACGATGGTATACTTAAAACTAATTTCTAATACTTCTTGCCTCAGTTTTAATCAAATATTTGAAAAACAAGCCTATCATCAATTTAATTTACCAATATATTAAAATTTAACTGGATTTTGTTTCCTATTATTATTCCCAGCAACCCGTTTTATCAGTTCCGGGTAGTTTTGGATGGCCTGAGGTCCTACCCTTAAGGTAGGTAACGTGTAAGATAAATAATTTAATTACTGTAAAGATAAAATTACCAAGGCGGACATGCCCAGTTGACTCTTATTAGCAAGTTTCAGCTGAGAACATTTCCGATAAAAGGTTTCAAAGTTCTTCGCTGTCTCATAATGCCATTTTAACTCGTTTTGGCAGAGTTTCATGTTAAAAGTTTCGGTTTTACTGACTGAAGACAGCCTGGTTATCCTTCTTGAATATATGCACTTCGGGGTCCAATTTTATTAAAGAGGATGTTATAATATAGTTTTGAAGTTGATAAATCGAACCACTCGACGTGCATTTAGTGGGTCTTCTGCTTTTTTTGCATCAACATTATTAACCTAACGAATGCGGAGATACAATAAGGCCTATAAACATGGATTAAATAAAATGGTCAATAACCGAGGCTCAATCATTTTATGACGTCAAATACCAACAAAGTTTATACCTCGCTCAATTTGTGTCATTGACAAAATTTTCTGATCGACCTGAAATTCCCCCAGTACTTATTTTTAACCTAACTTGTGAGTTACTTTAGCCTCAAAACCTTTTCTACCTTATAACAATTCCAGAAATATTTAACCTAGGATTTTCACATGAATTACATGACGTAATAACTCGTTTATTCCTCTCTGCCTCACTACCCTAGCCATCAGATAACTTGGGCAGTGTTGGTAAGTTTGTCAAAATATCAACTGCCATAGGCATAGTTGTAAATCATCAAAAAAAAATATTTTGGAACGTGGTGGAGAAAAACTTAGCGTGCTTTTACTTGATATACGTCTCTGGTCTCTCTATCAAATCGAGTCATGGCGTAGAGGCGACCTGTCTCCTCGTTCAGGTAAAACAGCGAGGCGTCTTCGTTTTCGTCGGCCAAGCGATACCTTGTTACGGC
Organism: Anomotaenia brevis; assembly: GCA_030710315.1. Lineage (NCBI taxonomy): Eukaryota > Metazoa > Platyhelminthes > Cestoda > Cyclophyllidea > Dilepididae > Anomotaenia > Anomotaenia brevis. The sequence continues at coordinate 64,461 of JAUOZQ010000063.1, read as the reverse complement.
GTTCTCATCAATGTCATAATCCTTCGAAGTTAGCTACAAGGTTTGGAAACAAGCGTTCAGCTTCCCAGTAAAACTGATTTGAAAACATTCGTCTATAATAAGATTTGCGTGATTTAAGAGACCATTGTTCACTTCAAAGACCTATGGAACTATACCAGAACTCATACTTCTATTTAGCATAATTGCTGTTTAATCTTTGGACTGCCAAATAAAGATTTAGTAGTCTTCAACTAAGACAAATTTGTGAAATATGTTCCTCTCTATGAGGTTAACTATTTCTATAGTGAATGAGTTAGCGTTCACTGTCTGAAGTCTCCGTCATAGCATCAGCCAATCGACCTGTTAACTGTGCGTGGTTAAATAGAAATGATTACCTCTTACTCTTTTCCCAAAACCTACGTTTGTTCCCTTAGTTTGATATTTTAACCCCCTCCCCTTTAAGAGAGTAAATGAAACTGAGAAAATGTAAAGCATTGCTTCTAAAATAGCCACTAGTAGTTAACTCCAGATTTATTGTATCATACGCTTAAAAATCTAGAAAATTATTAAATTAATTATATAAAATTAGTAAAATAATTATATCGTTCTTGTTACTCGGTGGATTATTCCGAAAATTTCCATGCGTAATTCTTTCATACATGCCAATTCTCTACCTCTAAATTAGAAACCTCAGTAAGTAGCTGTAGTATTTCACTCATCGCCCAGAAAATTTGATCAAATACAGCAAAAGTCCCATTCAACAATAGTTGTGGCGGATTTGTAGTTCAATAAAGTTGTATACACTCTACATTTGCCTTACTGTGAAGGGAAGCTGGCAGCTAAAGCATTTACTATTTGACTCACTTGCATAATTTCCCTCCTAATATCACTATTTTCCTCCAACTCCGCCTTGAATGCGGACTGGGTGAAGATAGGTGGGTTGTCGTTCTTATCTAGTATGTTGATTGAGAGTGTGAGAGTTGAAGTGCGATGAAGCTGTCGGTTGGAGTCAGCGTAACCTCCACCATAGTGCAGACTGCTGGTCAATCCGACCCCGTCCCAGCAGATGAGGCGCGCCAGCCGCACTGGGGAGCCCTCCTCACGGTCAAGGCTCTGACGCGTGTAGAGATCAAAATGTAGTTCAGGAACGGACCCCGCAGACTCGGCTACGAGGGAGCGGGACTGCATGCTCTCGTCCCGACGCTCGAATCGGATTGGCTGAACCTCGGCACCGTCCGTGGGCTCAGAGCACTCCAGGTAACCGTTCACGGCATAGGTGTCTGCATCCCGAACTATCACCTTCGTTTAATCATCAATGGAGGAATCAATCTACCAATGCATTTGTTGCTCCCTTACTTGAAGAAAAATTCGCTCGGCACCATGGTGAATGTTTGCATGTTATTTTATTAGTTAAACTTGTAGATAATTTAACATAGAAACTCCAAATTGCTATCCTACAACCTCAACTAACTTTGTTAGAATTTTCTTTTCTACTAGAACTTCACCTATTTAACCATCAAAGGATTTAGTGGAGGAAAAGAATAAAAATCGAACCAACTCATCGAAATAAGACCCATTTTTAGTAAAAGATAGAAAACGTTATTCCTCTGTTTTATTTATTAAAAACGCTTCTGATAGTCGCTTTTGTAGCCCCAAAAAGCACTGGTGTAAATTCTGTAATCATAATAAATATTGCGACAAATTTCTACAGAATTACCTGTGATATCAGATTTACTATCATACTTTTGTGTGCCCTTAATATGTTGTGTTTCATAATATGAGCCCGAGTTTAGAGAATTAGCTCGAATCTCTGTCAAGGGTTACAAAGTTTATTCAGTCATCTTTTTCTGGGATTCACTACCAAAACGAAAAGTAAAAAGTTAGCTTGTACGAATAAAGTGGATTTTACTTGCGCTAAAATTATCATGAATGCCTTCATTAAACCTTAATCACTCATAAAAGTAACAAAACTACAGGCTTTCGACACCCTATTTTAGTTCAGTAGTTTTTTTAAAGATCAGAAAGATCAGAACTGATCTGACATGAGATCATCGGATCAATTCATAGCAAAAAATATATTGTCTCAATGGCCAGTCCTAAGATATTTTATCTGATTACACGTTAGAATGTGGAAATAAAGATAGTGTTTTTTTTATAAACCCGCCTCAACCGCCCAAATTAGGAGCTGAAACGTCTCAGCACGCAACTCCAGCTACCACAACTTGAAAGCCAATTTCGAAAAAACACCAATAGAACGGCTTCAGCTCTCAACAGATTGACTAACCAAGGCCAAATTTAGGTCTACTAGCCTTGCCATTCAATCTGAAAAAAAGATACGTGAACCTGTACGATTGAGAGATTTTGTTCCTTGAATTTAAAGCGAACATCTAGTTGAAAATTTCCATTATGTTTATTTTCAATCAAATCTACACTTCTTAAAATTGAAGTCGAAAAATTTTAAGTAACTGGGGTTTGCACAATCCTGAAGTCTCTATGGAAACGAGTAAACAGTGAAAACTTGCAAAAGCGTAAGAGGGACAGACTGTAGCTTAGGTTTTCCGGAAATCTCGTGTTGTTCAGACGCTTTTGCAGCGCAAGTTGTACTATAGTTATGATTCCTTTAACAGTGTATTTGCCTATTTTACATGTGTAAGAGCACTGAAAATCGAATAGAGTTATACTTGAAGTTAATAGCATCTAAATTTGAAGTAGTGGTGGTGGGTAGCTGGAATAAGCCCGTACCAGAAATAGTTCGATCTTCTGTTTTAGAAAAACTGCTTGAAAAATTACCTTCACCCCATTTTTTGCAACTTCGATGAAATGCCTAAATACCCAGGCTTGATTAAAACTACTTCAATTACTGTTAGCTCTTTTCTTCGAATTCTACCAAAACTGTATAATTTATTGGGTGTTTAGGTGGAGTTTGTAGGAATCGACAGAAAGAAATGAAATTCAGTGGTAATAAATTAAGGCAGGAATGTTCAATGGAGAATGACAAAAAGGTTTTTTACAGATTCTGAGCTGGTTTTCAATGTTAAATTTCAATGCCATACACCACATTACATTCTAATTTTCTCAAAGAAAGTTATTCATTTATTTATTTTTTGAGTCAATTATATTTACTCCTGTGTACTGAGTACACCTCAGATCCGTACAAGTTGAACACGCTAGATTATTGGGTTAGATAGCTAAGCTAACCTGACCAATGAGAATATTGGGTGGCTGGTTCTCCTCAACTGTTAGATGCGTGGGGTTCACAATGTATGTGGGGTCCTCATCATTCACATCCAGAAGTCGAATGTGCAGACGAGCTGAAGCAGAAAACTCTCCGTCGCTCGCTTTGATTGGCAGATTGTACTCGATCCGTTTTTCGTAATCAAAGGCCTCTCGCAATCTCACTTTTCCATCGGACTCCACGTCGAATGGTGTCGACAGATTTATTCCTGGAGCCGTATTGATGTAGTAGGTCAGAACAGCATCTGCATCCCGATCAACCGCTCTCAACTGTAGTAACATAAAGGAACTGACTTCTCTTTCTTTGCGAAATAAATTAATCATGTGAACTGGTCATGGATTCATTAAGTCACTTTATTTATGTAATTACGCAATCATTGTAAAAGCTACTGAAGTAAACTGTCAATGAAAGTTTATAATGTTGAAATTCTTTTCAAGTCCGTAACACGTAGCCTATATTCCCATAAGGCAAACAAAAGGTAAAAATAAGTGCAAACGTCAACTTTTGCAATGAGCTTGACTGAAATGCAAAGCTAGTCACTCATTTATTAAAAAACATAGGATATATTACCTTTTATCATGAAAAATAAAAGAGAAGAAACTCATGAAAATATACCCGAAAATATCCATCATTGTGCTCGTCAAAACCCTTAAAGACCTAAGTGGAGGTTTTTATCTTCTGTACTGTTGAAATGAATAGATTTCGAAACATTAGGTTTTCTACTTGCCTCAATGATAACTGTTCCAGGTTGAAAGTCTTCTGGAACTTCCACTGAATAGAAAGACTGCGGGAAAACTGGTTCCATATCATTGATATTGAGCACTTGGATGATAACCAGAAGCTGTGCCTCTAGATTCACTGACTTCGGACTATCGGACTGCAAATCTGGATCAAACGCCACCAGTGTAAATCCATATTCCTTCGCATCCTCATAGTCCAAGTCCTCCTTGAGCACTAGAAGGGGTCTTGAGTCATTGGTGACGCTTAGCTCGACCATTTTCATAGAAGCGTACTGATTTGCTGCAAACTCCAGGCGATAGGAGATGGACGAGTATTCTGGCGTTACATCCCTATCCACAGCTCTGGGCAGTTCAATAGTGCGTCCTTTTCTGTAAATCACCTCTTTGAGGCGAAGAATGAATGGCCTAGAAATATCGTCAGGGAACTCTACACTATTATCGTCCACGTCAATCACTTGAATCCTCACATGGATGAACGCAACCAGTTTCTTATCATTCCACACGTTCACAGTGACGCTGAGGAATGTATCGAGGGTTGATCGACACTGTCCAGTACATAGCTGTTCAAAGTCGATCACATGCTTGGTGGTGAGCATGGCTGTAGCTTCATCCAAATCCATGAGAGAGGAGGGTTCGCACAGCCGGAAGCGTAGATCCTTGCAGCCATTGTTGACGCCGCAGAGGTGCGAAAAATTGAGCGCTTGATGACGTCGAAGATCGTCGTCTATGTAGCCGATTCTATAGCCAGCGGGCTCGTTTTCTCTTAATGTGTATTGGAGCTGAAATTGCAATTGCTCAGCACAACTCGCAAAATGTAGGATGGAGGTGAGGATAAAATATTTTGGGAATTGCATAGTCAAACCTGAAAATATAATAAATATTTTCTTTTAATCACAAAAAAATTAAGTTGTTCAAATTCTGGTTACTACTTTTAAAGAAAAAAATTGCTAATGATTGTTCACGATAAAAATTAATGTTGAATTTGTGGGTTAATGTAGCCGGCTATAGCTAAACACTTCCTCAAAACTCCATTCAAACTTTATGTTTAAATAAGTTGTAACGCTGCGACATCGAAGAACCATTTTGCATGAAAAGATAAAGCCCATGTTTGGGATTTGAAATTGCCCTTCACTGGTTTTTGTTGTTATATTATAAATCAAAGAATGCTTACGCAGAATTCAGATAGCGGAAATATTAGGCCTTGGCAGAGCAAAGCTACCCTAGTCGTCAGCAGCAGGGTGTTAGCTCGTGGCGTGTTTGTTTTATTGGGTGCAAAACGACCGCGCGCTACGTTCGGTGGTTGTTAGGTGAGGTGGGATGAGGAGGTTGGGTGAGTGGAAGCAAGAGAGTGACTTTTGAATTCTGGCAGGCAACTCAGCTAGCCGTGGCGACAAATAGTCACTCCCCTCCTCATACCAGCATTTGCCATTGGTCCACCCCTATGGCCAATAGCCTTGGCCGGACGAGCTCTTCACTTGCACTCCGTACCAATGCTCTTGAGTTCGGGATGTGCGTGCGTTTGTGTTTCTGAGTGCGTTGTGGAGGAGAAGGTAATGCATTTGCTGCCGGTGAGTTAGCTTATCGAGGGGAGCACGATCTGAAATCCTCTCCCCAATTGAATTACTATTATTAGCCATTGGTTGACTTTTACTCAGGAGTTTCCAGCAATTGGCAACCAATGGTACTAAATTGGAATCAATTTCCGTAGTAAAGTTTGAATTTTTAGAACCCTACAAGTTGGATCAACTAGAGGTGTAGGTGGGCGAGGTCATAGCAGTACGCGAGGTCTAAGAAACTAATCGAGAATTTAATAAGTGGGTTGCTACCAGGGCAAGTTTGTGCTCGGCCTTTACTGCCCGCGGTGATGGCCCCGTACACTAAAGCCTTTGGTCTGTCTGACCACACCCTAAGGTTAGAAAGACTTTTTGTGCATATTTGTAGACAGTTATCGCACTCACGTCATACCAAACTACTGAAATTTTGCCACACGTGTCCCTTGATTCCACAAAGAAATCAGAAATCTTGGTCTAATGCCACTACGCAATATATAATTAAACAATTCCATTTCAAACGCATCATTTAATCAAAGATTGCAGCAGGTATGCTCATAATTTTCTGTGAATATGGTGCAACCAGTTTGAAAAACCGTTATGTTTTCTTTCTGAAAAGCGTCCTCTACATAAATTTGACCAACTGTACAGTTTCTGGACTTATAATAGATAAAAATGGACTGAAGAGGAGGACTGCCGTGCCATTAAGAACATCGGAATAAACACCACCGTAACTTAAACTAAATTTCAAGAAGCCCGTCACTCCAATCTTATTCTATGTAGCTCTTTCATGCGTCTTGTTATTTCATCAATAAATTCATGCCCATTTAGATAAAATGCTAGATAAGAGGGAAGCTAACTATGTCAATGCAAGATTATTTCATTAATGTTTGCCGTATTTCGGTGTGCATTACTACCTCTTGGATGAATTAGGAAAAAGCAGTATTTCACCCTTAAAATGTAGTGTATTTCACTGGAATACGTCGATTTTGAAGAAATGACGAAAGGATCTTTTTTCCGAAAATCCACATTAAATGAACATGGATTTTTCTTTGAATTTTACTCAAACGTCTCAGTTTTATATCTACTAGCAGCTGTCTTAGTTCTCGGCTAACCATGGATTTAAAAAAGAGTTTAAATTGCTCGTTTTCAAATTTCTTAAAATTGAATACTATAAAATGTAGCTCTCGTGTTATTAATAAAAAATCGCTTTTAAGAAGTTCGTTGTAGCCTAAATGATTGTATGAAACTCATTCAAGAGTTATTAATAGTACAACAGAATGAAATGTAATATAATAGTGATAATTTTCTGCACAACTTTTAGATTTATCTAAAAATTGTCAGACTTCAGTTGCAGCACCCGAATGACACTCATATATGTTTTCTCTAATATTGAGTAGCATATTTACATAACGAACGTTTCACAATAGTCAGAAACACCTAGCTCTTCGATGATCAAATCTGGTGGCTTCAAATTTCGGCAAGAGACACTGCTGAGTAGACGGGCAGAGCGAAATTAGGCTGAATTATTGAGTTGACAGCTCTCAAACGAAGCAAGGTTGCGGATTCGCCTATGAGCATGAGCAAAGTCGCTTTTTGCAAAACCCTTCACACTACCGGCTTCTGGGCTCGCTTTTTTACCCACATTGCCCATCTGGAGCAGACGAGGGAGCGAGAACGTATCAGAGAGGTGATGGTAAAACAACTCTTACCCGCAGCGGTCAGTCCGATGTGGGTTTAATGGCCATTTGCCTAAATGTGTCGTCGGAGTGTTCATATCTTGATGCGGAGCAATTGTAGTGTAAATTGAGGCAATGTATGGTATTTTATCCATTAATTTGTCAAGAAATCCTAAAAAGGGGCAAATCCTAGAAAATAGATGAGCTTATTTATAATTAGAGAAGTTTGTATCGAACTGATGGGATTTTGCTTTCGTGTTTTGTCCAGTGACTCATCAATCGGATAAATGTCTGTAATCTCCTCAAAATCTGAGCGAATTTGACCAAACCTGAAAGTAATTTATTTTGTACACTTTCATTACTGCAATAAAGTGTCCTCGACCGCCTTGTGGAAAATAGTTTTACCATTTTTCGGTAATTTAAATGCATCGATATACATTATTTTATAAGTAAGGATGCCTTCAAAATAGTTCAATAGTATAGCTGTAGTATTATGTTGCTGAAAAAATCAATTGTTCATACGAAATGTTAAGTTTAGGTAGAAAGTAGGGGATCTTGACTTTAATTAAATCTGGTAATTCTCTTATTTTTTCCCTCCCTTCTGCCGACTTTTAGTCCTTTTCGTTCCTTTTCCTGTAAAGGCAAACTGGTGGGATAAGAACCCTGTGCATTCCTGCTCTTCAGATCGGGAATCACTAATTCCTCTGTTATGGTCTGTCTTTAGATGTTTAGCCTTTTGACAATCCTCCTCTTCCTCCTCCATACATCCAAGTGATTGTGTGTGGGCTTGATTGGAAGCTGCTCTTCCTCACTCCGCTGCTTCAACTTCCACTTTCATTGCTCAAGTGGGTGAGCCAGCAAGTAGAATTGGGTATATGAAAGTTGGTGTGAGTGAGAGGTGCAGAGGGGCAGGGGGAATCTTTACAAGCGAGCCCTTGTCCGATAAATCATCTGCGCCAAGCCAGAATGGATTGGGGAAATCTAGGTGCTAACCCAACTCACCTAGCAGTAAGAAAGTGAAGGAGAGGGATGACAGTGGAGGAGGAGGGAGGCTTTTAACGATTTCCATCTCGGCCACTGTGGGGGTGGGTCAGCGCGAACCGTATGGTGCGAAGGCGTGCTTCCTCCGCTTGATAAGCCCTGCAAAGAGGGAAAGGACGCTGCCTTGCCTCACTCGACCCCCCCTCTCCTAATCGATAAAGGTCTGCAGCTCCTTATTAGGCTTTTCAGTCACCAACTAGACAAGTTAATGGAGGTGGTAATGTGTAGATGGAGTGAAAGGTTGTGGTCACATTTCATACCAATCAACTTCCATAAAATCCCAAATTCTCGGATTTACTTCCCCAGTCCCTTTCATTGGTATTTAATAATCTCGAGATATTCAGGTTTATTCCATTCGAGGCCTCGTTAAGGGACTAAATCCCTTTTGCGATTTTGAACATTGTTAAGCCATGAGCCCTCTCCAAATCTTCCGCTGGTCAACTTGAACTTTTAGCCTAAAAGATCAATTCTGGATTCACGTTCGGCGAGTAATGCCTGACTTTAGTAGGTGCATATGGGAATAGTGGACAGCGAGGTGGCTCACGATGGAGGGGAGAATCGAGCCCATCGATACTAGAAGGCAACTGAGTCCCTGTTCAAAGGCAATAGAGCAATTAGACGGCTTCTATGTATCAGACATCGTGGAAAAGCACCATGAAACAGTTAAAGCTACTAGTTTTAAATCTCATCTCTCACGCAGGTGGGATTATGGTACTCTAATTGGCTTGAAGTTTAGATTTTTTATAGCCCCCGAAGTTATGACCCATTATCATGAAATTAATTCAAGTATGTATGCTTCGTAGGGCTTGTATGGTATTTTCTTTTCCGAAAAGACACTCCTTGTCAAGCTTATGATATTTTTACAAAAGGAAGGTCGGTGACTAGTTAGAGTTATGAAGGAGTATAGTAACTCAATGTAAAGTGCCGTATGAACTGATTGAAGACGGTGGGTGACTCACCTCACTCAAGCCTAACTCTTTTTCCTCAATCGCACCCATCGCGCGTTAATCCGAGTCATATCACAACGTTATGGCACTGAATTAAACGTCTTTCATAGAAGCTTTGGAAAAATAGACAGAGGAACAGTGCTAATATTTAACGATTTCGTGATCCAATTTTATGATTTAAAAGGATATGCGTCCTAATTTTCGACGTTGCTGACATCCTCCTCCATCGCCAAAAGTACTAATGGTTTCACTGGATTTAATTATTTAAAACTATTTGTACGGCTATCAGATTGGCATATGAACCTATAAGAAATTTTAGTTTTACTTAATGTTTCCTTTAAATGAAGTAATAAATGTGGTCGAAACATCCTGACCCAGACTTTGGTATGGAAGTAAGGACTAAAAGCGATAAAATTATTTAGAGAATACGATTGTTTAGCATTAAACGCTATATGACAAGCATTTGAGGTTCGCCTTATGAGCACAAATAACAATTGCATATAAATTTAAGAAGTGTATGGGCTCAGAACGAATTTGTGAATTAGGAACTTGTAATCGTAGCTAACGACTTTGCACGTTCCGAAATTGCCGGTGAATGTAAGTCACCTGAGTTTCAAAGCTTAGCGAATCTAATCTTTTACATATTTCGAAATATCAAAATATTGGCCAAAATGTGGTTTATATTCAATTTGAGCTCAAGGAAATGCTTCTTCTATTTAAAAGTGGCAAGCCCAAACTAGGTACACATTTTAGGTACAGCATCTATTGTTGTATTTCCATCTAAATAATTGAGTGAATCATACATAGTTCTGAATCAGAGGAAAATATACGAAATACAAGCATAATCTGAAAACCAGTAAGTGCATGTTCGGACTCGACAGAAGTGCGTTTGATTTCGATTGCAGATGAATATGACATGAATTCAAGCATAAACTTCTTCCGATGCATAACGTTCAAATTCAGTTTTTAACCATAAAATAAATCAATTTTGACTGCTCAACGAATGGCAAAATTGCCTAAGCACGATTACCTGCCAGAGAGTCGATCAAAACACATTTGATATTGACTAAAGCTTAATGAAATTTCATATTCTCATAGAAGTAAGGAATAAATTTATAATTTACTATTTTAGCTGAAATTTGTCATATAATTAGCACAATGGTGGCCTTGTGTGATATCTAACCTATCCAACTAGGCTATTCTATCTGACAGCCTCATTTCCCACTTTCGCCCTGTTATGACTTCCGTTGATGTTGATAAACAATATCAACACCAAATAGGTGATGCTTTCCGAAAAGTTCACGACCTTGTGAACATACCATTGTCAGAGGATGTCCCGGTTATACAGGCCTCTAACTTTTCTGTATTGTATCAGGTATCAAAAAACGCATCTTTAAGTAACGTAAAATTCAGGCAAATACTGACACCAACTTTGGTGATATATTTGCTTTCAAGTCAGCATTTGCTGGCTCGTATGAAGATGCTATGGTGTATGCAGAGCTTCAAGACCTTTATAATCAGGGACAGGAATACGCTATAATGTTATATAGTTGGAGATCGATTTCTCGCGCGCTGCCTCATGTAAGGAGGTAAACTAATATTTTAGCCATATGTAGATTCGTTCCAACGAACAGCCCCACCGTCTTGAAATTTACCAAAAGACATTGGAAATCTTAGAACCACACGCAAGAAAACTGCGATCGTTTATGCTTTTCCAGGTTTGTGGAAATTGTTTCTTTTAAATCATTAGGAGAGCGCAATCGAGTGCTTTATAAGCAAACTTAGAGGACTTTCTCGGAAGGAATCCCATCATAAGTCGGGTTTTATGAACCAAATGTATATGCTCATGCTTGGCAAAATGCTAAAGATGTTTGCTTTGCTTGATGAAATGAAGAATATGAAAGCGAGTATGAAAAACGATTTCTCACACTTCAAGCGGTTTGTCTTTTTGCTTTACTTTACGCTATGTAGTGCCTCCCAATTTATGCAGAGTGGTGGAAGTTGTAATTCGGCTGATGGAGAAATGACTGTGAATGAGATGCAAAAGGTCAGTATGTTCCTGGCCACTCAGAAGATCATCCGTGACAAACTGAAGGATAGCTTATCGCAAATCGATGGTTTTGAGGACATTCTTGCTGAAATAATCAATAGTAGCGTTGGCATGTATGAGAACCGTGTCTACGTTCTCCCGGAGGAGAAACATACGCTTGTTATGGTCATTGCGTTCTCATTGTATCTGCTCGATTCATCGAAAGTCGTAGATGGGAAGCAGGTCGGTGTGACCATTCCTAAGATGATGAAGAAAATCAGCATAGGTAAAATCGATCGAATTTTCAAGGAATGCGAAGTCGTCAATCTCTTTGGGGACATGAGCCTAGAGCCGTTCAGTTATGTTAAGCAAACACTGTCCTTTGACCCTTCCAAGTGGCCAGAGTGCACTAGCAATAGGGTATCAAGCCAGGGCGTTCTTCTCACCCATATGACTCGCTTTATGTAAGCATTATTTCCCCTATTCTGTCTATTTAGTCCATCCACCTCATTCCAGTGGTATTTCTTCCATTTGTAGAAATGAATACACGTCTCTGACAGCTGATCTCGCCTGGCACACCAACATTGCAGTTACTCGTACTAGTGAACGTTCAGTGGCGGAAAACCGTGAATTGTACGACCTGGCGCTTCGTGGACTGCAATGTCTATCATCCTGGTCAGTCCAGGTTCTGGACACGTTTACTTGGAAGCTAGCCCACTGTGCTGACGAGCACTCCAACCGCGATTGCCCCAAGGATGCAGAAAACTACGAGCGTGCCACGCGTTATAACTACTCGGCTGAGGAACGCTGTGCTCTCATTCGTCTCGTCACTATGATCAAGTCCGTGCAGACACAACTTTTGCGCCTAGAGACCAACTACTCTGAGGCCATTCGTCGTTCGGTCTATCTTGACCTCCACGGCCTACTCAATCACTTCAGGAATCTTCTCAATAAAGCCAATAGCAAGAAGAAGGACAAGATTAAACTCAACCGACTGGTGCATGCATTACAGGCTACCTGTGCTGACAATGCAGTTGTGGACGCAGTAGAGGCCGATCTCTTGATGACTGGTTCGAGCAGCAGTGGAGGTAAATCCGGCTGGGGAGCCAGATCGGTGTCAGCGAAAGCCTCGGCTCAAAACAGCCTCACTTCGAACTCGAACTCAACGTTGGCGAAGGCGGCAGCTGCGATGGCGAACGCGCCCATGCGTCGAGTAGGGCCCTCGTCTACTCAGCTTTACCTGGTGCGAACCATGTTGGAGCTCATGATCGACCAGGCCTCGCCGTCTGCTAAATACCACTCACTGAGGAAGGAGCTGGATGGCAATACCATGACACTGATTGAGGCCTTCCTCAAAAACAGCTTCTACTGGCCTTATCTCCTCAATTTCAGTGGTGAGATATCTCTTTTTGTTAACGAAGCGTCGATTGTGCTTCTGTGCTTCAGCCCATATAGGCTAGGCAATACAATTTTAGGAGATCCTCTTCTGTTTCGAAAGTTGGCAAGTTAACTCAGTGGTGCTTTGTCAAGCTTGACTGCTGTGTATTCGTCGCTTGTTCAATGACAAGGTACTAAGAAGTCCTAAAAACCTCAGCGATAACTCTATGGCGCAATTAATTCCATATTAGCACCGTTTATATTTTGAATAGATTCCTTTCTCACTGGTTAATTTGATTTGCGCTATCATCAGCCGCATTCTTAAACTAAATAATTGGCTTTTGAGTAGGATTTTTTATCGTCAGTTGTGTGATGTGTGTCTGCTTTTCACTTTAGAAACGCTGGTCAAATGTTGCGATCTTTCTCAGCTTTGGTATCGGGAGTTTTTCCTGGAGATAGCCAATGGCACACGCATTCAATTTCCCATCGAAATGAGTATTCCCTGGATCTTGACGGACCATATCTTGGAGACGCACGATCCTGCCTTAATGGAGTCACTGCTCTATCCACTAGACCTCTACAACGACGCTGCTGACTGCGCCCTGAACCGCTTCCATCGACGCTTCTTCTTTGATGAGATCGAAGCTGAGGCCAATCTTGTCTTCGACCAATTGGTGTACAAATTATCGGACCAGTTGTTCAGATACTATAAGCAGTACGCAGCCTCCATTCTGCTCGACAAGAAGTTTCGTATGGCGGCTCAGAAAGCTGGGTGGCGCGAGCCGTACCCTCAACCCAACCGATATGCATCTGCTCTTATCCGTCAACACAGTGTTCAGCTGCTTGGACGCTCCATTGACCTCTCGTACCTCCTCTCGCAACGCATCAATCGAGCCATCATGAAGTCCCTCGAAGAGGCAATTCATCGCTTCCAGTGCTCAGACGTCACTGCAGTCGTGGTAAATTGGCTTACCACTTCTTCACCGTGTCTTTTGTGATTTAATTGTGCTGTTCTGACCTGTAGAAAACCTATTTCAGTGGCATCATTTAAACTTTTACTGAAAATTTTCTAGTAGTAGATTGTGTTAGCTGTGTAAGTCAAGCCTTATGACTTCGTTTCACACGAAGAAATAGTTTCTTGACGATTGTTGTAACTTTTTTTGTGCTTATATTCTTCCCATCTTTCATAAACTGTTCATTTTTAAGTCTCTGGTTCTTCGTTGCCGTTGGTATATTTAAACTGACTCGCAATAGCAAGAATACAGATGACATGGTTGTCGGTCTATCCGAGATTGTCTGGCACTAAATTGAATCTATGTGTAAACCTCAGTGGCTAATTTTTTCACATTTTTTATTTATTTCGCAATTAGGAGCTCGAAGCCCTGATTGAATGCAATCGATTGTGCCACCGGATGCTCTCGGAGCATTTGGAGCTGGACGACTTCGACGACATGCTCCAGGAGGCTAATAACCTGGTAACCTCACCGCTGAGCAAGGTCGCTTTCCACGTCTTCTGGGAGGTCACTTGGGACCTCGTCAAAAACTACTGCTACAACGGTGCTACAAACAGGTATGCCGCCTCTTCCCCCAACTGTGGACCTTCTCTGAATGCATCACATACTTCTTGCTTTTGAAACTGACGGAATCGCTATGGACACCTAAAAAGTACTGTTATTCGTACTCATCTGGTAGAGATTAAAGTGGTAGATTCCTGAGGTTGTAAGAATGGGGTAGAATGGCGTTCCCAAAGTATAGGATAACAAATTTGGTCATTGAAATTGTTGCCTTAATAGAGCAAATAAGCGGTTTAGGTGGAAATTGTCAAGAAAGTAAATTAACCAATCTGTGCTTTTTTACATTCTTGTGACTGACTGCAATGCTTTTTAGTCCTATAAATGCAATGTACCACTTTGCGCTAGGCGTTACCTCCTTTCTACCTCGGCGACAAGTCAGAAGTGTATTTTCTCTTATGTAATACTGTTTCATACCCTGTATTAACTAAACGCTAGCGAGCAACAAACCAAAAGGCAGCTAATATCTCCTAGTCTTAAAGGGTTGCCCGTCGTGCCACATTTTATTTCTGCTTCCAGTTTTTTTATTTTCCTTCTATCGCACCAATTGTGTTTACGATGTCTACTATCATCGATTCCGAGCAGATGGTTTAGCTGATTAGCATCTGCAAGAGAGCAGTTCATTAACTTCCGGTCGGTGAGTAGAATCATTCAAGCCTTCTCGATATACACATGTATATGCTCGATGTGACCGAGGGGTGTGTGTGTGGATGTGTTGTCCGTTCCTGCAGGTTCGTGCGCACGCGGTTCGCGCTGTCAGAGACACTGGAGCGCGAGAAGCCGTCGTTGTGCGCGCCGGAGTACTTGTGGGGCAGCAAGAGCCTCAACGCCTGCTTCGAAGCCATCTTCCAACTCCACCGCGGTTTCATCGGCGCGCCGCACTTCTCAGCCATTTGCCGCCTGCTCGGCTACCAGGGCATTTTCATCATTTTCACCGAGATCATGAAGTTCTGCAAGTCTCTCGTGAGTCATTCTACCCTCTTTTAAGGGTCCT
The DNA here is from genome assembly GCA_030710315.1 of Anomotaenia brevis. NCBI lineage: Eukaryota > Metazoa > Platyhelminthes > Cestoda > Cyclophyllidea > Dilepididae > Anomotaenia > Anomotaenia brevis. The sequence continues at coordinate 49,319 of JAUOZQ010000063.1, read as the reverse complement.
TTCGTTGAATGGCTTCCCCACACTGGGTCATTCTTCTCTACCCCTTTTAGCATTCTGTTATTTTCTCTGGCGCACTTCGGCATTACTTTTTGGCATTTCCCTCTTCCATAAATTTCGAAGTTCCCCTAATTCTTCCTCCTCTCAGTTGTTATTTTTCCCTTCTCTATCATTCCGAGTAGTTTTTGAACTCCATCAACTTAGAGCCAATTTACGAAACGCTGAATATAGCGTTTGTTAAAGATCTTGGATTTTCTTCAGACCTACCTTTTTTGAAACCATTAATTCTATGCAGGTGCAAATATAGGATGTTTCAGTTGTTCTTTGAGCTTGAACATGTTCACGTTGATAAATGCCCCCTAGTATTCTCCCTTTTATTCATTTTCCACATTAGCGCATACTTTAAATCAATGTTTTCTCTCCAAGGTCCTGAGGTTCTGTGAACCCTCTCTCTTCTCAGTTGCGGTGTACTCCTTCTCTGTCTTGGCGTTCCCAGTAGTTTTTGGAGCATTTTATCTTCCCAGAGTTAGCAAATGAAAACACAGAATGAATTGTGTTTCCTATGGTTCTGAATTTCTTTTATCTAAAACCCAAAAAGTTGATGCAAATGTGAATATTTGTTCTATCAGCCTGAACATACTCGTGTCGATAAATCTACTCTATCATTTGCTCAGTTTCCCTAATAAATCATGTTTTGAATAAATTATTTTCCTCTGCGATGTCGAAGTTCCGGAACCCCTCCTATTCTCAACTGCGATTAGTTCCTACTCTATCGTAACGTTTCAAAATGTCTTGGGAACATGGTCATTTTCTTAGAGCTAATGTGGGATCATGGAGTTTCATCAGACATTTCTCGCCCTTTTGCCCAACTCGGCTTATCCTTTTTAGATGGGAATATATGATGTTGGTAGTTGTTCTAACAGCTAAAGCTTGTTCATATCGATATATCTCACCCAGGTATTCTCTCATCCATTTACTCGGCTTCCTCACTCAATGGAACATTTATGAAACGGCTCTTCGACGCTCGTAAATCATTTGGTCGCAACTTTAAGTGTTTCCCTGTTTTTTTTTCTCTACAAACTGTGCGTTTGACTTCGTGATTACAATTTTAATTTTATGATACAATGGAGCCTTTCTCTTTTATGGATTTCTAATTTTGTTTCCGCAGAGGAGCTGATTAGAAGGCAGGTTCTAAAGAGGCACACCAGTTACCTTCAATCGCAGGTACTGAAAAGATGTTGGTCTTCTGTGAATCTCCTGTTAAGTCCTGTACACATTCTAGCCTATTTTTTCATCGTGTTATAAATGTTTTGAATAACAGCAGTTCCTAACTGGTAACTGTAGTCCTGGGATCTTAAGGGGGCTTGGCTGAAAGATGAATGACATCGACGTTTGAGAGCCTTAGTTTTCCCCCCAGTGATTGATAATGGGCTTTATTTGAAGCATCAGGTTTCGCTTAGAGGTTCAAACAGGTGTTTGGACTGTGTCTCTAGCTATTTGTTATTCACCTGCTCAATTATATACTTGTCTCGATTTGCCCATGTGCATCCATTTGCCTTCTTTCATCTTTTTTATTCATCATGTTTATTCATATGGTATAGTTCTTTGTAAAACCACTGCCTCTCCAAATTTATCTTCCGTGGGTAAAAAATATTACCGCCGTTATGACTGTTATATGTCTAAACACCATCTCCTCTTCTGTTTGCAAATTCGAAATTCTCACTTGAAGTTCTCGACAAACTCGTAATTAGAAGTTTAACTAAAGTAGATTTTTACCTGCTGGAAGTTCAATCAACGCCCAAAAGCCGCAGGCACACCTTAAGTCGACTCCGCGGAAGCTGCTTAAGGGTCGCCTGGACTTGGATTCCCCCAAATTTCGGAAGTAAATGTGGCTTCTACCACCCTTACTTGAGAGGTTTATCTGTCATGCATCACGATTCATTTTGTGGGAGTGAGTGTCATGTTCATTGCTAACGGTTTAATTGCCAATTTTCAAACAAAAATGGGGCTCCATTGGCCAGTTTCGGGGCTGCGTTGTTTTATTTACATTTCATTCAGTTACTATTTTCCGTGTACAGTGAGGATGAATAAAATATCGCAAACTGGTGTCGGGACTCTCCGTTAGTCTGTACATCTGTTATATGGTACAGTCGTACTACAGTAAAGATTCTTTGTGTCGCATCCGGCAAGAGTACGTGTGACAAATTAAACCTTGAGAAGTGGTTAAGAGAGTTCTGCGTTGTGGATAGACCATTAAATAAAGGGTTACTTGTAGAGCCGAGTTGATTAGAATCGTGGTTGTGCGTTGTACAGATAAACCAGACGATAAAAGAGTATGTGCGTCGGCTGGCGAGCATGATGCCTAAGTCGGTCTCGCTGCCGAGCCCCACGGCCAACTCCGAGAGCCAGTACGCTCTCTACGCCAACGCCCTCCAACGCGTCTACCAGTACTCCGACCTGCGCACCAACGTCTGCCAGAACTTCCGAGAACTCGGCAACATCATCATCTTCTGTCTCCAGGTCGAGAAGCGCCTCGTGAGTTCCCCTTCACCTTTCTTCGTCCTCGTCCACTTATTTAGTAAAGATACAGCGGATGAAGCAAATTTTCGAAGCAGGGGCCATGATATTCTGGGTGTTCGCGATAAGCTTGGAAGTATCGACAAGAAAAAGGAGAAATGTTTGGTAGCTTCCAAATGTACCAAGTTAAAAGCAAATTCAATACACAAAGAAGTTTACTTAACCACCGAACTTAGCGTCAGTCAATCCGGGATTCTCATAAAAACCATTTACTCTGCCGTCAATTAATTGGCACGCCGAGTAGTCTATTTTTCGATGGCAGCGCCCAACCATGTGCAATAATCCGTCTGTAGGAGAGTTGAGCGGAGGCTAAACAGTGGGAAGTGGTGTAGTTGCAAAAAATTGCTTGGCACCATTTTGGTTTTCTTCCCTTTGGTCTGAGGGCAAGGGGTCTAATCCTACTGCCCCACATTTGGTTAACCTCGTTATCCAGGGTTTTACTGTAGTGTTTAGCAATACTACCTAAGTTCCGCTTCCTTAAATTTCTTTCTGCAGATTTTTGGAGAAATCTTGCTGTGCGAGCAGTCAAATCGTCTGTTGTATTACTCTCTTCTAACCACCACAGCCTCGCAGTTTCCGTTACCTCTTTGCCTCTAGTTCACGTTGTTGGATTATCTTCACCGTGTTTAGAAGGGAGCATTGAGCAGCGACCGTAATTCCCTTATTGTGAGGCCCGGCGAGGCGAATCGTCATGATACAAGTTATTCCTTTCCATGGTTCAGATGTGTTTTAGTCGTCGACCATTCTCGTCATTGGGGAAGAATTTATACTTTAAAGATAGCTTAGTGAGCCTGAACAACGAAAAGTCCAGTAATTTTTTTCTTAACTCTGTGTCCTAATGACTTGTTATTATCTATAGGCTGACTCTCGGGTGTGTAGTGTGCTGACAAAAAAGCGGAAAAATTTTAAAACGATTTTAAGTAAAATGACGTGGATATAAGGCGAAGGGATTTTTCTATCATTGGTGTGTGTTGGTTAATCAGCATCCAGCGGAATGTAGTATGTAAGCAAATGATGCCGATAGTGCTAGTGGTGATGGGCTGCTAAGTCTCTTCTAGGTTAGTGGCATGTGATAGTGTCTAGTCCAAGCAACTCACGAAATTTGTCAGGGTCCTCGGGATTTGCTCCAACGTAAACTAGTTGTCAAGTCATGACCAAGGCTTTTCAAATGCTGCCAGCTAATCCACCGTGACGAATTTTTGTAAAAAAGTTTGTTTCAATTGCATTTAGAGTTGAGAATTTATTGTAGGAAAAGCAGGCATATGATAAATTATGGAGATCAGATAAGTGCTACGTCTTGGTACTGAAGTAGGTTTGGTGGAAGTGTCTTTGAAATTGATTCATGGTTTGATCTTCTTTATTTAGACAACGGAGGATCTCTGTGACCTCAAGCACGCAGATGCCTTTATCCGAAAACCAACTCGTAAGTGGCCGGTGATGCATATATTACTCGAAAGAGGTTCCGATTTTCCTAGTCCTCCTTTTAAACCCTCCAGCTGAACGTATTAACTCGGATCCAAAGATGCGCGAGCAACAAAGTCAGATTGACGCCTTGAATATTTACAAGGTCGCAGCTGCCGTCGGCTCGCCGGAGGTAATCCTTTCACTTTACGTAATTAACTCACCCCCCATTCTCGTCCATCTGTACCTATTTTTAGAACATTTAAGCTCTCCCGCTCAGTCGCTAATGCGCTCGTGTGTGTTTCAACTTTGTAGCTCATCGAATTGGCTGACGGAAACGAGGTTCTTACAAGGGAGCGCTTGTGTTGCGGTTTGGTGCTTTTCGAACAGGTAAACAAACCCTTACTTTTTCGAGTGACGGACTTTTTTTCGTGTCCCAAGACTACTGAGAGCGCGATAGCACTCATTGCACTGTCGGTCAAGTTTATGGTAAACGGTGGTCTGTTAATTTGTACCGCGACCTTGTCATTCGTTTCACTTCAGAGCCTGTGCCAGAATTTTGGTGTTACTTAAAACAATCATGGCCTTTATGATCTCAGAAATTCGAAGTGAGCCATTGTCAGACTAACCTCGCTGATGTGATCAAAAGTCAGTTTTAAGACTATTGCTACACCTGGTGCGGGAACGCAGGCTTTGATAATCTATTAAGCCACTTAGATAATGAATGTTCGTGATATCAACTTAAGGTTTAAAAGGTCACTTTCCTTGCCCCTAATTCAGTTTTAAAGCAGGTCGCTAATTTGACTACTAATTATCGGTAAAATGTTCTGAATATAAGATCAGTGTGATTTTTGGTGTTGTACACTACTTGTATCAAAACCTGTGCACTGCAGTCGCCTTTGCAACTGACTTTGTGATCATTTAGATTCGAAACTTGGCGCTCAGATTGTGTTTTAGCTGACTTGACTCAAGCACTGTTTGCACTGCAATAACGCGTTCATCGCTTCAACATGTAAATTAAGTTAGATTCTGTTTTGTGCACTTTTACTTAATCGAGACGCATGAGTTCTCTTCATACTTGTCCTTGGCGCTGTAAAGAGACTATTCGTACGGTCAAGTTTATTTGTTACAAGATTCCCTCCTAGCTTCTTCTTCTTATGTTATTTGATTCAAAACCTGACAAATCAACCGATCTTTGCAGGTTTATTTATGCATTACATGGATCTGAACACTCAGTAAAAACACCGCATTTTCTAAGAGGCAACAAGAAAGTGACCTGACTGAGTGGCGAAGATGCTTTACCTTAGCAGCTTTTGCCATGAAGCGAGATTTATTCACGCCCGAGACGTTGCTGTGTACCATGTTCCTGATATTTATTCTGAACGTGATTTTTCAACATGGGGTGCCCACGTTCTTTAAAAGTTAACGTTTAAGCAAGCAAATCGCAAATGATTGCACCAATTTTTGGACTCTGAGTAGCGCCTAGCCACTCATTTGGAGGGGCTCAAATGGATGCGAGATCATGCCAATGATGCTACTAAACTCTCATTCACAGTAATTCCTTATACGTAATCGTCCTCTTTGAACAGCTTGTATAAAACCGTCTAGCTGTGAACTCGAATTTGGGAGCAATCACTAGGGGAAGTAGCATAGTTTGAGCCTCGTTCGGCTATTGAATGCAATGGCTCATATTTCTATTGTTCTTTTTCAATACTTCCTCAGCTCTTGAACAAGATTCGCGAGTTCCTCAATGAAGAAGATTCACAATCGGGTACGGTGGGGAACGGAGGGCTGAGCAGCAATGGCGGTGGTGGTAGCGGAATGATGGTGCGTCCAGTGGTACGCAACGTGTGGTACGGCAACGAAGCCTCAGGGCACCACAACATCGACTACGGTCACGCGGCGGACTCGGGGGGTGAGGAGGTGATTGAGATCGAGGGGTGCACGCAGTTTCACCGCATCTGGTCGGCGGTGCAGTTCGTCTTCAGCACTCCCTTCGGTGAGAACGAGTACACCGTGGAGGAGATGTTCGGCGAGGGGCTCAACTGGGCCGGCTGCACCCTTATCACCCTCCTTGGCCAGCAACGCCGCTTCGAGATGCTCGATTTCGGCGCGCACTTCATCAAACTGCAACGCAGTGACAAAAGGGACACCTCGAAGGATGGAGTAGTGCGTTTCTGTCGTGTTTTCGTAACCTTCACTTCAAAATTTTACGATTAAGAATGCAGATAAGCCGTCAGAAATGCGGCCTTTTTAGACTACCAATGTCACTTGTCGGTATTTGGCCTTTATGCGGCTGAGTTACTTTTGTTATGAGAGCTTTTTCCACAGTTTCCGTTCTATTCGCTGCTCGGATGGTTAAGCTTGGAGTTTTGTCTTCTAGGGGTAGGTAGAGCATTAACAAAAACGTTTGTACAGTTCTTCAATTGTGCGGCCTTGTTTACTGTTTACTTACTTTTCTGTCATCACGTGTTCGAGTCTGTCCCTTAAAGTAGGCATGACAAAACCTCTCGTATGTTTTCTTAGCGGAGCTTTCTCGTCAATTATTAGCTTGATACCACTTCTGGGATTTGTTGAATCTTTTGCACACCTGATATCGTTTAACGGTATAAACATCGCAGATGGTTATTGTTGTCGGTTTTTTTAAAGTAGGTCTTGGAGGGTCTTATGTGAACTGTTTATGAATTCACTCGGACTTTTTATCCGATTTCATCATCAAGGGTTCTTCTATTCTAAAATGTATTTAGCCAGTCATTTAAGTGTGACATCCAACAATGTCTTATGGTTTCTGGGCCTTATATTTCTTTTATTGCAACCGCTGGTTGATAACCCGGTTGCCGGCTGTCTATTGTAATTCTCCATTTTTTCTATTTTAAGTAATTTCGCGAGTTCGGCATTTTCTTAACAAACTGGGCACAAGTTTATCCATAAATCCTTCGTTGTGCAAGCTTTTTATACACAAAAATTCAATAGATCACCTGTTGTACTTCTCAAAACCGTCACTGTTTAATCTTCATGGATAATGGTTTCATGTAGGTCGAAGTTAACTCGGGAAAAGAACTCGATCACCCATTAAGAATCGCTCAGTTAAAGAGGGAGATGTACATCTAAAAAGGCATTTTGAATCCAAATTGGAGACACCTGAATTACCAGAGTAGACATCTAGTAAGCGAAGCGGAAGAGTATGACAACATTCTTTCTAATTGCTAACGTATACTAACTTATATTTGTATGTCCCCTCCCCATGTAGTGCCTTGCACTGTTCGCGACTCGTCTGAGCCGTTTCAACGTGCTAAACCGGCAGATATTCGCTATTCTGAATAACTACCTGCACCCGATCGACCGGGCGGAGGGGCAGGCGGCCGTGCGTCACTTCCCGCCACCCCAGTGGCCTCGAGCCTCCTAAGCGCCTCCGGCTCCCGCTCACCATCTTCTTCCTTGCTATTTCTCTCGTTCTCACATTCATCTTCTTGATGGATCGAGGTCCCCGGATTTGTATGATTTTTACCCCTCTCCCCCACTTCTCTACTCAGTCTCTTGTTACCATGGTGACAATCTGGTCGTATCATGGCGTGCCTGTTTCTTTTATTTGTACACAAGCAAAAGCTTTGCAGTGATCGAATTTGACTTAACTATACAATCTTAAGCGGCACTTATGACATAGAATGTTTCTTTCCTGCTCCGAGTTTAATTGATCTTTTCTGTCTCGTTTATATGGCGATTTAATAGACCTAAGCTTATGACCACCGCTAAATGGGGGTAGTCGGATTTTAGACCATGTACATTTACCAGGATCGATAAGAATATTTCATTCAGACTGCCGTTTTATTGGTTGGTTGTTTTCCATAGATATCTTTGCAGAACCATAGATGGATTTGGTCTAGAAATATTGATCCATTGGAAGTTAGATGCCTTTAAATAGCTGTCGTTTTCTTGTCAATGCTGAGGGGTTTTTGGCTATATAATCATCGAATTATCTGCAACTGGGGTAAGTAGGCTCAAATCCCCATAAATTCGTATTGGATGCAGCGCCGAATTGTCTTGGCCAATACAAATCTTAAGGCGTTTTAACACTCCCTGCTAATGCATAGTAACGTTCGTATTTAACGTATGTTAATTAAAAATACTCATTAAACATGCGAAAGAGACAGGAAGACGGCTTTAGCTCTTTTATTCAGCAAACAAAGATTTTATTTAGATAAACGGAAAATTGCGGCCACTGTGTTGTGCTTACCATTTAGATGAAATTTGTGCTTAAATTTTTCGAAAACATCAGTTTTTTGACACTTAAGCACATCCACGCGGTTGTGACTTTAAACGTTCAACTTAATGCTGCTACCACTGCCTTTGATTTCACCTCTCCCAGAGTAGGCTCTGGCTTGGCTTTTTCGCCCACCTTTCCTCCATGCATTGCTATACTCAAAGACTACCTGGTTGGTGCGTTCACTTTGACCTTCATAAGCAGCGTATTGACGATTCTCGTGGTCGTGGCAGTTTATTTTAGTTGGAGGAGTAGGGGCTTTCCTTTTTTTGCATCCATGATAAAGTTCTTTTTAAGTTGCGATTTCGACGTATACACCATTTAGTAAACCGGTAAGTAAATCCTTTTTCATTGCATTAAATACAAATTCAACGGACTTTCGTCTAGGCAAAAACCATGACCAACCACTGAAGCTCGCATTCAAGCACAGGCGTGATAATTAAGTCAGCAATGAAATATTGATTTATGGATTTGAAATGCTACAACGCATATTTTACTTTTACTGCGTAGGTCTGTCCTTTATAAAATGAGTGGTAATAATCAGAAGCCAGGACCGGCTGCAGGTGATGCAGAAATTCGAAATGCCACTCTAGTTGACACGTTGTTTGGTAACCACGAGAGTCGGCACAGTACTGTTTCAGGATCTCGAGCAACAAACCAGCGACTGAGCAGTCGATTAACGTCTACTCTTCAGCACCATCATTCCATGCAGCTTGAGAGAGTTCACGCAAGACTATTTGATTATCCTCAGTCTTCCCGGGCCATGAGTGATATTCAGATGACACCTCTTCAGGTTTCTGTTCAAACTTCAATCAATGTGCACGAAAACTCCTCAACTTACTCTAATACCGGTCAGGATAACAACAATATGTTCTCGGAAATATCACCTCGGCGAGTAAGATTTTCTGAAATGAATCACAGACCTAGTACACAGTATATGTGCACTATTGATGAAGACAATGTGTGCTCGAATTTTAGACCTGTTTACTCACCCGTTTCAGAGGCGAGTAGAAATAATAACTCTCGAAGACAATTGGAATATCGGTATCCGATATCACGAGTAAATGATAACTTACCAAGATCGGTGGACTACCGCAAAGGAAGAACCCTATGTTTATCATTATCGATAACAGTTTTCATTCTTATCCTCATTGAATTGTCTTTCCTACTTTCTTGTTTACACTTCAAATATAGCTGCGCTTATGTCTCAGGTTTCATATGCCGTACCGGGTTGCTTTCAATAACAATCCTGGTAATTGAGGTGCTGAAGTCTTTTGTAGAGAAAAGTAATTCATCGAAAAATGAACTCTCGGGCCCACCGCCTACCAACTACGTACCTGTACAAATACCCTTACTGACAAGTAGTCTTACTCCTAGGTTTTTGAGCAGATATCCTTTTACAATTCACCCAGAAGCTCTACGTGCTCAAACCATGGTTCCCATGTTGACTGAAATGCCACTGAGCTATAACCGTGTGGCCAATATGCCTTGCATCGATGGGAAACAGTTAGCTTTATGTTCTCTCCTGGTTGTCCTTGATCTAGTGCTCATCGTTGTTCTTCTGACTGCCGGTATTGATTTATCGGCACGACTTTCACTTAGCTCAGGGTCCGCTAGCGTGCGAAACATCTCGAGCACAAATTCATCGTACAATTTCGGGTTGAGTGTGTGCCATCATTCGGATATTGAAGCCGGTCTGGTTTATCTGGTAATTCATGGATTTTTTCTGTGCTTTCGATGTATCACAGGCTTTGTCAATGGTTGCGGCATCTGCTTCAAACAAATCGCATCAAAACGTCGACTTTTGCTCTCAAATCCACCTGAGTTTCTCGCCATGACACCAATGCAACTCGACCCGAGTATTTCACCAAACGAGTCCAAACATCCACGTCAGCTTGTCAGGAGATATCCAAATCGGGGGGCTCGTGGATCGCAGCCTACTTGTTTTTGTCATTATAAGTAGTACTTGTTTGGCATTAAACAATGATTAAACTTATCTATCATTGCGTTTTGGATGATTTCTAGGGACTTTGTTTTGTCCAAAAACGATGTTTCTAATTACTTCATCGACGTTCTCACTTTGATGCATTGAGTACCTTTTGATAACTGATTTATTCTGGTGTTTATAAACCTGCTGTTCAACTGCAACGGTATTGACAATCAAATTTAACAATGTTCCAGTGTTGATGTTGAATTAGACGTCAGAAAGTGTCCCGCTTTATCGCTGACCCAGTGGTACAGTAGGGTTGTAGGCCTTCATTATTAAAATTTTCAAAGCTATAGCTCAAATGCCAATGGTTCTGAGTTTCGGAGCTCAATCTTGATGTTTAAAAGGTGTGCACTATTAATTTTCAGATCCGGATTACCAAGGTTACCCGCAAAGCTCGTCAAACAGATGGACTGATATTTTTGTTACTTTCTGTATTTTGGGAAAACAGCCATGTTTTCATATATGAAACGATGCAAATGTCAGTGATGTGATATGAGGCATCTCAAAAGGCGTTCCCCATCTAAATCACTATTCAGACCTGGGCAAACTTTGGGGTGTATTTTAAGCTAATACGAATATTTTGAGACTGAAAACGAGCGACTGTTGGTAGCACTCCCGACCAATAAAAACGTTAATAGATACAGTGAAATTTGAAAGTTGGTTTGCTAAAAAACTACGAATTGTGTTCATAGTTAACAAGCTGCACTATCTGGTAAATTTTGGATGCTTAAAACGGAAACCAATAATGAAACAGGTGATAGTGGCAAATGTGAAGAACCAATGGGAATCACGGCTATTTATCAGTCCAGTCTTATTTCCGAGCCTTTCTAGCATTGGTATTGTACTCTGTTAATGATAGGATAGTGCAATCCAGTGATGTAAAAATCTTAATGGGCTTTACAAATTTACCATTCCCAATCGTTTGCAGCTATAACGTTAATCACAAGAAGTGGTCGAACTGACTTGCATGAACTCTCAGTTTGTGGAATTTTCGCTAACTCGACACTGGATCTTCGTTTAAGTAAAAGTCGTCTGATTAAAAGAAAAGCCTCATGTATGTATTTATCTTTGCTCCTTTCGCTCGCGATAGCAACTGAAGTACTTTTCTTGGCTTTGGGCTTGGCCCTGAAAGTCTGTCGTTGTGTGACAGGATTCATTGTTGCTGGAAGTATTTTCACCTGTGTATTGGCTGCTTTTGACTGGGTTTCTTCTCTGATCCCAAGCAGACAAATTGTTGATATTTCAAGCACCAGCCGAAATAATGAAGCTCTCTCTGCTCAGCTTATGACTTTGGAGCTTCCTCGAGAGAATCCCTCATTAAGCACAATCCCTACGGACGGTGTTTGTCTCCCTTGCGAAGTTGTAAACGCCAAGTTCGACCAGCAACTAAATCTTAAGAAACGGTCTTCTGTAGCACTGGGTGTTCTGTATGCAGTAGCCTTCACTGCTGTTGTTATAAGTTTCGGTTGGATGTTTCACATCTTGGCTTGCAGCAAGCCCAACCTTCTAACGGAAGAAAATACTACTCAAAACGCTATTTCATCTACCATGTGTACTTCTTCTGATGCAATACTTGGTCTTTGGTTTCTACTCACCCATTTCATCATGTTATTAATCAGGATTCTGTACCTGATGAAAAACAATAATCGAGGTATTATTTGTCGGTACTGGATTTTGACACAAATGTTGGTTGTTAATTAACGAACTTTCTTTGTTAAGGGCGATTTGAAGGACAATTTTATTTAAAAAATTGTAACAAAGTTGCAGATACAATTTCGATCTAAGCAAACGGCTGGGTAGCTTGTTCTCCTGGGGTCTTAAGAACCGTTTTAATCTGAATTCGTCTTTTGTTGTTTGTTACAAATTGTATGATGAACCTCTTTTATGTTCTAGATCACACTGTTTAGATAACGGTTTTATTTTGAGACCTTCTTTAATGCTATTATTAAATAGTCACCAACATCTTTTAGGCAAAAGTTTTACCATGGGTGGGTAAAAAACTGCTACTCGATCTTCTGTATTTGATCCAGCTAAAAGAATTGTTCACCGTCTGCGCAGGTTTATAAAGCTCTTAAATTGTCTAATGCTCACCAACCCTGCCTTCTTTCACATAATTGCAGTGAAGTGATTACAACATCGTCCTCTTCAGTGTAGACATTTGTAGCTTTATTTAGTGTAGAAATAAGTCGTTCTTCAGTGATTTACGGAAATAGCTTATTTGCAGTTGTCTCGTGAACTGCACACGTTTAATTGAACGTCTGGCCTGTTCGATTCCAAACACAATGATTCGGTTGGCGCAAGTCTAGTAGACAACATTGCTACGTCTGCTTACAAACAATACATAAAAGGGAATGTTGAAAACCTGCCTTTCCTTGTGTGGACCCGCCTATGCCCGGAGTGCGCCATGAGTCATAAAGGAACAAAAGACACGAAGTGTGAAAACTTTGAACGAAAAAGGTCTAGGCTTATAAAGTTGAATTTTCATTGAATCTGTTCATTTAAGAATGTATTACCAAGTGCTCCATTTTTATAGAACCCGACTACACTCTTGAGACTAGTGGGAAAGTATGGTGGCGTTCCTGCTTGCATGACACTGAATAGGATGATTGTAGTAGGGGTAAATTTAAAATAAGGTCTTGTTCATAAACTCTTTGCATTTTTGTTGGAAGAACCTCTTGATAAACTTAGCAACTAAAAACTCAGATATGTATCATTGAGCATTCAACTATTTTCCAATATCAGATTAAATTTTACTAACATGATCAAGAGATTGTTTATGCTTAGAAATCGGTAGTTTGATACAGTTAATAAATCCTGAAGAATCTAGTAATTAGAATACAATTTACAGGAGAATTAATGAAAACTGATCATTATAATGGAAGGAGATTTCTCCTCTGCAATCGATGAGCTAAACAACCTTTAATTGCAAGAAATAGCACCATGCTTCGGCAGTAGGAAATCTTTAAAATTCCCTTTTGAACAACGTGAATTCTCCCTTTGTAACTGTATAGGTAGGTTGAGAGCTCAACAAAAGTTGAACAAATAAACCTGTAAATGTCTCCACGGTACTCAAATAAATAGAAGAGTCAGTTAAGAAGCGGAATGGAAGATAGATAAGTTTATTATCAAAATAAGCGCTATTACTACAATCCTACACGTCTACGATCCTATGATCGCTGAACTTATACTCTAACAAATCGAGGCTCTGACAGGGCCCCACAAGGAATGTCCGCTCTCTAGTTTACAACTATCTCAAACAACTAGAGGGCCAGTTAAACAGCAGAGACGAGAAAGCACAGATTCATTCGAACGGACCCAGCTACGAAACGTGTAGGAGTAGATAGGCGTGCATCCAAGCGCACGTCCCTCGTGTCGAGCGTTTCTTTGTCCCAGCCAATGTCCAAATTGTGTTCCCACTATTTATGCTTTGTGCTGACTATAAACTATACCGAGCGTTGACTTGAGACAAGTTCAACTAGAACTATCTGTATGCGTTTTGATTGGGCTAGAGGAAGTAGAAATCACCGGATTTTGAGGCCTGAACTTGTAGTGACATCGCAAATCGTAAGTCCTAGCACGTTCCACAACCCTGTTTATGCTTTGAAGACATCATGTCAAGGCAGTTCGAAGTGTGATATTGAGCTACCTCCCTGGTCATTAGCATTTATTAATCCCGCAAATCGGAATGCCTAAATCCCATCGACAGAAAGCTCCTTTACTATTTGACGGTCCGATTGGCCTGGATTGTGTTTGTTTAAACTTTGCAACTACCTACAACACAGTAGGCACACAAAAGACGAATTTCGCAAACAATGAACACAGTATTGAATAATAAACCATACAAATTTGATTGCTAATGCATCCTGTACGCACAGACAGTGAGAAACGATTACGTACTGATGCTGTTGTGCGCACATGAGTACGAGGCTGACGCGTAACACAAAATTAGACAAACACACTTAGCTGAATCAAGAAAGCATGGCTACTGTTCTACTGCGAGAAAAAGAGGGAAAACGTTTAAACCGAGTGGAGAGGAACGGAAAATCCAGATTCGAAGTGCCAGCTTTGCCTTTAGCCAACTAATTCTGGGGTGCCAGTTGTAGGGCCTTCTGTGCACCAACAGTAATGGCATCTAAAAAGGAACGAAGTAAAATTAGGTATCTGGAGACGGCGAAAACTCAGAATTTCTTGAGTGATGATGAACTTACCAACTTTCTTTTGAAAGCAAGCAGGCTTAGGTGACCAGGCTATGCCAAGGAGATAAACTGGAATGCCGGTGGCAATAATCGCACACCCGTACACTACAATGATGTAAAAGATGGTCATTGGCGGGAATATGGGGAATTAAAAAGCATTCCGAGGGGATTCGTGTACTTACAGGACTCCATGGGAGCACCAACGAAAGAGAAAATGATGAGGAAAGTACTCATTCCAACGTAGATTACAGGGAACAAAATCGGCACCTATTTGAAGAAACCGAACCACGCGGTAGAAAGATTTTACGAATTCGATAAGATTAAGCTTGAAATACCTACCCTAACTGGACGGACAGCGTCTTTGCGAGTGACACGGAAGATAAGGACGATGAGAACTGACAGCGAAATGGCCAACCACTGGACGAATCCCAGGTAGTTCATCAGCTTATAGAGGTCAGTGACTGACAGATACAGCAGTGAGAAGAAAGCCTACAATTGAACGAAACATCCAATAAGAGCCCATTGACAGTCAAGTAGGCTTGTTAGCAGGAAGTGGTAGGCTTACCGTAAAGACTACAGCGGGTAGGGGAGTGAGTTTATGGATATGGAGGAAAGCCATAATTCGAGGCATCTGATTCTCCTCACCGGCCACAAAGAAGATGCGCGAGGTGGTCATCATGGCACCATTGACACCACCGAATGTCGATAGAGCCACGAAGATCGACATTATCCACCAGCCGTGGCTGTAGAGCCGCTGAGCGAAAGTCTACGATGATGGAAGACAAAGTTTCTAACATTTTGGTAGTCATTAATCGTTCTATTGAGCAGGTGGGGCTATCATAGGACCAAGCTACAATTGATGGTACCTCGTAACTTAATTAAGATTATAGGCTGGTGAGTAGGGGGATTGACAAGCTGAGTCAGCACCCACTGCTGCCGGTAGCGGTGGTTGCTGCTTGAACGGGGAAGGCGACCAACTCCACACCAATCAGAATAGGAGGACGGCGCGCCGGCTGCGAAAAAGACACGTGGCTACAACGCAGTCGGAGATACAGCGGCTCCCAAAATAGAACGCGAACGCCAAGCATAGGGACAGATTATCAACATAGCCAAGCGGCTCGACAATCACAATGTATGAGTACTAGCCGAAATGCACATGTTTAAGCTGCCATCCTGTGTAAGCTGATTAGATATAACCAAATTGACGCCAAAGGAGAGAATTTCCACACAGGAAAATACGCACCACTGCAACTGCAGGTGTTGTTAGAATCTCATGGATGTCAACAGTGGTGAAGTAGGCGACGTTGCAAAGCGTATAAGCAGCGGTGACCACGAGACAAGAGAAGACAATAGCAATGGGCAAGTCTCTCTTGGGATTCTTCATTTCCTCGATCATGCAGTTCAGGTAGTTCCAGCCGGCGTAAGCAAAAAGACCGGAGTAAAAGCCTGTAGCAATTCCACCTAGGCTCCAGTCGGATCCCTCAAAAGCTCCAGAGAAGGCCTCAGTTCGACCTCGAAATAGAGATGACAATTTAGACGTTTTAAAAAGTATGCATCACTTTAAGAAAGGGATCATACCAAGGCCCATTTGAACAAATCCGGTAATGATGATCATGATAATGGCGATAAGCTTTCCATAAGTAAAGATATCCTGGACTCTTGTTGAGAGGCGTGTTGAGTAACAGTTGATGTAAGTGATTAGAACTATTTAAAAAAAAACCGGTTACGGGGCCAATATGATGCACACAATAGGATTAATGATTACATACGTAGACACGCAGCGCCGAGAAGTCTGACGACCATATCTGGTTGTGCACAATCAGGGAATATTGGTTGAAGGATGTACTTGGCAAAAGTCATGGCAATGACGGCCATGGTTGCGGGCCTTACAACGATCACTTCGACCCACAGTCGCAGGAAACCAAAGAATGACCCAAAAGCTTCCAAAATGTAGGCGTAGTCAGCGCCAGAACGGTGGATGAGTGTTCCAAGCTCAGCATAGCAGTAAGCACCGAGAAGTGAGAAAAGACCACAAGCAACCCACAGCACTAGGCTAGCACCTACACTCTTAACCTGAGCAAGAATGCCAGTGGGACTGACGAAGATTCCAGATCCGATCATTGATCCAATTATGATGTTAATACTTTGGACCAGTCCAATGGACTTCTCCATTTGCACACGGCCATCAGCTTCCCCACCCATGATTCCAACTTCTGAAAGACATTTGTGCTAATATTTAATATATGGAAGTCTTGTAAGACCATTTAAAGAAATTAATACAACAAGTCCCAATAACGCTTTAAAAGAAAAGAAGCACAATGCATTCATTTATCAAGACCCGACTCACTAGTGACAGAAGCAGATGCCAGCAAGAGGCGCAAAGCACGACAACCAAATAGGGCGCAGCTGCAAGGCGAAATTTGTTCCGATTATGTAAGTGAAAGAAACAAATATTAAAAGGAGGCCGTGAACTGAAATCACAAAATCTCAGTCATTCAGTGCATTTTTGGAAATATTAATGTTAAAAACTTACAATGCAATTATCGCATGTCACCAATTTGGTGAACATTTATTAATACGAGGTATTGTGTCACCGTTAAAATCATGACTATCAACATACATGAAAGGAAAATGCGATAAACAATAGGTTCGAAGAAGAAGTGCCACTTTCAGTGGAAAGATTCGCTAATACGCTGCCTTTTACCATTTTAATGTAGACACACAAATGACCGCTTCATTTGCTGATTCTGGAGCATAGAACCGCAAAGTTTTACTGACTTATGCATCATCACCGCTTAGATTTTGTTCAGACCATTCCCTTACCCATGTTGGGCCTGACGGAGTTCCCTGAATGAAGTAGGATATTAGATATTATGTTTGCAATCAAATTATTGCCTGAGCTTCTCACTAAATATGAAAGAAACTGCATAAGCAATCAAGGGAACTTGTTCTAGCTTTAAGGTAGTAGTGACATTTTGATAATGATAAGATATATTGTTTTTTTATTTATTAACGCCGCACTGGGGATCGATCAGCATCTGTTAATTTGGGTAAATATTGGAATTTCTATCCATTATAATTTCAGAGTGATATTTTGATGTCGTGAGTATAAATTTTATTAACTATCCTTCTCGAGCTAGCTCTCTGTGTATCTAAGCCAAATGTTTGTAAAAATCTTCGGACCTCAATAAGAAGCTTGGAATTTCAATTTTGGATAATTTCCAGAAACAGAGTTGAAATTTCAGCCAGCTACTCTACATAATGTCAATATTGCATATACCGTTTTCTAGGTCATCGAAAATGCCAGCCAAGAATGGGACCGAGGTATTTGAGAACAAATATTCTTTTTTTCTTAGACCAGCGAATTTTTCTCTAAGGATAATATCTTCGCATATAAAACATTGTCTTGGTTTAGGTAAGTGGTTTTAAAGTATTCCAAGGCTCTTTTATAGGCCAAACAGTCATGTAACTCATGTGGTTGTGCGGAGTAATATTATTTTCGCTGTTACCACTGCAAACAAACTTATAATTGCTGGTATCCTGGACAGGAGCTACTTTGCCGGTTAGTTCTCATAAACTTTGGTAGTCAATTGCACTCATTATAAACTCATGAAGTATCCATTTTAGTCCTATCTAAATTTAGTAGTTGGCGGCTAATTAGTATTTTATTCGTTTTTAGAGGTTAACATTGAATCTAGTACAAACGACCTCGTTCATAATATATTCGTTGACTCCCGTGGCTATCATATCTTAATCAGTATGCAGTCTGGTGCCAATTTATACACCACACGAAAATCCAAGAAGTTTAAACAGATTCAAAAAGCGAGGGTATTGCATTTTAAAATTATCATTCACAGATTCCAGGATCACCTTATTGACTCGGTTGCTTGGAATTCATTTAATGAAAGTGACAACAATACTCAAGAAATTTTGATTGGTACAAATGAGGGTTATATCTTCGAAGCAATGTTATCCATATCCGATGAAATTTTTTCCTCCTCAGGTGGTACAGTGATTTGGAAAGAGGTGCGTATTTGTAATGACCTCCGGATAATTTGCTTTGAAGACACAAAATAGCCCTCTGTTGTCTTTCAGCTGATAAAACTAGATCACAGTATAACCGGTCTGGCAGTGATTCGATATCCACCTGGGTCTGCGCTTGTACCCGTAGGTGAACCACAACTTTGTGCTGTGCTCGCCTCCACTCCAGGTCGTCTCTACCAGTTTTTTGGACTTGTTCAATCCTCCAACATTGCCTCTTCTTACCGCTACATGAATGCGCAGTCAGCAGCCACAGCTCTCCGCGAGGGGTACATTCCTGGCTTCTTCGCTCCCGTTTTTGAGTCATATTCGCAAAATGCTTCAGGTTTTTCGATCGCTTTCCAGCTCTGTTTTTACAAGGTGTACCCATTTTAGCAACAGTTTGTTTTTTAGGTGCGAAATGCATAGAATTCCCCATGACATTTGGCTATAGCGATCTCAAGGTATTCAAAAGTGTTGACGATGAAGTTCCAAGTCACTTTGCTTGGATGAATGGTAAGCACTTACTGTGCCTGATTCATGTTTTCACATGATTTGCCTAACTGCGGTTCTGTCCGCTTCACATGTAGCTTCGGGCATCTATATTGGTCAGTTGGATGCGTCTCGTTTGATCGACGCCGATATCGTGGCTAGTGCTGGCGATTCATCTACTCCTTTGAGGATTTCATTGGCCAAGAAGGCAAATTTGATCCCCTATCCGAAAGTACCAGGGGAGGCGATTGGACTTCCTCTATGCGTAGCCCTTACGGCCTTCCATGTCATCGTTGCGTATGCGGACCGCATCAAAGCCATCAACCTCCTCGATGGTCAGCCAATCTTCGTGCAAAGCGTCCGGGAAGGTCTCGGTGGGAAGTTGAGTGGTATTTGTAATGATCCTGTAAGCAACAACGTCTGGTTGTTCAGTACCTCAAGCATTTGCCAACTCACCGTAGCTAATGAAGGTCTACGCGTCTGGCGAATCCTGTTGGATAAGCAGGAATTCAACGAGGCTCGTAAGCATTGCAAAGTATGGGAGGCATCTCAATTTTCCGCGTACTTTTGCTTTTGGATATTCATATTTGTCCTTCTGCTGTATTTTAGACACAACAGCAGTTAAATGAAGTTAATATCCGAGAAGCAGACCTATGCTTTACCCGTGGCGAGTAAGGATATCTAGGAAGTGGTTATTATTAACTGGAATATGCTTAACCTGTTGTTGATCTCTTAGGTATAGACGGGCAGCTGAGCTCTTTGCCGAAACCACTGTGCCATTTGAAGAGGTGGCTCTTAGATTCAGTCAAATTTCCCCCCTAACAGAACTCAAAGTCACTGATAAAGTTAGCGGGCCGGTGATGACCGGCATAGCTCTAACAGAAGACTTTGAATTGCTGGATGAGGAGTCGAAGCCCCAGGAGGCGAATGACAACGATCAGACGCAGAAAGCTCGCGTAGCCTCGTTCGGGTCACAATTCCAGTTGTTGGCTCCCTGTGTGCCACTGAAGATCTTCTTACGTGCTAAGCTGAGGCGTTTAGGTAGTGAAATGGAGAATTGTCAAGCCACAGTCATCGTTCTTTGGTTCATCGAAATTCTCCTGGGTGAAATCGGCCTCTTGGAAAACAAGTGTGTAGAGTCAAATGCTTCTGTCTCGAAGCTGAAGGAAATAGACGACGTTCGAAATGAACTGCGATCTATCTTCAACTCAAAAGCTTCGGTAAGAATTCTCGTTCACTTCGCTGAAGTGAACTCGGTCCTGAGTCTTTCGATTTGTTTCGCAATTTTTGTCCTTTCGTCCACTAAAAGTAAGCCTCATATAGTCACTCATAATCCGCTCAATATTGCATTTTAAATTCTTAATTTTTGAATCCTTGTTATGTGAATCATTTTCGTCGCAGAAAATTCTACACAATTGCAAAGACGCCGTTTACGGTCTACTCTACAGTCACGGAAATTCCGAGGACTTTGTTTATTTTTCCAAACTTAACGGTGGTAAGTTTAACGAGGGTTCATGTAGGCGATTTGATTTGTGAAGTTCGACGTTTTGCTGGTCTTTCATAGACTACGATAAGCTGGTGGACCACTATATGACGCGAGGGGATTACGCGGAGGCACTTTTTATCTTCACTAACCATCCCTCTACTGCTGCAAAGCTCTACAATTATAGCACGCAACTGGTCACTCACGATCCAAAGGCGCTTGTGGATGCTTGGATTCGTGCTGGCCAACGACTCTCTCCCTGCAAGTGCGTTCTTGGATCTTACGTGTCTCTTGTACGTAGGTAGCGACGTGAAGGTTCACATAGAACGCCTCCTTTCATAGTAGATTGACTATCGTGTTAACAGTACCCTTGGGCTCGAGCCTTTATCATTGTATATTCCCTAACCATTCGCTCGATAGTACAAGTGACTTTCGAATGCCTGAGATGCTCATGTCTAGATACTGAAACACCCTTAATGTGACCAATCCGAAATGTATTAAACATGTCCTTGTGATCATTCGAGGAATTTCTTGCTTATTAATGTAGACTCCTACCTGCCATTTTACTCCTGCCTTCGCTCGAGGCTATCCGCTACCTGGAATTTGCGCTGGATAAACTGCATTGTCGTGAGCAGGCCATTCATCACCAGTTGATTCTGCTCTACGCAAACCTGGGCGACTCCACTGCGGATGCGCGGCTTTTGGGCTACTTGAATCTCTACACGCCTTCGGATTTGCACGAAGGCTACGCTGACATTAATGGCGCCGACAACGTCACGGAGGCACTCACATCGGCCAATACTGGCTTAGAGTCTAGTTAGTTTTGTTTTTAAGGCTTCAAAAACCAATGACTGTATATACCCAAGGACTTAAGTCTAAATATTTCGGTATGCACAACAATTTCGAAGTTTTTTCCCCGCCTTCCAGTGCACCATCTCGAATTTACCTGGGCGTGGATCGAATAATTAACTAATGTTTGCCTTGTATGTGTGTGTGTAGGTCTAACTTATGATCCTGGCTTCGCGATCCGGACGGCAAAGGAAAAGAACTGCTTAAAATCCACTGTGTTCCTTCTCCAATCGCTGGGTCTTTACACACAGGCAGTTGAAGAGGCTCTTTCGAAGGTGTTGTTGCTCTTATAAGTAACTGTTTTGATGGGTAGAACGACGTCAGTTTGGCAAAGGAGATCGTCAATTTGGGCATGCTGAGTAGTGATACGCAGCGTACTCTCTGGCTTCGCATAGGTATGTTTCTTGGGTTTGCTGGTGACCGATATCCTCAGCTCGCCATGTCATTACGGATCGCAGTAGCCTTCGCGAAGCCACCGCGCTACTCAAGGAATCCTCACTGCTCCGATTGGAAGACGTCTTCCCCTTTTTTCCAGACTTCATCACCATCGATGAGTTTCGAGTGAGTTTCTGGTTGAAAAGATCCGTTATTTATGTGCTCGTGCTTCCGTTCACACTTGCTTGTCTATTGCAGGAGGTGATCTGTGATTCGCTTGACACGTACAACTCACAAATTGAGCAGCTAAAGGCGGAAATGATGGCGACTGTAGAGAGTACCAACGAGATTAGAGCCCAACTAACTAATCTAAAGTCGCAGTGAGTTGCACTTTCATCTCCTGTGCTCGTTTTATTTCGTAGATCCGGTGGTGAACTTTTTTCGGCGTTTGCACTTCAGCTATGAGATAATTCCAGAGAACGCGCGATGTTCTCAGTGTCTCCAAGCCCTGGCTCTTCGCACCTTCTATGTGTTCCCTTGTGGACACTTTTTTCACACAGACTGTCTTCTCAATTTGGTTAGTTAATTCTTTAAGATGTGGCCTGAAGTTAGTCAATTTGCATTCCGAAGCTACAGTGAAGTGCGATTCATGAAGATGTTTTAATAAAAATAGATCGAATCGCTTTCTTGAAATAAATAAATGTCGGGGCTAAGTTTCTACATTCGCTATAGGAACTCATGGTTTTCGGCAGTGAAAATTAGCCCTAATAGACTTCAGTCCTGTTTTGGGAATTAATTGAAGACACCTTACAAACTATAGGTTTTGTATAAGGCAGTCCTATTTCATGCGCTACTGGACGTCTGTGGTTTTCTAGTCCTTTAGACGGTCGATTTAGTGTTTTTAGCAATCTCTGACCTACGAGAGGACAGTTGAACAACGGGGAGACAAGAGCAAGTATAGATTGATTCGACTTGACCCAGTCAAGCAATGTATGGTATTGGGTTGATGTACATTCCAGCGTTTTCTGGCGTGTGTTTGTTCATACGTCTGTTAGAGGTCGGCTCTAATCACTGGAAACCGGTTCCTTGAGTTTAGTTAAACCGGCATGGTAGATCTGCTCTCTGCTTGTTCCATATGTCGAGACTTGGACCTGTGGTGAGGCGTCAACACTATCGTCATAGTACTTATTACGATTGATTTCTTGTTAAATTTATGGTATCAGAGAATGTGAATGGGTGTTGCAACCGTTTAAAGGTAGTTTCTTGTTTAAATCTACCCATTCTTTGACCTGCTTATTACCAATTGCAATGTATTGAGTCAAGTGAGTAGTTGCGATGTAGTGCTCGATTAATATCGATTTAGCCTCAGGCATAAAAATGTAACCATCATTATTGATACCAGGGTTGGCATCCACTTACAAGTCCTCTTATGCTTCGCTCTAGGTGCGTCCCTTTTTAAGCGACCCAGAAGCCTCAAAGCTGGCTGAATTGTACAAGAAATCGGTGACGGATCCAACAACCGTCCGTCAGTTCAGAGTAATGTTTCCGTACCATTTCCTTACCTCATTTGCTTCCTAGTCATACTTTGACGACCTGGTCGCCGCGGATTGTGCGTTTTGTGGCAAAATGGCCATCGATGGTGTATCCCGTCTCTTCTTTCCAGATGAAAATGCCTACGAAGAGGAGCGAAAGAAGTGGCTGCTCTCGTAGTCGTTATTTTTAATTTCTGTCAGTTCGATTTTTAACTAAAGACCGTGCAATCATATATGTATTCATTGTTCTTCTGCTGACTGGTTCGACATTTTTATCCATATTGCTATCAATGGGTAATATATGGTTGCTTCTTAACTAATCCCATGGTTTGTGCGCATCCAATTGCCTCTTAAATGGCTCCGCACCAAACCAAATGGCAAACCAATATGAAATATAAGTTGGGTTTGTTTTACATTAACAAGGAACATGGGAGTAAAGGGAGGTGCAAAATGAAAGGGTAATTTGTCAGATCAGCTGAAAATATTTGGAAGGATGCACTAGTCTCACAATTTCCGCAGGCTACTAAGTGGTACCCGTCAACCGTAGTAATATACCTAAATAGTTCTACCAATGAATGAGGACCAAGCAAAATTTGTAACCATAAAACTAACGAGGTTCTTGTTACACTGGCTATGGTAGTCACGCAGTCGTGTAGAGATGTGTGCATAGACACCGTATTTATTTATGGCTAGGGTGAACAATACAGTAGCTATGGAAGGGCAACGATGATGGATGCATCGCTATAAAGACATTTCAGGCAAAAACAGTGAGTTACGTGCTGTTTCATGGCTGAAAATCAAATGTCTGAAAAAATGCTATATATACTGAATAAAAACAACTAGTCTTGTATTAATATCTTATTGCAATCTCCTACGAAGATGTATTTCTATCAAAATAGAATCAATTTGTAGCAATAATTAGAGCTGTAAATTTTATTGCCAGTTAGTGCAACACCGGGATTCCTAGAAGCCTTATTTCCATTAATAGCTTTCCTGCTCACCGTCGACCAGTGTTAAATCTGGCTGAACACAAATCCTCTCACGTGACTCGACAAAGTATTTGTCCAGTCAATATCCCGATTTCATTTATTTCCGAATGCCTAATATAAGGAAATGGTGAAATATTTGATCTAAACTTCAAAGCGGATTCGACGAGTACACACCAATGCTCTACATGCGATATTTGATTTTGATCTAATGTACCTATTCTCTATCTCTACTTGCCTTGTGTTTTCAATTTGTAATTTTGTGGTACAGAGAAGACTGATCCAAACAGGAGGATACCAACAAACGATGAACCAAGGCTTTTCTGTGTGATTGACGAGATTCCCGAGCTAATTTCTTGTTTCTTTTAGTTGCACTCGATTTAAAGTATTTGTAAGTTCGAATTTGAATTACACCGTTTTGAAACTAAAACTAAGAAGTTCGTGTGAGGAACAACACATTTTGTCTATGGGTATGAAATAGTGACTGACAATTCTCATGTTAGCAAATCTTCCGATCCTTATATTCGATAACGGGAATTATAAAGATACAAAGCTGGTACCGCTTAAGAGTTGTTGCATTTTCAATAATGTAAAATTAACTTCGTGAAGTCTTTAATGTTATTATGGCTTTTTGCATAAAATAGGTAATTTAATGAATTCCTCGGCATTCGAGTTTAGCTTGTCGAACAGCGTTGATAAACCTCGTGTATTTTTGCCTCGATAATATATTATAAAACAATACAATGAAGAGCATAGTCCATCTGTGTGATCAATTTACATTGCCTAATTGAGGGAAAAATAATACATTAATATGAATGGATTTTAATTTATTATTCACCAGCATCGATTTTAACAGAAACTCATCTTATTTCGTGATATTTTTCTGAACTCAGATGACTTACAAGGGTAAAAAGCATCATGGGGTTTGTGAAATCGGGAATCGTATTTACGTGAATCAGAGTAGAAATCCAATAATTTAATTAGAAGCCGAAAAAGATTTGTCATCACTATCAGGCAAGGAATTATGCCAAAAACATTAAGTCCGAAAAAGATACTAATTCTCCCACACATTAAATATAGGAAATCGATGTATAACAATTTAGCCACCTAAATAGATCCTTATGATATGCTGATCACATGGCGGCATAGGTCGTACATTTGGTATTGAAATAGCCTAGTGTCTCGTTCTCTGCTCTCGCGTTGGGGTTTGATAGATATGGTAAGCCAAAAGCATGGGGAAAAAGATACTCTAAAGCATGTTCCAAATCGGATGATTGCATCATGTTTCGGAGGTGTTCTTACGTCTTTAGTTATGACACCTCTTGATGTTG
Source organism: Anomotaenia brevis (assembly GCA_030710315.1). Taxonomy (NCBI): domain Eukaryota; kingdom Metazoa; phylum Platyhelminthes; class Cestoda; order Cyclophyllidea; family Dilepididae; genus Anomotaenia; species Anomotaenia brevis. The sequence continues at coordinate 23,829 of JAUOZQ010000063.1, read as the reverse complement.
TAAAGGTCCGGATGCAGGTAACTATTTATTTTTGTAATTTCCTCAGTCTTCATATAGGTCCAACCATTGTTTTATATATTGCAATGGACTAATGGATCATTTGTGTGCGGCCACGAATAGTTCTAAGTTGGGTGGCTCGGTTTCCCGAATTTGGTTCAAGAAATCCCCATCCAAGAAGTATGTTTGGTGGCGTGGTGCATCATGCAGCAATCCAGAGGGGCTTTCTTCCTGTGTCTTTCATTCTACATTAAAACAGGGAACTCTTTTTTCTGCTTTTGGGGCTGCTGCAACTAAAGCCTCATCCTTGGTGGGTATTTATCAAATGTACCATTTTTAAGGATTTTTCTGGTGCTATATTTTACTGTTATTTTAGGAGGTTCTCGCTAGTATCGTGAAAAATGAGGGGATATTATCACTTTGGAGTGGTCTATCGCCAACGCTGTATGATGTTGTTCGGTTTCTTTACTCGCATTTAGTTTAATGGCCCTTCCTCAGACCGTGATCTACTACTCCTTAAATGATTGGTTAAAATGTCATATCGCTCGCATAACTACCTTAAATGGCTGGGAAGTAGGCAAGGACGACATATTAGAAATTATTGCCCCCCCCGTTGTTGGAGCAATTTCTCGAGTTTTCGCTGTATTCGCCATTTCTCCGTTGGAGCTAATGCGTACCAAACTTCAGTCGCGACCAATGACACTGAAAACCTTTTACGACACCGCAAGAGCTACCGTTTCGCAGGTACGTGTTCATATGTTAGTCGTGTAAAGATTTATTAGGTTTTTAGAATGCGTATTAATTTTTCTTTATTAAATTATTAGGGTGGAATAAAGAGTTTGTGGATGGGGGTGGGCCCAACACTGCTGCGCGACGTTCCCTATTCCGCTATTTTCTGGTGTATTTTTGACTACAATAAGAACAAATTTTATGAAAGCCGTACTGCTACCTCATCCCTACAGGATGATCCGCTCAAATTTGATTTTTCGGTCGCTTTTACTTATGGTGCTACCGCGGGCTTCGTGAGTTTAGGCCAACTCCTTGTTTGAGGGTGTTTCTCATTTACCGTCTTTTATTTGTTTCGAAGACGGCAGGACTCGTCACTCATCCCTTCGATGTGATCAAAACCCACCGCCAGCTGGAATTAGGTGAAGCGCTTTTTGGACGTAGGTCCTTTTGATTTTTCTGCCTTGTGTACATAGTATGTTGGCCCCTCACAATTGCGCCCTTCATTCTATTTTTCAGGTAAACGATATTCCGGGACTACTTGGAATGCTCTCAAGCGTTTATACAGGGATAAAGGCATAAATGCCATCTACTCTGGTAGGTTAATTAACCCTTTCGATGTTTTCACCGTAATTTTAACGGCTTGTTTTTGGTGCAGGATTCACACCGCGGCTTCTGAAAACAACAGTGGCGTCAGCACTGATGGTCTCCGTGTTCGAAGTTGTGAAGCAGAACCTCGGCGTCTAACTGTACCCGTGGTGTTTGAACTTCCGTAGAGGCTGTACATACCTGTCATCTTTACTGTACAATCGATTATTTGTCCGGAACAAGCATTTTAAAAGTTTCTTTTTCGTTTATCGAAGGGGTTCATGTTCGCCAAATTCGAGATGCTTCTTGGCACTGGGTTTATTAGTTTATAAATGCGGCGGACAGTTTTGGACTGCCAAGGAAATGGAGGGCCTCTGTTTTCGTGTCTCTAAGTTTGTTTTTAAATTGAAACATGACTTTTCAAACTTGGTGAATATTATGTGAAGTAGTGGGGGGTAGTCATTAGGGCCTTAAGCAGCAGATTGGTTCTTAGCAGTTGCATTCAATCCCAACACGAGTTTCAAACTAGGCTTCGTTGTGGTGATTCACATCGTGTCATTCGAGGTCGTGATGTTTGGGTCTTGTTCATAGCATTCATGAGGGTTCGGGAACTTGTATAGCCATTAGTGTATTGAGGGGGGTCACTTTCGTTCACGACGACATTATTTTTTTTAAAATGACATTGTAGTAATTGTCTCTGAGGTAGGTTGCCTTGATATCTATAATAATATTCCATAATACATCATAGAATGAATTTAGCAGGAGAGCGAGAACAGGCGTGCATCCAAACATGTGTCGGCGTGGAGGAATAGCTCGAACCTCGTATTCACACTATGGCGGCTGGGCCGATGGGACACAAGACTGTTCACATCCACTTGACCCAGTGAGTGTGAGCCATTCAGCTCACAGGGCTGAACAGGCCCCAACAGGGCTATAACTAAGACGCCTTCTTATTGGCGTAATTTCAGCACAAATTTATCTCTTAATGACGACATTGAGGCAACAGTAGGTATTTCGTGGAGCTAGCTTTCGATAGTGGATGGTAAGGTAGCAAAAGGTGCTTCCTGCTGGAATAACAGAAAATCGGAAAGAAGGGCCTGTGAAGAGCCTCCAAGAATAGTATAGTCGGTAGGTGAGACCGAAACCGTATTTTCGTGGTTTTTATATTAACGATGTCCTAGCAAACAGATGATACCATAGTTACCAAGGCTGTTAGATCCATGTTGAAACTGCCGCAAAGTAAATCCGTGACGGCCACTGAAATTGAGGAGTCGGATAGCTGGTATTTTCTTAAGTGTTTCATTGTTCCTTGTGCAATGGAATCCCCTCAATCCCTTGTTCGTCTTTAGTATGAGTTGTAGATAGGTACCAGATTTAGTGCAAAAGTTTTTTTGACTAATTTCGAAGCTTCCTATGAAAACTTCGACTAAATAATTTGTCAGTGCTTCTTTGAAGTGATTTCAATCAATGCAATATCAAAAGGATATCAAAATATTTTTATGGTCAGAATATTCCGAATTCAATGTTCTCTAAGTACGAATCGTGTGTTTCAAATAAATTGACACAGTGGTCGGTGGCATTTGAGACAGCTGATTGTAATTTGTGTGAAGTTATGTAATTTCGAAACTTTATTTTTACATTCGGAGAATTTGTACCTCTAAACTTAGGTGACATTTAAGATCTTTTGTTACAATGCGTTTCCATGAAGCTGGTTTCTCCTTCTTTAACTTTCAGGTCACCTACAACTCTAAAACTAACCCACAGGCTTCTAAACACTCTCTTAAATTGGAAGGCGGTAATTATAACTATTGCAGAGTATGTTGACAACAAGGGCACTCCTCAATTGAGAACAAACATTTCTTTTAGACCACATTATATAACTCACATTGAAATGGAACCCAACCACTAGAAAGTGTGTATGTGGAAGTATCTGATGCCAATATATTCTAAACTGGTTAAAAAAGCATTTATGTTTTAAAACGGTTTTGCTCAAGAATTGGGTGTTTGTCCGTATCGTGTTTTCCATTCATCTTATTGATTTCCTGGGATGGAAATTTCTACGTATTTTGGGAATTTTATGCACAAAAAACGAAACTTTAATCTCCTCTTAGCCTACAAGGAAGCTTTTATATTCTATGGAATGGCCACTGGTTTTAGGTCATTCTTGGGGTGGTTGTTTACGCTTATGTCTCCTGTAGCGGTAGCAACACTGCTCCCCCCAAAACGAATCAGCTACATCAGAAGGGAAGAGAAGTCCCGTTACCAGAGTGATAAGAGGCGAGTGCCACAGAGTTTACTCAAGAGTGTGAAATTGGGTCGGATTGGGTTGACCAGGTTTATGGTTTAGTAACTGGGCCAATAAAATTTTGGGTCAGTGAATCCAATCGATTTAAGTTGATTAAGAGGGAGTGAGTACGTGAGATAAGGAACTATGTGAAGCCTAAACGGTGAGGTGAGACTGCCTGGTCATTGCACTTATAATTGATAATATTCTAATTTCAACAGTTTAAGTATTTTCGCAGATCGTGATCGTTGAACCATGGAATAAGAACTGCATTAGACGTCAACTTTTACACAAGTCAAAGCGAAGTTGGAAAGTAAACCGAAGGGCTGAATGTACCAGAATGGATCACTCATGCTTCTTTACGCATAGCTGAATAAATGAACGAGCTTGGTGCCGATGAGGATGATTGACCCCGTGTTGACATGAAAATGTCAAGACCAATACAATTCAGTCAATATCATTAGCTCTGATGCAATGCCATCTGCACTTAGATCTTTCTAACTTAATAGACACCATTTAAAGTGTTACTCATATCAGGTTCGAAGTTGATTCTCAATAACTACCTAGAAATCGCATACTTGTACGTATTCGTTGTGGTGAATTTGTTATTCTGTACAGAAAGTGATTAATTAATCGTTTATTCTAGTAATTTTTGGCTATCGTGGGCTACTTTATACGAAATATGCAGGTTTTTACCCACAGCATTCAAATGAGTGCCTGGTGGACAAATTCACATGCATTACGTAGAATTTTGTAAAGAATGATGTGAGCTTTGAAGAAGCCTAATTGAAAGTTCATTAAAGGGCTACTGTTAATGCATAAAATACAAGGAGTATGGTATGGACCGTTTGATATACACAGTTAATACGTGGATGCCTAAGATACCATCAAACCTGTTTGAAAATAACCCAACTGGTTAGTTTCCAGAATGTTCCCATCCAGTCAGTGACCTGATTAAAGCTCCTCGCTATTATAACGAAAAAAGTGATTACTTGTAAATGCATTGAGAACACTAGGCCGCACACCCTCCCAATCTCACCGACGCTTTATCTAGGTTAGGTCGAATAAGCCTGCGCTGTCCCCCTGTCGGTACTGGGATAGATTAATCCTGTTATGGTCATGTGGCATTACTTCTATATATAAAGCAGTGAATTTTCGGGATAACAAATACAGCGATTATTAACTTTAATTCCGTACACTTAAATGTCACATCAAATTAATCGATAAATGCACGTGGTAAAGGCTGCTTAGTTGCCGCAGGCCTGGGATGTATGATTGCATCCTTGCCATATTTTAAAAACTTTCTCTTTACTCACCCTAATACGTGACTAAAAGGGTTCGGTTATATGGAATTTTTATCGTTACCAATATACTTTATCTATTTTGTATACAAGCATGACAACAACAAATGCACAAGACAAAATCGTGCAATTCCTGCTCGTTGGACCTAAAGCGTTCCTGGGTAAATTGGTTTCTCGTTCCAGCTCGAACTATCGCTCTAGCACAGTGAGGCACTGCTTACACAAATGCGATATTTCTACTAAAGGAATATATATGTTCATAGCATGTTTTAATGGCAATGTGATTAGGAGGGATGGCGAATAAAACGTACTGAAAAACCAGCCTCTTATCAGTTTAATGCTTCATAGTAATGCACTACATACATTGGGTACAGAAATAGGAACGCGAACCTTCCAAATTGTTTGTTGATATAAAACAAGAAATAACAGATTTTTAGGACAGTCAGAGATTAGTAGACAGATTTTGTGTGGAACTGCTCGATTCCCCCCCAACACTCAATTTTGCTGTTTTTTATTATGTAGAGGTTATATTTGAGCATTTATTTGGAAATTGGGCCCTGCTCTGTATTGAGCTTGTCTAAATGGACTTGATATGAAAATTAAAATGAAATGAAAATAACGCCACTATAGATAGCTTTATTTCTGGAAAATATAAGTTTCGTTTGTAAATAGTACTTTTATACCACGAATGCTCCCAAGCTTTATTACAAGTGGTTGAATGCATGAAGACAACTGATCGAATAATCGACAAGATCAACAAAGTAGCACCAAATTTAAAATGAAATTTACAGCAGATGAAGTTCGTTTAAAGAGCTATTCTCAGATATTAAAACTGAACGTTCTTAGCAAACACAATAATTACTACGAAAACACATTACCGAATTTGTCACAAGTAAAAGATTTTTTAAACACACTTCTATAAAAATATGTTTTTTATAAAGTTCAATTAAAAATTAGCTGTTACTTTCTTATAACAGGCTGTAAAATTTAGTACCGACTAAAGTAACTGACAATTTCTAGGATTGGTTAAGATTTTAGGTCGTTTGTTGGTAAAGTGAGTGTCGCCATTGTTATCTTTTAAGCATTTACTGATTTGTACCCCTGCATCCAAAATTTCTTTTGATATTTAGCTGAGTTTTTAGTCATGTACGCTGTAGCTGTTCATGCTGGTGCGGGCTTTCACAGCTCCTCAAAGGAGCCTCTTTATAATGATTTGTGTGTTAAAGCTTGCAAAACAGCTATCAAAGTTTTAAAAGGCCCAGTTTCGGAACATACAGCTCTTGATGCTGTTACAGCAGCTGTTTCCGTTTTGGAGGATAGTTATCTTACAAATGCTGGTTTTGGCAGCTGTCTAAATTTTGATGGAAGAGTAGAATGTGAGGCTGGCATAATGTGTGGTCGCAGTCTCATATTTACGTCAGTTGGGAGTGTCTCTTGCATACAAAATCCTATTTTAATCCCCAAAAAATTAATGCTAAGTCATCTTACTGGATCACCATCGCCTGTCGGTCGCGTTAAACCTTTAAGCCTTTGCGGTGATGGGGCTAAACGTTGGGCCTCAGAGGAAGCTGGAATGCCGATAATTCCGCTAGAGTCTCTTGTATCAAATGAAGCACGAAGGAGTTGGCGAAAATACCGGAGGATTTATGATGAATGTGGAGGTGAATTATCTGGATCTGCAAAAAGGCTTCACACTGAATTGTGTGAATCTAGTGATCGTCTGGATACTGTTGGAGCCATTTGTTTGGACAAGTCGGGCAATATTTGTGCTGCTACATCAAGCGGTGGAATTCCTTTGAAGGCAGAAGGGCGTCTTGGACAATCTGCTGTGTATGGTTGTGGGGCGTGGGCCGAAGTTACACCCGTTGTTTCCGTTGGTTGTGTTACTACTGGTACAGGTGAACAGCTCATAAGGACTCAGTTGGCTCAACGGATTGCTTCTAGCATCATGGTTGAGTCCGAAGACATGATAACTTCTGTTGTGTCCGAAACTTTCAGGAAAGACTTTCTTGAATCGCGATTCTTGTCGAATGAAGTGACTCCGAAGTATGGCGGTGTTCTTGGTCTTCGTAAAGTGTCTGGTAGCGAAGGCAAAAGCTTCCCATCTTCGATTGAAATCTTTTGTACACATTCGACCGAGTCTTTGTCCTACGCCTTTTTTGTTAGTAATCAGATGAAAAATCCCTTTGCCAGTGTTCATCGCAAAACGCGTTCTAGTGCATTTGGAAACGACTACTATTCCTTCGTTTGTAAATAAACTCTGTGTCAATGACTGCGTTCTTTTTTCAACATGTTAATGAACAGTTTCTCTGATTATTTTCTTGCAGATGCCGCGAAAATCACTAGTCGAGGATCAGGTTGATCCCAGTGAATCGGACGATACTCTATCTTCTACTGACAAGTCTCGAAAATCCTATTCTCCAAAGGTATGCATCGCATCGATTCCTCGCTTTTGTGATTTTTGTCTTCTGTATCGATCAATCCTGGTTCGTGGTAATTTAGGGGTCGATTTACTATTTCGTTTACAACCGTCTTAAAAGATTGACTAAGGATGACGGCACTCCGCTGGTTTATGCACTTCGTCTCCCAAACAAAAGGTGCGATGACTGTCGAAAGTCCCTAAAAGAAGCTTGATTTTCCACTATACATTGCGCATTATCGTTGCTTTTGTAGAACCCATCCGGAGTATTACGAAGCAATAGAAAATCCCATTGATCCGGACAAAATTTTGTCGAAGGTGAAGGGCTCAAAGTATGACTCGATCGAAGAGATGACCGAAGACGTGAAACTGCTCGTCGCAAATACACACTCATTTTTCGGTCCCTCGAGTCAAGAGGGCAAAGATGCCACTGTGCTCGAAGAGGCTTTTAGCACGGAGGTGCAATTAGCTCAGAGTCGCCCATCGAAGGCTCCTTCCGTTGCTTCTACAAGCAGTTCTGGTTAGTAAATCCCAAAATCGTTCGCAGAATAATTTTAGTATAAGTCTATTTCGTATTTTTTATTTCGTTGTAGCCACAACTCGATCCATTCGTAGAGGTATCAAGCGAGAACGAACTGATGACGAAGAGGTATGTGTTCACACCTCTACTAGTCTTAATGGCCGCAGGTGATGTAACTTAGGTCTTTCGTTTGCAGACTGACGTTGATGCTGCCTCAGTTTCTGAAGTGTCTGAGGCTAGTACCACAACAAGTCACAGAGGTGCTGTGAATGAGCAGACTTTGGAGATGTTCTTTGCTGCCGTTGTTGGCCATGAAACGGAGAGCGGGAGGCAGATTTCCCCAACCTTTGCAACTCTTCCACCGAAATCAGTATTTATATTTGAATTTTGTTCATAATTATTCTTAATCTCCGCCTGTATTTAGCCTTCAACTCATATTTTTAGGTTTATCCTCAATACTTTGAGGTTATAAGCAACCCCATTGATCTTCGAACCATTGCCAGACGCATTCGAAGTGGACACTATCACACTTTCGGAGAGCTTGAACGTGACTTTGTTCAAATGGGACGGAACGCCAAGCATTTCAACGAGCCCAAGTCACTAGTTTATCAGGTAAAAGTTTCGCTTTATGAAAGCTTCTCTTTTATTTCACACAATTAATTACTGTCTTCAGGATGCCGTTACACTTTTGCGCATTGTGAAGGAAAAGAAAGCCATTTACAAGCGGCGTTTCAAAGCTGATCCTGATGAAGAACCCACAGAGTAAGTCCACTCAGTACATGGTACATTTAATTTATGTTTGTGATTAATGTCTCTAGTTTCAGTAGTATGGCACACAAAATTACGGAAGAATATGCCAATCTACCTGAGGCCGTTGAGTTATCCTCACCGGTGCCAAAAATGGAAAACGATGAGGGTGAAGACTACGAAGCAGATGAAGACGGCGAAGAAGGTCCACACACTGCTACATCAACGCCGACGGTAGCGAAGCGACGTCGTGGTCGACCTCGAAAGCAGCAGACCTTGGATGAGTCGTTGATAGGTACTGCGTCCCCTACACTCTCTGAGGGCTCAGTGGATCGGCGTTCCAATTCTTCGATAACCAACACCCCTATTATCGGTGGCGGGATTACAATCCCCAGCACCAGTGGTGGTGCGAACTCATCGATTGTCGACATATCCACCCTAGCATTCGATGAACCGGTCGCTCCTCCGGGCTCTCCACCTCATGTTGCACCATTCATCGACCCATCAGTCGCTGGTGATGATCAACTCATTCCCTCCATGCTCTCAACTGCAGCCACAGGCTCTCTTCGATGGTGGGGTGAACATGTGCTAGAGGCTATCTGTACCGCCAAAAACTCTATGGGCACACTTCTAGCTCTGCCGTTTATGCGCTTGCCTTCGAAGAAGTGAGCTTTTGCAATACGCTACATTGTCATGAAACGTGGTTTCTTCGCTGAAGTGCCCACTTTGTTTTTTTTTCTATTCTAGAATGTATCCGGACTATTTTAGACGCATCCCAAATCCCATCTGCTTGGCCAAGATTCGTCGCAAAATCAAAAGAAATGAATATCACAGTTTGGCTGAAGTCCGAAGCGACCTTGATCGCGTGTTTATGAACGCGCAGACGTATAATGTGGAAGGTAGTGACATCTATAACGTGGCCGTATACTTGCAACAACTCACCAAAAGCAAATTCGTCGAACTGAGTCGAACAGTTGCTGAGGTAAGAGTTGATTCATTACGCAGGGCGAACCTTTTCAATTTCGCTCATTGAATATGCATTCTTGCTTATGATTTCTTCCCAATAAGGCGGAAAATGCGAGTTTATTGTCGCCTGGTGCAAAGAGGCGTCAGAGCCGGTTATCTGGCGACTCGGAAGATGTAACTCCCACAAAGCGGCGACACCCGATGACTGCCGAAGAGGCTCGTAATAAACGACTAATAAATCTCTATAATTCTGTTTATAATCACGTTGATGTAAGTCAATTTCATTTTGCCGATGAACTGTACTACCGTTTATAGGAAGATGGACATCGCCCTCGGGATACCTTTATGGTACTTCCATCGAAAGAAGAGTACCCCGATTACTACGAAGTGATTGCTGAACCAATCGATCTTACAATTATTAAACAACGAATGGAGAAAAGTGAAGTGAGTTACGGTTCCCAGTTGCTTTTAGTTGCCTTATCTAGCGATTTCGCACACATGGCTTCCATTTTAGTATCCTACTCACCAAGCAATGGTTGCTGATTTGCGTCTTATGTTTAATAATGCACGACGTTACAACGAAGAGGATTCTCAAGTCTACCGAGACGCTGATACGTTGGATAGAGTAGTGAAAAAGAGACTTAAGAGTCTTGGACCTTATGCTAGCTGTCCCCAAGGGATTCAAAGGAGTTCAAACATTAGACCCCAACACGATTTAAGTGCTTCCTTCGGTGGTATGATGCCGATGGCTCAACACTCCAATGCTGCTCTTGCTCCTCTACAGCGGATAATGTACGAAATTTTCCAAACTGTGCGTGAGTACCGCGATAACACTGGTCGTCAGCTCTCAGCCCTCTTCCTTCGCCTCCCAGGCCGAACTGAACTGCCAGCATACTACGAGTTTATAAAAAGACCCATGGAAATGCAAAAGATTGCCAAAAATCTCGTCCAAGGTAGCTACACAGAGTTTGAGGAGTTTATGTCTGATGTGTTCCTCATGTTCGACAATGCCTGTACCTTCAATGAGCCGGACTCGCAGATCTATAAAGACACACTGGTGCTGCACCAGGTAGCTCTGGCGAAACGCAACATGGTCCTCTCGGCAGCCTATTCCTCAGGCGCTGCTATTCCAGGCTTGCCGGCTTCCAACGCACATGATGTGACACCCAATGTAAGGAGACTTCTCACCAGCCTACACAACGCCATGCTTACTGCCTGTGATACAGACGGCAGAGGTCTAGTTGACTCACTAATTGCTGGTGATGGTACCGAGACCTCAGTAACTTCTGCTACTGCTGCACGACTTGCAGCCCTACATCGAAGTGTAGCAGCGGGTTCATACAGACGTTTGGATCGCCTGCAGGCTGATTGGCTTGAGGTTCTGCGCCGAGCTCGTGTAGGTGAGGAGGAGGAACGGGTATCTGCTCTAAGCGAAAATGATGCCAAAAGCAACATGCCGACACCCCAACAACGCCAGGATGCTGCAGAATTGGCGAGGCGTTGGGTTCACCTTCGTGACTCTATGTGCAAACGTATGTCAACGGCTCAGCAGCCTGCTGCCGCTGCAGCACCGCGACCCTCTACACCTATTGGGGGAGAATCCAGTGGAACTGAATCAGCTGGCGGTGGTTCATCGACAGCCAGCAACGCTGCGTCTCTGCCGTCTAACTGGCAGATTGTTAGTACCGCAATGGATTACACCGAGGCAGCATTAGAGCGTGATTTGAAAGACGAGGATGCTGAGTACGAACCAATAGTTCTGCCCGATGATGGGGAAGAGGAGCTACCCGCCCTTGAAGATGGTGAGACGGAGCTTCAGTCCGTGGACTCCAAAGGGCAGACCTTTAGATTGGGTGACTATGTGTACATTGAGCCACTGCGTCCAGAGATGACGCAGTGCCACATTGGGCGCATTACGCGAATTTCGCAGAAAGGCGCAGCCACTGAAGGGGCAGCAGACGGTGGGGACATGATTGCGAAAGGGGCTAGTGGAATTAAGGTGCGTTGCGCCATGTACATGCGTCCCGTGGAAGCTAAACCTTCACGTCGAAGGCGATTGCTCGCTGCGGAGGTATTCCGCACAGCTGTCACTGAAGTCATTCCGCCTAGCAAACTCGCTGGACACTGCTTGATCATGCACATTTCTCAATTCATTCGCTGTCGCCCCAAGGTTCGTTCACCAGCCTTTAAAACAAGCCTTAATTTCATGTGCACCGTTGTTATCGCATTTCACTTTTTGCTACAGAACGTCGAAGAACGTGATGTCTACGTCTGCGAATCTCAGTACTCCGTTTCCAAAGAAATCTTCGCAAAGATCCGAGTAAGCAATAGATGCAGTGGCTGTTGAACTTGAATTCAGAGTTTTTCACCACTGACTTGCATAAATTTCAGCATTGGGGAGCGCCCACTCCGAGTCACGTTGAGTTGGAGGACCGACAAATACCTTTCGTGCCTACTCGTTTGCCCCCATGTGAACCACTTGAAAGTGCTCTTGAGCAAGTCAACACGGCTTCCTTCTCGTGCATGACGTTCCCTCTTCCGAGACCGCTTCAGGTTGGTTTCAATTCTTAATTCTTTTTCCTTCTGTTAATTTTGTGAATCTGTAAACTCAATCTATTCGCCCTTTTTAAGACGGTCGTGGATGAAGTTTCGAAGACTGATGGCGTTACCACTTATGAACAATATGTTGGAGACAATAATCTTGTGATCAAACAGGGTGCGCTTCTGAGGCATTTTTTACATCGACTTCAAATGTCAGTCAACTCACGCCGTGAATTTTTTCGTTTAGGTGATTGTGTGTTCGTTCCATCAACTACGGAAACATCGGACCGTCATATACTTCGTATTGATCGAATTTGGAAGAACGTCGAGTAAGAGCATGGCTTTATTCACTACAACCCGTCGAACGTACATCAACTGCATTTTTAATTTGACATTGGTTGTGTTCTTACGTAACCCAAAGCCGTGTGGAATATGTTCGGTTGCCGTGATCTTGTTTACTTAATGTATTGGATGGGTTACGATTTGCTTTTCATGGTAATTATGCGCGTTGTACTTTAGTGAGGAGGCCTCCATTACCGGTCCTATTTTCGTCTTCCCTATTGACGTGGAGCATCTTCCTACCCGTGTTTTCTACCCCAAGGAGGTTATCTTGACCAGTAACGACAAAGCAACCTTCCCAGTTACCTCAATCAAGGGGAAATGCGCCGTTATGCGACCTGGCGATTTCTGCATCGGTGTGTTATCCAATTTCTTGTAGCGCTACTGCAAAAATCGCTGTAGTAATTTTTGTTGTTCACAACAACTTCAGCTCGGCCCACTGGATATCGTGAAAACGAAATTTACGTTTGCGAGTCAAAGTACTTTGAAGAGGAAAAGGTCTTCCGCAAACTAAAGAAGGGCTTCAAGGTGCGTAGCTTTTTTATCTAAAAACGTGATGCAATCTTAATGTTTGGCCTGATTTCAGAAGTACAAGTTCTCTCCGGACACTCTCGAAGATGAGTACTACCTTTTCAGTCAGCCAATCGTCCCCCACAAGGTAATTGTCGGTTAATTTTAGTATTCTCTATTATTCATGTTAGGCAATCAATTCTCGAGACGAGACCCGTTTAGTATTGTATCTAGAAACGGCTAGAGGTAATTCATCAAGACTTGGTTGTTTATTCGCTGTAGGAGGCCTCTCCATTGCTCGTGAAAGCGTCACCAGCGCCTCTGTCGTTAGATCAACTCAACCAGCCGCCAGCCATGGCTGTTGCTTGTGTTTTGGCCGCGTCAAACGGTCAGACCACCCCTGTGGCCGACTTCGGTCCCCGTTTGGCTCCTGCACCTGTACAGTCACCCGATGTTGGCCAACTCGCCTTCATGGAAGTCGGACTCGATAGGACTGGCAAGAAAGTGAGTCTAGGAGAAAAAATCCCAAGTGCTAATCCTGTTTGTGTAGGGTTGAATAAGTATGGTGGAATACAACAAGCAGGATTGATTGGATGTTGTTTTATCTTTGTTTCGAGTTTATCTTTGTAATGTTTCTTTCATCTTTAGGACGACGTAAGTTGACAATCTTATTAGTCGTATATGTTTCTATCTGTTTATTCGATGGTTTCGCTAGCTTAGACTTATCTTTTCTTGGCTGAGCTTAGTTTCGAATCAAAGCTGTTTCCAAATGTTGCCGTAACTGATTCGAATTCCCTGTTGGCCGTTCGCTAGCGAAAACTGCGTAAACCGCCTTCAGGATATGTGATTTATGCCGGCGAGGTTCGCAAAAAGCTGCTACAGGATCGCCCTGACGCTCCTTTCGGTGAGATATCCCGGGAGGTTGGTCTTATGGTGAGTTATCATTATGGATATCCATCTGTGGTAACTTCATCAACGCATTTAACCACCCCCTTTTATACCTTAAGCCATCACCAGCTCATAGGACGTTAATGGTTTGTTGGGTCATTTGTTAGTGTGTGCGGCACAAAGCAGCAGTAGTGATCCTTTCACCTGCCTTTTCGCATCTAGCTTTGACATTGTTTCTCACTAACAACTACACTCAAAGCCGCCCCTAGTCATTATATAATCGAGAGTGGTCTGTGCGTCCTCATATTTCACGGATGTTGGTACCGTTTTATTTAGTGGCGTCAAATGCCATCCCATGAGCGCGACATCTACGAGCGCAAGGCACAAGTAATCAAGCGTCGTATGGAGGAGCAGGAAACCCAGCAAAAAGCGCGAATGCAGGAACACGAGAAGCTGGTGCAGCAGCAGCAGCAGCAGCAACAACATCACCACCCTGAGCACCACCACATAGTGAGCGTGGACCCGCACCACCCCCACCAGACGCTGCAGTCCATGCACCAGCAGCAGATGCAGGCCGTCGGACCTGCGGCGGGACAAGCGACTGGTCAACCACAGCAGCACCCGGGAGGCGCGGGCTCCATGCAGTTCTATCAGGCGCCTGCGGGCACTACGTCGGTCATCCAACTCATGCACCACCCCGGCACCAACGCAGCTGTCGCAAACAATGCGGCTCCGGGAGCCATGCAGCCGCGTCCGGGCATCATGGAATCCTCGTCTCTGGTCACTGGAGCCACGGTCCTTGCCAACCCCATGTCACATGCCTCTGTTCTTGCCACTACCGGAGGCCAGCAGGTTAGTCTTGCTTTGGGTCTTTTGCTTCATGTTGTACTTTACAACTAGAAACAGTGTGTATCTTATAAAAACAGGTAAAAGCATTCGAGAAGGTGACAGGTTATTAATCACACCCCCAAATGAATGGAGATTGTGCCTTCCAACTCTATAAGGCTGCATTACTTAATCTCAGATTCTAATGCAAGTCAATAATACTGTTGGCTGAGGCAAGCTCTCGATTGATTGATTTAAACCCTTTGACGTCGGGCCTTGTCAGATCCCAAATCTTAACGCGTCCAGTGATTTAAGTACCATAGTGACGAGTGTAAGCTTAAATGTCGTGCTTAGCTTCTCTGTGGATTTGAGCAACTTTAATTGTTATGACCATTTCGCTTGTTCTAACTGTAGGTGGTTTATCAGTTCGCTGGTCAGCAGGCACAGACGGCCCCACAGAACATGAGTTTGGCGGGCGGACCGCAGGTTATTCTGACGCATCCTGGTCAACACCAGCAGGGACACCCTGGGCAGCAGCAACAGCAGTTCACCGTGCTGCCCACACACCAACCGCTGCAGTCCAGACCTGCTGCTCCAACTTGCATCCAACCGCAGCAGCAAATGCAGGTCGTCCAACAACGTAAGCTACTCGTCTTATTCTTCGTTCTGGTCTTCCGTGATAAATCAATTCACTAGATAAACTAAAATTTCCAATAGAATATTTAATCCGTGCAAATTTTTCACACTAAGGGTTTAAAAGTTCTGGTAAAAGTGGAGTGATGGAATATGTCACTGTAGTTTTCTACTTACTGATATTCTCACGCTCTTATCACCTAGAGAGGTCTAAACTTCATTCATTTTATCATAAATTATTTTGGGAAATGGACATTCGTATTATTCTTCCTTTTATTACTTCCAGGAGATTAAATTGAGGTCTAGACGTAGAATTCCAGAGTATCATGAGGCGGTGTTTCTTTCGGAATCGATACTCAAATATGTTCCGAGTAGGGGTGATTTTAGTTCCTTCCTCAAGGTACATAGGTTATGTCTTGTAGTGAATCCATGCCAAGGTGACGTGGGCCATGCTCCAAGTGTCGCCAACGGTGTTTCGCAGCAGCAACAACAACAGCCCGTTCAGACTGCTCCAGCTCCACTACCCGTGCCTGTGCGTCCACCTTCACCACTCTTCGTCTCAGTACCTCCGCGCACCTCCCGTGTGCTGCACTCAGAAATCTACCAGAAGTACGTCCCGCATGCCCGCTTTAGTCGCGTCTAGTAGTCAGTTGTCAGATTGGTGGTTTAGTAAACTGAACTGATGGTGCCAGGTTCAAGGTCTAGACCGTTGCGTATACAAACCTCAAGGCCTCACGCGCTTGAATGCTAATTACAATAGATAAAACCCGGGAACCGTCGTTGAGTGGCACCATTGTGGCATTGAGCAGACCTTATTTTCGCCAACTAACTTGATTGTCGAGAGGTGGCACGATTTCCCCGTTTCAGCTTTAATATTGTTTCAAATAAGGCTGTTCGTTGCTTTATGTATTTTGTAAACACTATCTTAGCTTATCAGAAATGCTATCCTAAAGTTATTGCCTCACTAAAACTTATTTTATTTATAATTGTTCTCTACAGGTACATAGACCGTCTGCGGAGGAACGCGCCGGGTTTGAGCGACTGGAAGCGTCAGCTTTCGGCATCACTAGAAATGGTGCCCCCATTGTCACATTCGCAGCAGCAGCAACTGGCGGCGAATTTCATCGACACGCCGCAGCTGCACTCGTACCACGGAACCATCTTGGAGGCACTCTGGTCCCTGCGCGACAACCTCCTTAAAGACTCACTCAACATTCGCACTCGCGTCCTCGGTTTCGAGGAGCTATAGTCGGAGGCGTTTCACTCACCCCGGCCTGTCTCTTCGTCGTCGCCGTCGTGCATTTTACTCTGCCTCTCATTTTGTCTCTATCATCATCATCATCATCATCAACAACAACCAGCACTTTGTATCGGTGTACAATTCTGTGTGCGTGTCGGTTTCTTGACGCATGCGTAAATTTATCTGATGGTAAATTAAATAAACTCCCACGATCACGGGCCCTATTATGAAACCCTTGGAGGTTGTCCACTAACAGCGACCAGGAAACTGCCTTCTAGATTTCAGCACAGTGAGAACACTAATAGCACGAAAAAGTCTAATCCTGCGTAGTGAGTTAGATCTGAGCTAGTTATTTGCTCCAGCAATATTAAGCCAATCAATAACTTCTACAATGTGAGCTCTTTAAAGTTGCACTTTGGTTCCAGGAATAGACAACTCGTAAGCCTATTAAACACCAACAACGCACTCCTGATTACTGACAATCATCGGCAATATACAAGAAGATGGAGGTTAACGGGTCTCACTTCCCACTCTTGCCTTTTCTACCAAAGTTGTACAAGGGATTCCCAGTCTTTTTCTACAAAATCAAGAAAAATGAACAAGTGTAGATTGCACATCACAACATCAGTCTGAAACAGAACTAGTACCTTTAGCGCCATTTGACGCTTGAACTGAGCGACCTTTGCCGGGTTGCGAGCAATAGCCATGGTCGCCTTGCGGTTGTTCAACTGCTGCCGCTTGATGGGTTTTTCAGAGACACCTTCAGACGTCGATGCCCTTGCTCCAGAAATGAAAGACTGACCCTTGTTTTTATTCTTATTCGAGGGCCTATAGCGCTGGCGATTCTTCTCACGCTTTGTGGAGCCCCGAATGAGCGCTTGGAGGGACTCAGGCACTAAAAACAGATTCCAAGTAGTATCAAGCGAGTTGAGTACCGTGGAAGTAGTTCAAGAGTAAGCTAAAAGCGAACCTATATACTCGGGAACGTCCCGAAGGTGGGATTGCACGGATGACGTAAGCGGCTTATCGTGTCGAAGGGCATCTAAGTCAGCAGCATGATCCTCAAAATATCCCTTCAGGCGTTCCGAATTTAGAATCTCCATCTTGATTTCCTTTAGTCGGGATTCCCGAATCCTCTTGCGTGTTATCTTACTGATGACATCCTACTGGAGAATCACAAAATTATTTCTAAAGCACTTACCGCAGCGCGATATCTAAATCCATCCACTTCTGACAACTTGAACTGATACGGACGGAATATCGTCGCAACTAGATACCAAATAAGACTTTACATATAGGGATGAAAAATGACTTAAAATAATTAACATTATAGGATTAGCAAAATGAAAGCAAATGTGGACAAGAAGCATACCATCAGATCCATCGGCTGGTTTCGAGTCAGCTGAATAATCACCTTTTTGCAGAAGACGCTCAACCTCTGAGAGACGTGCTTCTTCATTGCTACTGACGAAGGAAATAGCAGTTCCCATCTGATCAGCACGAGCGGTGCGACCAACCCGATGGACATAACGCTTAGCAGTCAGAGGAAAGTCGAAATTGAGGACATTGCTGACCAGCTTGAAGTCAATTCCACGTGATACACCGTATTCAGTGTCTTTGGTACACTTTCCACTGGGAAAAGCAAAACTTTTTCTTAGCATATTTTGTATAAAAAACCACATACATAACTTACGCCTTTTGCGTGGATAGAACTTCGGTTTCAGACTTTTTTTCGTCTTCATCAGTGGCTAGGAGATAATCATACATCCCCCTGTTAAACTGATTCACCGTATGGCAACGCGATGATACCGGTAAATCTGAGTTTAGCACAACAGATTTAACGCCAAACTCTTCAAGAAACAGCTTCAATCTGAATTTTACCATTACGAAAAACCTTAACTTACTTGTAACAACGATCGATTGAATTTGTGAATATAATGGAGCGACCACGAATAAGTTTAAGCTGGATCATTGAAATGAGGATGGCGTATTTTGAAGACTCTTCAGCGCTACGGAAAATGACTAAAGACTGAAAGTTACCTTATTACATATTGAGACAACTGAGACTCAGACGGAAGAAAACAATCTTCAGGCAGTTCAACACGAACCCATTCACCTATTTTAAGTGAGTTTCGGAGGGAACAAGCGGCATCGTCAAGTGTAGCCGACATAAGGATAACCTAAATTGTAACCTTTACTTAAATCCCATACCTGGAGAGATTTCTTTGGGAGAAATGTTTTGAGAAACTGCATGTGTTTTTCATAGCCGAAAACAAACACTAAATCAGCTTCATCAATGACTAGATGGTCGAGAGAACTTATGTTAAGACGATTCATTTGCAATTGTTCCACTATTTTTAGTGGAGTTCCAATCACTATATCTGGACTGGCAGTCAATATCGGTCTGAAATAACAGCAAAGTAAACGAGTACCTTAATGCATCGATATCATCCGATTGCACAAGGTTAAGGATACCAATATTCTTCGACGCATATTTGCACAAAGACCTTAAATCTTTTGCTATTTGGTTACAAAGCTCTTTAGTCGGAGCCATTATTAGAGCAGATGTTTTTTGCTCGGTTCCAAACTAGACAATGGATTACGCAAAAATATCATACCATTTTCGCCTCAAGAATGGCATTGATGATTGGAATACAGAAAGCTCCTGTTTTACCTGAACCTGTGCGAGCTTGTACACATAGATTTTTCTTCTCTAACACTAGAGGAATAACTACTTGTTGAATGTCTGTCGGAGATTTCCATTTTAGGTCAGTTATAGCCTAAAAATCACCAACGGATTCTTAATTTACCGACAGAATCCTTTGATCAAGGTTCATAAGATGAAACTGCTCCACCAGGGACATTACCACGCCCTTCCAGGGGGGAAAGTTATTTGAATTCAGTATTTTAAGACCGATCTGATAAAAATGACTAGAAAACCGAAACTCTCTTCTTGTATTATTTTTTAAAGTTAAAAATAAAAGGAATATTACTATATACACCAGCTACTATATCACGCTTGGTTGTTTCTGTGTTTTGACTGTTCATTGGAGCCATACCATGGCCGGTGAGACGATGTTTGATTCCATCCCTAGGGAAATTGTGGAACTTCTCGTGTCCTTTTCGGACACAATTCAAGATATTGAAGATATTGCAACTTCTCAGACTGAAACCATGAGGCAGGATGGCTCAGAGGTATAATATTTTTGGCTTTATTCGTTAATATGTTGAAGGTTTCCACCATGCAACGTGTTCAGAGGGAGTTGTCCTTGGTTTACGCCATGAATGCACTCTTCTTTGGTAACCATTAATTTTTGTATAGCATTTCGTCATTCGAGTTGTCTGCTTAACCTTATTTTCCGTTTGAAGTATATCTGAAGTGTCAAGGAGCCGATGTCTGCGACCATCCGATTAAAAAGGAAATTGTAGGTAGTCTCGTTATTTGCTGTCTTTGCGCTAGTATTTAGTCTGCATTTTTTTCTGTCGTATAGGATCGTGTTGCAAAGTGTTTGAAGCGTTGCCAGAGCATGTGTGAAAAGCAAGCCAGTGATCAGAATCATCCAAGAATTGATAAGGAAGCTGCAAAACGCTTCATAAAGCGCACGATTTGGCAATCAGTTCAATCTAAGTCCAAAAGAATCAAACTTGATAATGACAGTTAATTTCTCCCTGCAAAAATTGTACATAATGCCGTATTTTGTTATCCTTCGTTCAAATAAGAGATGTTTGGTTGGTTCTGCTTACCTTTATTTTGCCTTATCTCACCTTTTGGACACCGACGGTTTTTTGTTTTGCGGCCTCAAGTATGTGTTCGGGGCTTTGAGCGATTCCTAGTTCCATTTTACGTTCATCCAGGTTTCAATTCGATGTATTCTAACTATACTTCACCAAGCAGATCATTTCTTTGCTAAATTAGCTCTAGTCGGGTTGCCATTAGTGGTTTGGCATTCTTCAGGTCCTGATTATGTCAAAGCCCACATGAAACACTAACCATTCTTACTACAGCTCAATCAAGGCAGCGGAAGTATGGTCTAGAACTTTTTAGCCTGGCCACACGGCGTGGACTTTGGCGTGTGTACAGATGAGTCCATATGCTAGACCCGGCTTATGCGGACACAATATTTGCGAGCGGTTTTACACGAATGTCTTCGTGAGCCTTCCACAATTGTTTGAGTGAGGGTGCAGACAGTGTTGCGAAGCACAGGCTATTCACTCAATGTTTCTTGTACGAATCACTGTGGAAATATTGTCATAATCGGGTTTCTTGTATGAAAACCACGCACTAGGGATATTAGGGCGATTTCGTGAGAAGTAAATCATGAGGAATTCGCTAAAGGTCGATTAACAGGCGAGGAAAATATCCTACCAAGATGGGGAATAATGTATGATCCGCTGAATGCATGAACGATTAGGTAGATACATTTATTTCCAAAAATTTCGTACACTTGGAAGTTTAGAGGGGGTTGGGGGACAGCAGTGTTCCAATTTTATGACCTAAATAGGGCGTCAGTGCAAAGTACTGCAGATTTGATCACTGGCCTTCATCTACGCAGTTACCGACGGACCTCCCATAAACGCGCCTACACTGCTTCCCTCTGAAAACTCAACCCCTAGTGTATTCCCCTTCTATACATTATATTGGCCTCTAAATATGGTAACTGCGTTTCCACTGCAATGCAGATCTTATCGCCCCGAATTTTATAGAGGCACTCCACAGATGAACAATGCGTATTCCACTGTATATAAGTTCTCCTTGTTCTTCAGAGCTAATGACACTTACAAGGCAAGTCTGCAGAGTGGTAAGTCCCCTCCATATTTGACTGGGTGACTCGTTTTTTTGTAGGAGATAAAGATGGCTCTCTCGCACTACTTCGTTGCTTTCCTTTTCACGACTCTCGTGTCCATGGATGAGGCCCTCAAGATCAAATCGAGGAGTGAGGACGTGCCACCGACGATTTTGAAGCGCCTGCAGTTCCTCGGTGAGAGTGAAATCGACCTTCCAACGCTGCTCGAACTCTACGAGATGGAAAAGCGTCAGGCTATGCCCTACAGTGGCGGTATTTTTGGTCGTTGAGCATCATGAATGATCCCCCTGTGTACCTCCTAGGTGTTGCAAAAGATTATAATGATTCTTAATGTGTGCGCGGCTTGTTGCAATTATAGGGGAACTTGTGGAGTAAAGAAAAAGTCGAGATCTGAAAGTGGTTTGCATTCTTTCACGTGAAAGCACGCTTAACTATTATGGTTCACTTGGTTTTATGCATGTTTTTTTTTAATTTCCTGATGCTAAATCAGTTCGCCCATAGAGGCACTTGTTAGAGAATGTTTAAATAAGCATACCCATTATTGCAATGAAAACAGCACGTGAATGAAAAAACCAACAAGCTACCTCCATTTCTCGTTCGCGTTTGCTTTTAAAATCAATGTCTCGAGGATTAGCACATTTGTTCGACTTTTTCAATCTAAGACTTACGAAGGCAAGCAGCTGAAATAACACGTTTTTAGGGTATCTAAATATATATCTTATAATGTGATTTTATTTTGAATATGTTGTTGTTCACTAACTAAAAAATCCATATAATCTAATAAATAAACGCAATCCTGGGGTTTTTGTAACTGTTCGAGTCAATGGATCAATTTACTTGTATATAGAATACTATAACATGAATATCTGTCAATTTCCTGTTACACCCACTCTGATCTTGACAGATTCAAACAAACGTGTTTTGCACTTTCACGCTTAAAGTGATAAATCGTCTCCTCTATACAGACATACTTTTCGTGCCCCTATGTTGTACTTCAAGATACCCACTAATCGAGTGTTTTTTCCTTTCAAATTCAATTTCTTTAAACCGATGGAAGTGGTGACGATTTTGCAGAGCCAGTCTTCTATAAGACTTAATACTCAGCAACAGAAGTCCTCAGAAGCAGCGTAACAAGTATTTGTACGTTGGAATACTATTTGGAATTGAAATGAGTCATAAAGGAGGGCCTTAGGTTGGATTCAGTTGACTCTATGTGACTTCAGAGCTTTTCGTATAATCAAACCTCCCCTGCTCCAAACTTAATCTGGAATCCTCTTCCTATAGACGAAATTTATAAAACTGATTTTAAAGGTGTTTTAAACAAGAGCCGTAAAGACTCAGAGATCACATTCTGCATTCCCAAGCCAACTTAAGGCAGATTATTTACCACTTATTTCGTATTCTAATTCATTTTTCTCAGTTATAATTCCTATACCGGTAAATCAATGAAACATTGGTACAAACTAATAAGTCTAGCTGCTTTCCCATTGGTCACATTGGGTTTGGATAAAGTGGTTATCACTTTAAAGCCTTCCAAATACTTTCCAAGTAAGAGAAGACCGGGAAAGAACGTATTAACTAGTATTGGAAGAAATGACTAGCACGTTACGAAGGACGTCTTGCTTGCACGCCGTTGTACGAAGTTGTGTGCACTAATTAACGTGCCTGGGCACAAATTGTGACTAAGCGATCTGTGATTGGTTCGTTTGTGCCCTTGACCTTACATCAGCGTAACGCGTAAACACTACATAGGCCCCCCCTTTGAAACCGTAGTCATCTTTGATGACGGAGGGGCAGTTACCTAGAAAAGATGGTAGTTGCAAAAATGTTTTGGAAAATGTACGTGGCGTCCACTGCGGGTGGACTTGGGTTTGGACGTGGAACGAGCAGGGGTCAGGTTTAGAGATTCAGGAATATCGTCAGTCGTTGTATGAGGGGAGGTGGTAGCAGAGTGTGTGGAATCGGGTTTGACGGTTTCTTGGTTCTGGAAAAATTTGACATCCGTATTTTGAGAGTCGTCCATGAAAGCGGCCTTGAGTCTCTCTATGCTTACCACTTCTTCCTTCCCATTGATTAAAATATTGAAGGTTTTCTCCGCACGTTTGATTACCTTGAATGGCCCATCATAAGGTGGTTGCAACGGCTTCCTAACCTTATCGCAACGTAGAAACACGTGGGTACAGGTCTTCAGCCGTGGATCTAAGTAAAATGGCGTAGTCTGGAAACGTGTTGGGGGTGGTCTTAACTGTTGCATATGATGGCGGAGACGGTTGAGGAGGTTGGTAGTATCGAAACGTACAGAGTGTGGAGGAGGAGAGACTAGTTCTCCCGGCAACCGCAGTGCGATTCCATAGACTAACTCTGCCGGGCTGGCGTCTACGTCCGGCTTGATAGTTGCTCTTATCCCTAGTAAGGCCAGAGGAAGATGATCGACCCAGTCGGAAGAACTGCCGCGAGCCATAAGCGCAGCTTTGAGTTGCCTATGTAGACGTTCGACCAG